>JASPKZ010000014.1:825000-1300917 GCA_030220185.1 Diploptera punctata
TAGAACACAACAAATGCACTGATACTTGATTGTTTTGCGATACATTACGAATATAAATACAGGCGCCGTAGGCAGATTCTGAAGCATCACAGAAGCCATGTATTTCCACACATTTTGCATTAACATAGGGCATTACATTTCTAGGAACACGAATATTATTTAACACACACACAACTCATTACAGATTTCCAACCAACGTTGCACTATAGAAGAAGATTGTTCCAATAGCTCATCCCATTCTACCTTTAACTGCCAAAGAGCTTGGATGATGAGTTTACACTTCACTACCACACACCCTAAGAGACCAAGAGGATCAAATATTGAAGCTACAGTGGAAAGAATGTTTCTCTTGGTGATCCTTCCTTGATCTGGATTGATCTTGATCTGAATTTGGAATTCATCAGAAGAGGGATGCCAAATGATACCTAAAGTTTTGACTGCTTCCTCCTTAGTAAGATTACAAGGGGTTAGAGTTTCTCTGTCTTCTTCTGGAACATTAACAAGAGCGTCTGGACAATTTGACTTCCATTTTCTTAAATGAAATTGGGCACTATCTAGCACAGAAGACACTTTACCTTGTAATTCTTGTGCACTTTCCACGGTATCCGAACCACAAATGAAATCGTCCATATAAAAACAAGACTGTATGGCATCAGAAGCGATAGGATGTGATTCCTTACATTGCTTAGATAATTCAAGCAAACATCTTGTTGCCAGAAACGACGCTGGAGCAGTGCCATAGGTCACGGTAGTAAGACGATACTCCCTTAAAGCCTCATCAGGTGACTCACGCCAGACGATGCGTTGCAAGTCCCTGTCGTCGGGGTGCACCAATATGCAACGATACATTTTAGCTATGTCGGCAGAGATAGCGCAACCTGATAAGTACGAAACCTCATGACAGTAGACAACAGTTCTGGTTGTATAGACGGTCCAACCATGAGCGTAGCATTCAAGGAAACTCCATTAGAAGATTCGCAACTTCCATCGAAAACAACTCGTAATTTGGTCGTTGTACTAGACTCTTTAATTACGCAATGATGCGGTAAGTAGAACGTACTCTTGTTTCCTTCTACGGGGGGTGCAAGCTCCATGTGTCCCAGATCGCTGTATTCTCTCATAAATCCGACATAGTGTTCCTTTAATTGATAATGTTTATCAAGCTTACTCTCAATGTGCTTAAATCTCTTGATAGCAGTGTGCTTAGATTCAGCGACCGAAGGAACATCAAGACGTATAGGTAACTTCACAATAAAACGACCAGATTCATCTCTTGGACGTTTTCAACGAAATGTTGTTCACACGCTTTCTCTTCTGGACTAAGAACAGGGTTTTGCAGTTCGTCTAGCTGGCCAGAACCTTTCCAGTTTTTTATCCAGAGAATCAAGTTTCACAAAATTTACCGAACGATGATCTACTCTTTTCTTTAATACAAAGTTCAGGAAAGGCACCTGAAAATATGTAACCAAACTCTGTTTTGATCAACGTGGGGTATCCCTTCCTTCTCAAAGTCTCAGAACAAACAATATCATGGTACACGTCTGCGCCGAGAAGAAGTTCAATCGTAGCAGGTTTATTAAAGTTTGGATCACTCAACACAATGTTAGATGGAATATTCCAGTTTGAATGATCAATCTCGGTGGCAGGACATTGCGATGTGATATTCTCTACGACAGCACAATTCAAGTTCAACCTATAGTTAGACACTCGGGACAACAATTGCACCTTACAAGTAAGACTGACTGGAGAGACATCTGAGTCTCCAATACCCACAATAGGAAGTTTGCACGATTGGGTTGCAAGACCTAACTTGCTCACCAGATTTGTAGTCATAAAAGATAACTGGCTGGCAGAGTCCAGTAACGCTCTAACCTTAACTAACCGCCCTACTTTATCTTTCACATTAACACAGGCAGTGCTAAGAAGTACGTTTGAGCCTAGCCCGGAGGTTATCTTCATAGCAAGGGGAGGACCACAATAGCTGGATGCTCAACATTAGGCTTTCTTGCAAAATGTATTAGAGTATTGTGTTTGCGGTGAAATTTGGAACAAGGTTTCTCTTTACAAAATCTCGCTGTATGCCCCTTTGAAAAAAAAAAAAGCAATTATAACATAATCTAATCTGACCAACTAAAATTACTATATCATCTACAGTTAATTGGTTGAATTCCTCACAATAGTTTTTACATGATGTTTATTTGATTTGCCAAGGATGGCAATATCTCGATTTGCTGTCATTAGCAATATGGAAAGATTTGGACTTTAGGCTTTACATAGAGGTTCTCATTCAATACAATGTTTGGACATTCACTGAGCTCCAAAGTTTGAGCCTTTCTCTCCAAAAATTCCATAAACTCGACTAAGCTAGGGATATCCGTAGCACCGTGTTTAGCTTCCCACTCTCACCTATGAATACCTTTCATTTTACTCGATATAATTTCCTGCAACATTAGATCTGATAACAGAACATCACTCCGAAGATTCTCTATGGCATTAATATTGCCTTTTACTTGGTTAAGTACTTTCCTATACTCTGCAGCAGTACCTGTACTACAAGAAGGTAAGCTGAGTAAGCACTTAACATGCTGAGACAATATCATGCGTCTGTTGTCGTACCTTTGCTGAATTAACTTCCAGGCGGTACCAAAATTGCCTTCAGTTATCGCTAAATTACTGAGTAATTGCCTAGGTTCACCTTCAAGTGACGATAATAAATAATGAAGCCTTTGAACATTATCTAAGTTGGTATTGTTAATCACCAGGGACTCAAAGGTATTCTTAAATGAGAGGTATTCAGTCAATTCTCCTTGGAAATGGGGAATCTGAATAGCCGGTAACTTAAAACTACAACTCGAGCTACTGGATGCACGTGACTCATCAAAACCATGACTATCTGTAGGTTTTTGAAGACTTTCTATTAAATCCTGCACCTTGCCACACAACTCATAATATTCATTTTCAAAATCCTCATGATCCCTTGCATGATCCTGACCTGGCTTTGAATCTACTTCAAGCTCTAAGAAATTCCTAACTGCCTCAAACTGTTCCCAAATATCTCCTAGCTTACTTTGTCTAGCTACTAGGGTGTTTAGGGAAATGGTTTCACTATTGATATAATTTTCCAAATTAGTAAGGCTTCTTTTAAGAATGCCTCGCTTTTGGATAGCCTTTGCCTCACTTTCAAATGACATTTTGATAAATAACAAATTACCGAACACTATAACACAAAATATTTTATAAAATAATTAAAATATATATATAAATCACACAAATAATATGGAAATTTGAAATATCATGTCAGCTCGACTCAATACTGAATGAGGTAGGATATCAGCTCTAAGATAGGAGATACAAGCATGCAGTAGTACTTATCTTTAGGTCTCTACTAGGATTTCCAATAGACCAGACATCTGTGGTACTCTAGAATGGGACACCACGCTGCTAGAAGGTCACAGCACCGTTGATATCAAGGGATAGCTCACTCGAAGATCTGCGAGGGGGTCGCGGTCCACTAGTTGATAACCGAAACACCACGTGGTAACGCTTTCACTGTTTCTTTGTTTAATATAGTTCTTCACGTAAGTAATACTTTTTGTGTCACAATATCACGATTTTTCACAAGGCGACTGTTACATCCGGCCCCGGAGGACCAAAAATATGTAGCAGAATAATAATAAATACCTACTACACATACAGATAATCGTTCACTGAGCTTTATTTCTAACCTGTAAATAGCGATAAAGTTCTTCTCTCTGGAAAGTGGACTGTATTTTAGGAAATGCTGTGACACAAATAATTAAACAAATGAAGATAAGACTATATTTAAACAAGTAATTTACACGTGCTCACGTCTTGTTCAGTAAGTTTACCACGTGCTCTCGTCGCTTTCAGTTTCTCTCACAAAGTACTTACACAGAGCGTCACTCTTCTAATTCGCTTAATAATGCTTATAATGTGTGGCTATTGATTTCAGCCTTAATTTATCACTCACAGTTATTTATGTGCTCGAGTAGATGCTTAAACACTATGTGCAGAGGCGCACCACTAAACACGTCCTCCATCTACGAGACACACACACACACACAACCGCTCGCTAGGAGCTCCACAAGCACAAGGAAACGTGCGTACGCCACGCGGTTCAAACCACGAGAGGACTCAGGTTGGCCAACATTGACAACTCCCGCCAACCACTCAAGGCAGCCAACCTGAGGCGTCAACAACGTCAACTAATTTTTAATAGGTTGGCGGAAGTGGCAACCATCTAGATGGGGTTAGTACATCCCGAAGCTGCACCTGAAGCTTTGAGGAGGCAGCCCCACCAATGGTCTACTCTGCATAGCGTTGATACCGCAATCAGAGGAAAATACATTAATTCTATTCTTCTTCTTCTTCTTCTTCGGAACAGGTAACTAATGCCTAAACCAGGAAGTGAAGAAGAAGAAGACAGTATTTGGGTTCCAGTTTAATAGCGAATCTAATGCTCGCATCTGGTTTCGAAGTTCTTAGGTTCAACCCCATTGGGCGATGGATTTTTTTTTCTAGACGTAAAATCGTGAATATGGGTTCGTCTAGATGGGAAATACCCCATGTATGTTGTGTTATAGATTTATTTCAATTATATTTTTTTTGTACCTTATAAACAGTCGTCTTCAACTATAATAACGTCTATTATAAACGCTGTTATAATATTAACATTCAAAGCTTTTCGAATACATGCTTCATCCTCAGGAATTCTTATGGTATTGTTTTAAATTATTTGTGTATTTTATATAGAGGGGCTTTGGTTGTTGAGTGACTTCTCATTTATCAAATTTTTATTTTCTGCTTCCTTGATACGTTAAATTTCTGCTACAGCTTCCTTCATAATTCAATTTCTTGCGAAGAAATTAAATTTATCAAGGAAGCAGAAAATAAAAATTTGATAAATAAGCTCTCTGTATAAAACATACAAATGCTTTAAAACAATACCGTAAGAATTCCTGAGGATTAAGCATGTCTTCGAAAAGATCTTAATTTTAATAGTATAACAACGTTTATAACATGAGTTATTATAGTTGAGGACGAATGTTTTATAAGGTAGAAAAAAATATAATTGAAACAATTTTAACCTCAACGATGTTCAAACATGAATATTAAAAGTGTAGATTATAAATTTAGGCCTACATGACAAAATAATCTTAAACCTGAAATAAGAGGCCTCTGGCAAAAATTGTCATCCCTTTCATTCCCAACTTTGAATTGCGACGCAATTGATGTTAAAGAATATTAAACAAATATTGTATATAATTATTATCTGTATAGCATATTCTCAACACATTTAATCGTATCACTTCTAAGATGCGCCTACTTAAGGCATTATCGTAAGGCTGTAAATGACTGTTTTCTGCTATACCAGGTAGACTACTTTTGTAGGAAGTCACTGAAAGTCATTTCACATTAAATGAACTATGAAACAAAGTTTACATAAAATGGGATATGATATTGAAAATCTATCCAAAGTTTATTTTGATGACTGGGAGAAACCTCATTCAGGTTATCAATTTCTGGACTTGATTTTCGGTCCCTCGAATAAGAGTCCCAAACTTTATGGGCCTTCAGTCTAAATCCGGTAAAATAATTGTTATTGATTTTTTAAAGAGACATTGCAATTAATTTAGACCGGAGGTGCTCAACTGTAATTCGCTCATGTTTGTGACCATTGGCCTATGTTTGTACCCCATCCCTAATTAGGGGAAATAATTTGTTCATTGAGTGTATCTCAATTTTGCTTTTACAATGGTTCTTTAGTAGTGAAGTTATTAATTCACAAAGAGCAAATTAATCAAAATACTTTTAAACAGCAAACATAGGCCTAACAATTATCTAAACCTAACTTAAAGGGAGAGGTAGGTCTGTATATTATTATTATTTATTTTATATACAAGATTCTTAATATTTACACATCTTTCTGTGCCTAAAGTTTTATTTTCCTTCTTCACTTGTCCCTAACCATCCACTCCATGTCCTCCAGTCCTCTTGTTCTCATTCCACTTCATATTTCTTGCATTCCAAGAATTTCGAGGTCTTCCTTTCTTTCTTCTTCCAGGTGGACATCATTCGGTTCTTTTACTGGGTAACCTTTCTTCTTGCATTGGTCGTATTTGTCCAAACCAATCCAATTACTGCTTATATCTTATATAATCTACTATTGAATATCTAATATTTATTTTTTCTCTTATGACAGTATTTCTTATTTTGTCTAATTTTAAACATCTTGCTGCTCTCCTCAAGAAATCCATTTCCATCGACATAAGGTTTTGTTCTAAGTTTTTGTTGAATTTCTAAACTTCAGCTCCATATGTGGCAGTACTTCTCACTATTGAATTATATATTTGTAACTTATTTTTCCTGGTTATATGTCTGTTCCATAAGACTCCATTCATCATTGCTGTTATTGCTCTACCTTTATTTATTCTGTTCTTAATATCACTTCCTTGTTTCACCTCTTTATCTAATTTTACTCCCAGATACACAAATTCTTCACATCCTCTAATATACCCCTTTTCATCTTCTAATATCAAATCTTCGGTTTCGGCTCCACATCCCATTTAAAATGTTTTATTCTAAATTTACTTTTCAAACCCCAGTTATCGTATTCGTCCAATAATTTTCTGAACATAAACTCCATGTCTTCATATTATTGAGCAATTATTATCTTGTCATCCGCAAATAACAGTGTATATATTGTATCTGTTGATCCATCTCCAATTGATACTCCCATTCCTGAACATTTTTTGCTCCAGTTTGACAGCGCTTTATGTATAAATATCTTAAATAATGTTGGTGATGTGCTACAACCTTGACGAAGGTCTTTTGTTACTTTAATTTCTTCTGATATATAATTTCCAATTTTAATTTTAGATACTGCATTTTTATACAATTTTTTTATTGCATTAGTAATTGTATCGTTTATAGCCATATCTTCTAATGCTTCCCACGACTTTTGTAAAGGTGCAGTGTCACATGTCTTTTCTTAATCCACAAATGTGAAATGAACTTGTTGGTTGCTATTATTCGTCTTTTCAATCAATTGTTTTACCACAAATATGTGATCAACTGTAGATCTCTCAGACCTAAAGCCAGGTTGTACTTCATTCTCCATATGTTTATAATTTTCATCCAAATAGTATTTGATTATTTTTCCATATATACGGCTAAAAACATTCATTGCGATGATTCCTCTATAATTATTGCACTCATTCTTTCTTCCTTTCTTATGAATGACTGATTTTAACCCGATTTTCCATTTTACTGATACATCTTCTCCGTTTAGGCATCTCTCAAAAAGTCTCCTTAACAGTTCAAATAATTTCCTTGTACCATATTTAATTAATTACATATATATATATATATATATATATATATTCGATTTTTCTGCGTGCCTTTCAGTAATCCAATTCTGATTTATTCTTCTTCTATATAAGCACACACACACACACACATATACACACATATATATATATATATATATATATATTTATTTATTTATATAAAGGATCCATGGCCTAGTGGGGCTTTGATCAACCAGCCACATGTGTTATCGTCCAGCCAGTATAGGGATGACAGGTGGTCAGTATGTCGGGTCCCATAGTTGTTAAAGCTGTTTTTCTTTTCGACCTGGAGCCTCTAAGTAGGCCCTATTGTACTATCCAAATTCCTTATACTGGAAGGTAGCACCAGTTCTATACCGGCCAAAAGTCCTTGAGAAAATGTATTTCCCCACGGGGACTCGACCGTAGCTCTTTATCAAAGCTTGCCTTAAACCGCTTGGCTACGTCGGCGCTGGACTACTTTATCTATTCACTAAATGTGTACCAGTTTTAAGTCATATATATTTATCATCATCATCATAGTACATTCACGAATTTAGGCCATTTGTTGACCTGTTTCGGCCTCAAGAGAAACACCACCCAAAAGTCTTTTGAGTGGATGTCCTGGTCTTCTTCTTCCTGCAGGTTGATATCTTAACATTTGTTTGGGTATTCTGTGATCTTCCATTCGATGAACATGTTGCATCCATCTTGACTTATAATCAGAAATTTTGTTTTCTAAAGATTCCATGTGTAATTCTTCCAAGATGTCTTCTTTTTTTTTGTGATCTAGTAGTGTGTAAATAACTTAATTATAATATAATTTAAATATATAATGTTGTCTATCTTACGGATTTCATTAAATAGCAATTCACAATTCTTTATCGTTAGATTTAAGTAGACTCTTACGGATTTCATTAAATAGCAATTCACAATTCTTTATCGTTAGATTTAAGTAGACTATTTAACTCATGCCCCAAATGGGACTCAATGGCCAATCACGTTTCAATGATTTCTGTTTTACAACCAATCAAAGTCGTGTTTCACCAAATATTTATGAGTGTTATAATTACCATATTAAAGAAGGCTCCTCCTTTTTAATATTCTGAACAGGTCTGACCATCATTTTGCAGTTACTGAGCCTATTAGAAATACGGCTACCAGATTGTATATATAGTGCATGAATGTCTACACATGCCGCATACGGGAGTTAATATAAAACATTTGTAGCAATTGATTATACCACCAAAAAAAGAAACCACTGTTTGCACATTCTTAAATGTATTTTTTCTCAGGTAACAATCCAGAAAAATATAATTTGTAGCGATTAATACGATAGGAGACATATAAACTAAGATACAACTCTAATATGCATGGATCTGAAACTAAAATGTTCCGAAATATACGAAATTGTTATTAAAATTAAATAAATCTATAAATAATGAAAATATAATATATTACTAATATCGCTATAAAATATGTATGTGGAAAAGTAGAAATATATCCAGGTAAAAATTCCACCTACATTTGTCTAGAATAAAATACTGTAAAACGCTACCTGCTATACAAATAACAAATAATAGAATAAAGAGGTATTGTCAGAACTCTACCTGACTACACAAGTTACAAATAATATAGGAACACAAAAAGGGTATTGTCAAAAGAATATAACTAATTTTGTATCTTAGTTTATATGTCTCCTATCATATTAATCGCTACACTTCTCATTTGTTTTCAAACATCGACGTTTACATAAATATATAAATATTTTAAAATAACTATAGTTAAATAATGATTTGTGAGTAAACAGCTTAATTTTATTCGTTAAATAGTCCTAACAAATGCCACTCTTGATTTCCAAATTCTCTAGATAAATTCACGACTCACGAAGTGAGTCGTGAATTTATCGATAATTTGGAAATCACTCGTGGCATTACTTATGATAATTCCTTTTTCCTTCTTTCGAACCTTTGGTGAATTATAGGAAGCCAGATATAATAACAGTTAAGTCTCGTAGATTGCGATGGCCAGGGCATGTGGCACGAATAGTGAATGAAAGACGTGTATGGAAACTTCTTGTAGGAAAACCAGAGGGAAAACGCCAAATTGGTAGACTAAGAATGAGGTGGGGGAATAACATTAACTATGATTTGAGGAAGTAGATTATACAAGAAATGATTGGAAAACATTAGCTCAGGATAGGGATGTATGGAGAGCATATGTCCGCGCGGCCATGAACCTACGGTTCGATAGTGCTAGTGAGTTAGTTAGTTATTAATACTATTATTATTAAGAAATCATGTTCGTTAGGAACAAGTTTTACCATTTACCTACAGTATTACACAAAGGAGGCGTTACATTAGGGTAATTTGATTTTTCGTTATGTGATTTACTTTGAGAGATGGTATCAACATAAAGTGCATTAACAATGATATATAAGCTTTCTGGTCGTGTTTAGTAATGTGTCACCATATACAAAGGAACAAAATACACGACTTGATTTCCTTTTGTTCTTAGTTCGGATTTATTAAGTAGGCTATAGTGAGAATTCAAAATGTAGTAGAAGAGGGGAATGAATTAAGTTTCTGTCACTTTTTTGTTCAAATATTTTAAATTAAAATAATTAAATTAAATATCTCTAAGCTCCCTGTTGATAAGTTTATTTTTATTGAATTTCAGATTACCTGAATACTTTTTGTTAATTGAATCTTACATTTAATTTCAGATCCCTCCTCGTCGAGATTGGGGGCATGCCGTAGTGTAGTGGTTAAGGCACTGTGCTACAAGCCAGAAGATCGAGGGTTCAAGTCCCGGTGGGGTCAGGATTTTTAAACTGACCCAAATCTTCTGGCGGCACTATGGCCCTGCGGTCGACTCAGCCTCTAACGGAAATTAGTACCAGACTTTGTTCTGGGGGTAAACGCGGCCGTCACGCAGGGCTGACAACCCGGCTGACATCAAGTGCCGATTGTCCAGAAAAAGTGGGATCTTTAACCTCCTAGTACCCGAAGGGCCTTCTGAAGCCTGTAGTGGGATTACTTTACTTTACCTCGTCGAGATTTCCAATTTCTGTGACACATAAATTAAATTATTTTATCTACTACGCTTAGTGATAATTATCTTGCTTTTATCTTTAATAACCAAACAGTTCGGAGTTTAAATTTTGTTCAATTCGGTATTCTGAAAAACATTAGTTTCTTTTATAAGAATGAGATACGTGAATGGAAATGTAATCATCCTAAATTGTCAGCAACTAATTTTCTGGTTCACCCATATGAAACTATCTAGTTACATTTGGAAAACTTCGACATGTAAATTATCATAAGTAATGCCACGAGTGATTTCCAAATTATCGATAAATTCACGACTCACGAAGTGAGGAGTGAATTTATCTAGAGAATTTGGAAATCAAGAGTGGCATTTGTTAGGACTATTTAACGAATAAAATAAAGCTGTTTACTCACAAATCATTATTTAACTACAGTTATTTAAAAATATTTTTATATTTAAAGTAAACGGTGATGTTTGAAAACTAATGAGAAACGATAGGTAGCCTACGCTTCTACTGCTTCTTTTGTTTATCACTGCAACCAGATCATACTATTTATTGCCAAAGGAACGCAATATTGTAAGAATGCTCTCTAGTGGAGAAAAAATGAAACACATCAATCTGTATATTAATTCATTTTTGATGTCGTATACATTTAAGAAAGTGCAAACAGTGGTTTCTTTTTTTGGTGGTATAATCAATTGCTACAAATGTTGACATGTAAGCACTATTATATACAATCTGGTAGCCGTATTTGTTATAGGCTCAGTCACTGCACAATAACGGTCAGACCTGTTCAGAATATTAAAAAGGAGGAGCTTTGCTTAATATATGATAATCCTAACGTTGATAATTATTTCGTGAAACACGTCTCTGATTGGTTGTTGTAATACAGAAATCATTGAAACGTGATTGGTCATTGACTCCCATTTGGGGCATGAGTTAAATAGTCATAAGTAATGCCACGAGTGATTTCCAAATTATCGATAAATTCACGACTCACGAAGTGAGGAGTGAATTTATTTAGAGAATTTGGAAATCAAGAGTGGCATTTGTTAGGACTATTTAACGAATAAAATTAAGCTGTTTACTCACAAATCATTGTTTAAATATAGTTATTTTAAAATATTTATATATTTAATGTAAACGGCGATGGTTTGAAAACAAATGAGAAACGATTGGTACGCTTCATTTGCTTCTTTTGTTCGTCACTGCAACCAGATCATATTATTTATTGCCAAAGGAACGCAATATTATAAGAATGCACTCCAGTGGAGAAAAAATTAAACACATCAAACTTGTATATTAATTCATTTCTGATGTCGTATGATGTAAATATAACAATTATATTTTTCTGGATTATTACCTGGGAAAAATACATTTAAGAAAGTGCAAACAGTGGTTTCTTTTTTTGGTGGTATAATCAATTGCTACAAATGTTTTTATATTAACTCCTGCATGCGATATGTGTTGACATTCATGCACTATATATACACTTTGGTAGCCAGTCACTGCAAAATAATGCTATGACATATTCAAACTGTTAAAAAGGAGGTGCTTTCTTCATTATGATAAACTTTAGTTGGTAAATTCTAGGCGAAACACGACTGTGATTGGTTGTAAATCGAAAATCATTGAAATGTGATTGGTCATTGACTCCCATTTGGGGCAAGAGTTAAATAATCATTGTAAAGTAAATATTATCTCATCCGTACAATATTGAAAGGTAACAAAATTCTATTGGCAGCAAATAGCCTACCGATTTGTACTGTTATCACATGAAATATGAAGATGACGCAGAAAAGATTAATTTAGTTTTTATACCATATTGCCTTAATTTGACGTGATGTTATAGCAGACGGAAAAAAAAAAAGACATAGAGAAGTTACTGAGTATCTTAGGGCTAATTAAAGATAATTGGAGATAGATTTTAGAAATTAAACATTAAAATTTGTAATTTTATATTTTTTTTATTTTATAATTAGCAGTAAGAACATTTATAAGACATAGGCCTATTTATCATTTCGTATATTTTTAGAACTAATCGTGACCACTGATCAAAACCCATATTATGAAAATATTAAATTTTTGTGTTACAGAGATAACATTTTTTATTAATATTTTTACATCCATTTGCAATACGTATATTTTCCTCCTAGGCAATCTATTATTGCACAATTTACATATTAAATATTTATTACTAACGTAAAACTTCTCGCTTTTGTAATTTTCCGCTCGTTCATTGTGATTTTATCTCTGCCCTTCTTGGCGCTTAACTTTCCGCAACGAACTCACTTTACTAGGGATTACATTATTATATGCGAATAACGAACTCTTACTTTAAAGGAGGAGAAAATATTACAAGAATCTGAGAACAAAGTTCTTAGGAAAATTTTAAAAAAGAGCATGGAGATTCCTTGTAGGACATCCAGAGAGAAAGCACCCAATTAAAAGGCTAAGAATGAGGTGGGAGAATATCATGAAACATGATTTGAAAAAAGTAAATTATACAGGGGAAGATTGGAAATTATTATCTCTGGATAGGGAATGAACGTTCGTGTTCGATAGTGCCAGTAAGTTAGTTAGTTTGTTAGTTATGCGACTGATCCCACTATACACAAGTCACTATTTTCTCACCTTTAGCACTCAAACTAGAGATAAGGTATATTGTGAATATAGGGAATTAATTAAACAACTATTTCGTAAAAACACATTTTTTCCCATTTTATCAGGAATTAAAAAACCGCAGAAATATGCTTAAGTAAAATAGAAACAAAATTGTGACCACTGATAGCATTTAGATATTTCACATTTATCGGGATTAAGAAAAAAAAAACTTAAATATGACAGGCCTATAATAATAACTAACTCACTGGCACTATCAAATTCTGATTTCATGGTCAAATGGGAATGAATTCTTCACACATCTCAATGCTGAGCTAATATTTTCGAATCATTCCCTTGGGTAACTCACTTCGATCAAATCATCTTGTTCTCCCATCTTACTCTTGGCCTATCTACTTTGGTTTTCTGCAAGAAGTTTTCGATTGTTATTATTATTATTATTATTATTATTATTATTATTATTATTATTATATAATCAATTGAGTTGGTGTTTACTTGATGAAAATCCATATTTATTAATTAAATAAAAATAAAACGTAGTTAGTTTTATTTGATTTTCATATTTATTATATAGGCCTAATTCAGTGACAGCTGTTTCGGTACACTGTACCTTCTCCAGACATGTTAACAAATTATGAATTGTGTTCCAACTGATCTAAGCAACAATACAACAATATTTATTTAAATTTTTAAATTTAACAAAGGGGATTCATTCAAATCAAGTTGAGAATTTAACAGTTTTTTACTACTTTTAAATTTATTAATTTCTACAGTCTCCAAAAGATCTAACTTCTTACTCTTATTAAATATTTGTGATAAGGATAAGAAGTTAGATCTTTTGGAGGCTGTAGAAATTAATAAATTTAAAAGTAGTAAAAAACTGTTAAATTCTCAACTTGATTTGAATGAATCCCCTTTGTTAAATTTAAAAATTTAAATAAATATTGTTGTATTGTTGCTTAGATCAGTTGGAACACAATTCATAATTTGTTAACATGTCTGAAGAAGGTACAGTGTACCGAAACAGCTGTCACTGAATTTTATAATAAATATGAAAATCAAATAAAACTACGTTTTATTTTTATTTTATTATTATTATTATTATTATTATTATTATTATTATTATTATTATTACCACCACCACCACCTAAAACCTACTGGAGTCAGGGAATATGTTTATACATGAAGAAGAAACATCTAGGCCTACAACCAGGAGATTGGATGGCCCAACAAAATTGGCTATTGGGAATCGGACGATGTGAAAGACATTAATCAACCGATGCTCCATCTATATATTATTGTTACTATAATTGAAAAATAAAACTTTAAGGAGTACACAATTAAAATTTTACAAAATTATGGCGATGCATGTCTTAACATAGGCCTATGCAAGTGAGAATTGTACTCTTAACCGCTCAGACAGAAAAAAAAAATAGGAACTTCTGAAATGAAGTTCATACGTTCAGTAGCAGGTGTGACAATTTTGGATAGGAAAAGAAATGAAGATGTTAGAAAAGACTTAAATATTTTAATTTAATAAATAGAATTAACAATATGACAAACAACTGGTTTGAACATGTTAAAAGAATGTCTACAGATAAAATTCCTCAGCAGTTTTATGGTATAAATAAATAGGACATGGATGTGTTGGATGCCCATTTACTAGATGGGACGATTCATTAAATCCCACTTGATGTGAATACAGGTCAAAATGCCTAATTTCATGAAGTAGAAGAAGAGAAGATTATTATTATTATTATTATTATTATTATTTATTAAGTCCACCGCTGTGGTCTCGAGGTAGCGTCCTGCCTTGTCACACAGCGGGCCCGGGTTCGATCCCCGGTCGGGGCAGTTTTTATCAGTGAGGTTTTTATCGGGGTTTTTCCTCACCTGCAAGACAAATGTCAGGAAAACTTTAAGGCCGAAACGGTCCCCGAAATCATATGGCCATCATCATCATCATCATCCTTATCGTCATCATTCTTCACCGGTGTGGAAAGCAACGGGAAGCTACCACACCTACAATTCTCTGGTAAAGCTGCAAGCATAGCATGTAAATGATATGATGCAGCGAAGGACCTGCCTTCGGGCAGAATTACGATGGATGAATTATTATTATTATTATTATTATTATTATTACTACTATTAGGGCCTACTATTTTAAAACTTTTAAATTTATTTCGAGATTTACAACAGAAAAAGTTAAAAAGACTATTCTAAAATATAATTCATAATTAAAAGAAATTAGATAAAAATATACGATAAGATAAAGTGAAAGTACAATAAATTCTAATCTTAATAATGTAGATAATAAATGCTTTCGATTTGAAGAAAAAACTTTTTTGTACCCAAAATTAGCAAATAGCTATAAATTATTCATTTATGATATATATATATATATATATATATATATATATATATATATATAGGCCTATATGACAGTATATTAATGTTCCGGTGTGGAAAGAAACGGGAAGCTACCACACCTACAATTCCCAAGTAAAGTTGCAAGCATAGCATGAACATTCTATGATTGCAGTGAAGGACTTGCCTTCGGGCAGAATTACTATGGATGGATGGATATTAATGTTAACTTTTCAAGTGGAGTTAATGATGCGTCAGTAAATCAAGAGATCTAATCTCCTCGTTTAGAATTTGGAAGATATTTAGGGCAAATCTCAATTTATGTGGTCATATGATCCGTAGCCAAGCGAAGCATTTATTCCTGTACTGGAAGAAATTCTCGTTTTTATTTAGGCCCTCTAGATTTTCGACTGTGGTACACTAAATGGAACTGACTTCTTTCTGCTTCAATTCCTATCCAATTTAAGTTAAAGCAAGCTAAGCTATAAGAAGATACGATTTGCTATTGCATGAAACGTAATACACTATGTAGTAGATTCTGGATTGGTAAAGGGGGAAAAATGATTAGTATGTTTGTTATGTAGGTCGCTAGGTCTTTGTGGAATGGCAGGTGTTAGGAATAAAGCCTGCAAGTGTTGGCCAAGGTGAATCTGACACTTCCAGGAGCACAGGATTCCTCACGTGCTCACCATTTTATACGTTCCAAAATAACAACTTTGCATCAACATTTAAGTAACTTCCATATAAACAATTCTTTCAATATTACAACTGCTCCTTTTCTCTTATAATGTACAAGGAAGCTGTCACGAATGTAAGTCCCATTTCGAACCTAAAATTCGAAAAGTTAATATGCGATATTTCATTATGCTGTTTGATTTTCAACATTTGTGATTCTCATTTATAAATACTGTACAACAATGCAGCAAGACCTCTAAGCTGTAATGGAATGTTATTTTAGAATGAAGTTTTTGTTTAGGCCTATTTTTTCATTGTCTGTTAAAATAATAGGCTCTAATATTCCACCATCCATAGTAATTCTGCTACGCTTGAAGCTTTACTAGGGAATTGTAGGTGTGATAGCTTCCCGTTGCTTTCCACACCGGTGAAGGATGATTATGATGATAATGGTGATGATGATAATGATGATGATGGCCATATGATTTTGGGGACCGTTTGGGCCTCAAAGTTTTCCTGACATTTGTCTTACAGGTGAGGAAAACCCCTGATAAAAACATCACCCA
Organism: Diploptera punctata; assembly: GCA_030220185.1. Classification (NCBI taxonomy): domain Eukaryota; kingdom Metazoa; phylum Arthropoda; class Insecta; order Blattodea; family Blaberidae; genus Diploptera; species Diploptera punctata. Next base: position 841,632 of record JASPKZ010000014.1, read on the forward strand.
GAGAAACTGCCTCGACCGGGGATCGAACCCGGGCCCGCCGTGTGATAAGGCAGCACGCTACCTCGAGACCACAACGGTGTACGCCCTAATATTAATAGTAGTAAAATAGTAATAGGCCTTGCAGTAACATAAGACATAATAATAATAATAATAATAATAATAATAATAATAATAATAATAATAATAATAATAATAATAATTTGTAAATTTTATATTTGTAATTGTTCGCAAGTCTAATAACTGGTCTATTTTGCATTTTAAAATTGTTATCCCATAAACATAGGTACAAGAAAAATATCTTTTTTATTATAAGTAATGCTACGAGTGAATTTATCTAGAGAATTTGGAAATCAAGAGTGGCATTTGTTAGGACTATTTAACGAATAAGATCAAGCTGTTTACTCAGAAATAATTATTTAAATATAGTCATTTTAAAATATTTATAATTATATTTAATGTAAACGGCGATGTTTGAAAACAAATGAGAAACGTTTATTATGTTTCATTTGTTTATCACTGAAACCAGATCATATTATTTATTGCCAAAGGATCGAAATATTGAAAGAATGCATCATAGTGGAACAAAAATGCAACACATCAAACTGTTTATAACCAACATATTAATTAATTTCTGATGTCCTATGATGTAGGCCTAAATATGTCAATTATATTTTTCTGGAACGTAAATACCTGGTAAATTATACGTTTAAGAAAGTGCTAAGTGTTTTTTTTGTGGTATAACCAATTGCTACAAATGCTTTTATATTATATCCCGCAAGCGGTATATGTTTACATTCGTGCACTATAGGGGCCTATATACAATATGGGAACCACTTGCATTCTAGGATTCTTACATCTTAATATATATATAATGGGAACATTATAGGCCTATAAACATTGAAAAAACTAAATGCCTGTGTTTAGGAGAAAAAATGGAAAATATAAATTTCAACAGTGGAGAACTAAAACATAGTATTGAATGCACTTATTTAGGAACAAAATTAGACCATTCAGGCGATAACACAGTGGAAATTAAAAATAGAATCGCACAAACAAAACAAGCAATAAATACTTTAAACTCTGTTTGGTGGAGCAAAAATATTACAAAAAATAGAACATTACAAATAGGCCTATATCAAACCATAATTCAGAGCATTTTAACATATGGTGCTGAAGTCTGGCAAATCCCAACCAGGGAAATGAAAAGAATTCTAAGTACAGAAATGGATGTTTTAAGAAGATCGCCTGGAAAATCTAGAATGGATAGAATACGAAATAAAGAAATATGGGAAATTATGAGTGTACGAGAGGAGCCGGACATCATGGACATTATAGAAAAGAAAAGATTACAGTGGTATGGCCATGTCAAAAGAAGCCAGAGCAAAGATTGCCAAAAATTGTTATGTAATGGATCCCAACGGAAAGGAGGCAGAGAGGAAGACCGAAGAAAAATTGGAAAGAAGGGGTACTAGCAGCTATGAATATCAGAGGAATGGAGGAAGATCAATGGATGGACAGAGAGGAATGGTGTTTGATTTCGGAAGACGGCGGCAGCTGCCATGATACGGATGATAGGCTATATATATATATATATATATATATATATATATATATATATATATATAGTTATATTCAACGTATTTCTTAGAGAGTCAGTCACTGCAGAATAATGCTCTGACCTATTCAGGATGTTAAAAAGAAGGAGCTTTCTTTAATATGATAAAATTACGTTGATAAAATTGTGGTGAAATACGAGGTGATTGGTTATAAATCAAAATTCATTGGAAAGTGAATGGTCATTGTCTCCCATTTGGGGCATGAGTTAAATAGTCACTTTTAATTACTTGCATTAATAATTACACTGGTCAACATGATTTTTGTCTCATGAGTACCAATAGTTGTTCTTAATGCAGTTTTTTTATCGTGTTTTCAAATATGTATTCGGAATTTCTCCATCGCCCTCAGTTTTTTTTATTTCAATTTCAATTAATGGATTTAAATAATTACTTTTTAATAAACGTTTTTTCGTCCATTTGTCCATTGTAAAATAAAAACAAATGAGCTAACTCAAATGGTTTCAGCTATGGAAAAGTGACAAATGTAATCCTAATATGCTGGCCGATTATTATTGGACTATCAAGAGGGATGCTCCACAGGCGAAATATAGTAGAAAATCGTCATTTCTTACTTTCTAGGTGAGTCTGAATGTTCGAATATTGTGTAGTTACGAATGTAGAAAATATTAAAGTGTTTGAAAATATAAATGCCTGTCTCTCGGAAACCTTGCGTGATGGAGAAAAACCGATATCATATTTGAAATCAGGAGAAAAATACTATCAGAATCACTTACTTTTTTTTTGAGAGACAAAAAAAGTTTATTTTTTGTTGCTCAGTATAACTAAGCAATTAGTATAGGTAATTAAATTTGTGAGTAAGAAACACGAATACTAATTAACTAACATTATACGTATGTATATTTTAAAATTAACTTTTAGAATTATCTGAATCAAGTATTACTGGAATATTAAAAGTAAATAGGCCTATATATGGAATTTGGGATTTAAACCCGAGAATTTGTAGCTTACACGAAATTCATTTTACAGCTCTCTTTATCCTTCAGCTAAATGAATGAATAGATTTTTCATGAGAGTCTACATAACTAAATATTGTGACGGCAATATTAATTTCCGAAACGTAGGCCTATAAATAATTTAATATTTATCAAACAGTCGAAATATTCAATTACAATAGCTCCAGTTAGGCTTATAACAAGAAGGTTGATCTACACGATTAAAGAACCAGATCTTGACAGAGGAGCGTATTTCTTCGAATAAAATCCTGAACAGTAAATTTGACTTAGCCGCCATTTTCAGCGAACTTGCTCTGTAAACTGCATATGATTGTATTTAGTTTTATGACTTCACCTACAGAGAGGAGTATAGGCCTAAGATTGTTCACGTTTATGAGCTTAGGTGTAGATTATATTAAATGAGGGATGTTGATTACGAAGAGAGGGGAGAAGTTCGAAACCCGATGATGGCACGTAATCTAATCTTGTCGAAAAGAGCAAAGATGTCCCGCAAGCACAATGCCTACCTCTGACGGACGAATCACTATCAGCAGTGGCAAATGCCTTTCAGTAAGAATTATATTTGTATAAAAACAGGTAAAGGGGCACGCCGTAGCGTAGTGGTTAAGGCACTGCGCTACAAGCCGGATGGTCGAGGGTTCGAGTCCCGGTGGGGTCAGGATTTTTAAACTGACCCAAACCTTCTGGCGGCACTATGACCCTGGGGTCGACTCAGCCTCTAAGTTAAATGAGTACCAGACGTTTGTTCTGGGGTAAAGGCGGCTGTCACGCAGGGCTGACATCAAGTGCCGATTGTCAAAAAAAAGTGGGAACCTTAACCTCCTACTACCCCAAGGGCCTCCTGAGGCCTGTAGTGGGATCACTTTACTTTACTTTACTTATAAAAACAGGTAAAAGAAAATGTATAACTCACTAAAAAACTTAATATAAACTCTACAATTTGTAAAGATTTGACGGAATTATATTGAAAACATAAAGAAGAGAACGTTTTTAAGATTAAAATTTCTGAAACTCAAGTAGTAGTAATTCCATTACTGATATTTATAAGCTAGTAGTTAATACCCGGCGTGCGCTGCTACGCCCAAATAAATCAAAATGAATGCGCTTTTATGTTTAGTTGAATAAGTAGAAAGAAAAATAATTATAAATTTATATTTTTAGATACCCCGTGCTGATTACCTTGGAATCTACTTATCACGATCTTCTTGACATAAATGAGAAAATTAATGTATTTTATGTTTAGTTAAATTAGGGGGAAGAATTTATATCGTAATTATTTTTAGATACCCCGTTCTGTTCATCCAGCGTTGTACGGGAATCTACTCATCCCGATCTTCTTGGCAGAAATGAGCTAAAAGTTGAAAATTAATGTAGGGCCTACTTCTTATGATTAATTGAATGAGTAAAATAATAAATAATTATAAATGTATATCGTAACTATTTTAAGCCTGATTGCCCGGTGTTGCCCGGGAATCTACTTATCTCGATCTTCTTGGCATAGAAATCAGCTAAAAGACAAAATTCATTATTGTGAGTTATCCGTAAAAGAATGCCCGGCTATGATTTTGCACAGGAATCTACGTACTTGTCTCGATCTTCTCGGCACCAATTAAAGACAAAAATGGTTATTGTGAGTTATCCGCAAGAGATAAACATATGCTGTTGCGGACTTTTTTGTAGAGCATTTTGAGATATTCAATTCTGTGTACATTAATTCTGTGTATTTGTTATGGTTTGGGCAGCGTAAGCCATTAATGCGGTCAAAGAGCTACTTTTTTCATGTTTTCCGCTACAAAGGGCGATTTTTAAGGGTGTAGGAGTTGAGTATCACAACTCTCTTATAGTCTATGTTCATCCCGGGAATCTCCTGAACATTTTACAAAATGCCCCATCACAATCGGATCTACGGTATGGTCGCGCATTAAGCACAAACAAACAAACATTTGTATATATTAGATGATTTATATAGGGCCTAAATACCCAAACAAATGTTAAGATATCAACCTGCAGGAAGAAGAAGACCAGGGACGTCCACTCAAAAGACTTTTGGATGGTGTTTCTCTTGAGACCGAAACAGGTCAACAAATGGCCTAAATTCGTGAATGTACTATGATGATGATGATATAGGGCCTACATTGTATTTTAGTAATTATAGCTAACTTGTGTTAGTATTTTATACCTACTCGTACATGCATGTAAACTCCAGATTTGCTTGAATTAGTACAGTTGTTATCCTTCGAAGAACAAGCTCATAATCTGTGTTTTGGTGATTTTGGAGTTAAGTAACATTCTAAAAAAATTATATTTTATTCTCATGGCCATTTGATTACATAGTACAATAGTTGAGTTTAATTTCTTGTTGCTTGTCTTATCATAGCACATTAGCCTATATACATGCAGGAGGACATGCTTTTTTCCCTCCAGAAATATAAATCAAACAATCCAAAATATTAATGTTCAAAAATATAAACTCAGTTTAAAAATGTAGAATTACTGCATTCAGTACAAAATTTTGTGTACAATAATAAAAATATTTAGGTCTAAATTATTGGAATTCCAGAAGAAGACAGTTTATCCAATTATTATGATTTATAGGCCTATACTGCCGTTTTGTGTAATAGGGTATGCTTAAAGCCCATTACCTAATTTTCCGCTTAATATTTCTTCTCAATATTAAAATATATATTATTATTATTATTAATACTATACTCAATAGGCCTATGTTCTAATTAAAAACTGATGTAACAATATTAAATTCGTTGTTTCAGTTTTTTTTTATTATAAAAGTTAGTAAATAATTGTTTTATTTGTCTATCTCCACTTTTTAGTTAGGGCAAGGATTTTTATATGCTAAAATTAAAATTGCAATATAGTATATTAAGTAAGACGTCTGTCTTTTGTCTTTGTTCCATATGAAAAGAGTTGAATAATACAGTATATAGGCCTACTATTTCTGTGGCAGTCTTAACTAATATTGCATAAAAGTCCTTTCTTAATCATTACATTTGTTATTAAAATTAATAATAATAATAATAATAATAATAATAATAATAATAATAATAATAATAATAATAATAATAATAATAATAATAATAATAAATACTTTATTTATTCTGGCAGAGTTAAGACCATAAGGCCCTCTCTTCCACTCAACCAGCACAAATACAAATAAATATTCGACAAATATAGATATACACTATACTAATTATAAACAGTTAAAGATACAATAAATGTAGCAATGTAAATGTCATGTACAAACAACATTTTATAGGGTAATAACAATAATGATACGATAATAATAATAATAATAATAATAATAATAATAATAATAATAATAATAATAATAATAATAATAATAATAATAATAATAATAATAATAATAATATAAATATGATACATTATACGGGAAACGCCAATTAATATATATATATATATATATATATCTTACACTGGATAATAATGAAGTCGAGTTTAGAGCAAATATAAATTTAGATTTCTTTTAAAAGATGCCAATGTCCGGCAGCCCCTTATTTCTTGTGGTAGGGAATTCCAGTTGCGAGAAGTGGAGATGGTAGGCCTATATGACATGGAGTGATGTGATGTCCTATGTTGCGGTATATTAAGTAAGAGACTATGTTGTGATCTTGTGTTTAAGTTATGGTTTGAGGATAGATACTGGAAACGGGATGATAAATAATTGGGAATCGAGGTATGTAGGATCTTAAATAGGAGAATTAGACAGTGCGATTTTCTTCTCTCTTTTAGATGTAGCCATGACAATTCGTGGAATAATGGAGAAATGTGATCGTATTTTCGAACATTAAATATGAATCTGATACACATATTATGGACACGCTGCAGTTTGTCCGACAATCCGTCACTTATGTCAGTTAGTAGAAGTCACAATAGTCAAAATGCGGCATCACTAAAGTTTGGATTAACATTCTTTTAAGAGTTGTAGGAAGAAAATGTTTAAGTCGCTTTAGGGAATGCATTATGGAGAAGATCCTTTTAGATGTTTGTTTTACTTGCTCATGCCATTTTAAATTAGAATCTAAGTAAAATCCCAAGTTTTTAACGACGTTGGTATAAGGAATTTGTTCATTATCTAATATGACAGCCGGCATATTGCCATTGTTTATGAGGTGTAATAGCCTTGGATGTCCGATAATTATTGCTTGCGTTTTGTTTACATTTAGTTTCAGTCCATATTGTCTGGACCATAAAGATATATGCCTGAGGTCAGTGTTTACTTTGTCAATATATTCGTTAATTTCGTCAGGCCTAAAGTGTGTGTAAATCTGTAAGTCGTCGGCGTAAAGATGATGCTTGCAGTTTTGTAGTTTCTTGGTCACGTCATTAATATAAATCGAGAAGAGAAGAGGAGCGAGGACGCCGCCTTGAGGTACCCCTTTCCTCACCAAGCGCCAGGAAGAAATGCGATTATTAACAGAAACTGATTGCTGACGATTAGTGAGGTAAGATGCAAACCAATGAAGGCAGTTTTCCGACAGATGTAGTGTCTTTAGTCTCGCTAGCATTAAGTCTATATCTACTGTGTCAAAGACTTTGCTGTAGTCGAGTAGGACTATTGCGGTGAGTTTGCTTTTGTCCATTGAGTCTCTTATGTCCTCTACAATGTCAAGTAGTGCAGTACTTGTGTGATGTCCTGTTCTAAAACCAGACTGATGTTCATCAAGTAAGTCGTGTGTGGTGAGGTAGTCTGTTAACTGTGAGTGTATTATGTGTTCCAGTGCTTTAGATAAACAGGGAAGAATACTAATTGGTCTATAATCATCGAGTGTTGTGGGAGTGTTTGATTTCGGTGTAGGACGAACTAGAGCCATTTTCCAGAGTCTGGGATAAGACCCAGTCATTATAGAGGCATTAAAAATGTGGGTTATTGTTGGGAGAATAATGTCTATTATTTTGTGCAGGAGAGTTATTGTTATATTGTCTATTCCTTGTGCTTTAGATTTAATACGTAATACTGCTCTTTTGGCGTCATCAGATGAGATATAGGAAAAAAAGAATTTGTCTCGGGTAGGTTGGGAATATGACATTAGTTCATCTATTGTCTGTCGTTTGTGTTGTGAGGTGTTGTCAGAAGGGAGGCTGGTAAAATGGTCATTCAACTCATCTAGTGGTAGGTCAGCTGTTTCTACCTGTAGTTTATTTTGACAGAGGCCTATTGATTTTAAATTTTTCCACATGTCAGCTGAGTTGAACATTGATTGTGTAATAATAGCATGGGCATATCTTAGTTTTGCATTCCTTATAGTCTGGTTGACTTTATTCCTCAGATGTTTGTATGTCTGTAAGTCTGTCACATAATCGACAAAACAACGAAATCCATATAGGCCCACATTATTTATTAGGCCTATAACTACAAAACTCTGATTTAGGTTAACGACTGCGTAAGACTACTGTAACTAACTAACTAACTCACTGGCACTATCGAACCCGTAGTTTCATGGCCGCGCAGACATAAGCTCTCGATATACCCTATCCTGAGTCAATGTATCCCCTGTATAATCTACTTCCCTCTGATCATAGTTAATGTTATTCTCCCACCTCATCCTTGGTCTACCAACTGGGCGTTTTCCCTCTGGTTTTCCTACAAGAAGCTTTCATGCACGTCTTTCATTCCCCATTCGTGCCACATGTCCTGCCCATCGCAGTCTACGAGACTTAACTGTTCTCATTATATCTGGCTTCCTATAAAGACCATGTAATTCACTGTTACGCAGTTTTCTCCATTCACCCACCTGTTCATCTCTCTTTGGCCCAAACATTTTCCTAAGACTTTATTCTCAAATACTCATAATCTCCTTTCCTCTCTTAAAGTAAGATTCCATGTTTCGCATCCCTGTAATATAACTGGTAGAATAATAGTTTTATATATTTTCAGTTTAACGTTTTTTGAAAGGAGTTGTGACGTCAAGAGTCTCTGTAATGCATAATAACACGCTGTTACTCTTTAGTATTTTTAATTTTTGATTTTAATATTATGTCATTTATATTTTTCATTCTTTATAAATAGACGTATTGAAATTAAAGTACCGATATTATGTAATAAATATTTTTATAAATGCTCCAGGTTGTCATTTCGACATCCCTGGTGTTCTCTTCTGGCATGGCGTACTTGTAACCAACCCACCTCTGAGGTTGAGGCGTCTGGAAGGCGGAGTTACGTTGACCCGATGTATGTGAGTTGATGATAGCAATGATGCGTCAGGAGAGACTTAAATTAAACTTAAGCTAATTATGGGAATATGATATTGATGATAATGATGGTCAGATGATGTTCGGGGACCGTTTGGGCCTTAAAGTTTCCTGACATTTATCTTGCAGGTGAGGAAAACCCCCGAAAGAAACCTCACCCAGGAAACTTGTCCCGACCGGGGATCGAACCCGGATCCGCTACGTGACAAGGCAGCGCGCTACCTCGAGACCAAAGCGATATTATGTAATAAATACAATTGGATGAAATTATACTTAAGTTAGACAAGCATTAGGTTTTTGCGGGAGGGTAACTAACTTATAGTTTTATTGTATGTCGATATTTTATTCTGCATATCAGCCTTATTATTGATTACACCGAGCAACAAAAAAGTAACTTTTTTTTTGTCTCAGAAAGAAAAATATGTGATTCTGATAGTATTTTTTCTCCTGGATTCAAACATGATATCGGTTTTTCTCCATCACGCAAGGTTTCCGAGAGACAGGAATTTATAATTTCAAACACTTTAATATTTTCTACATTCGTAACTACACAATATTCGAACATTCGGACTGACCTAGAAAGTAAGAAATTACGATATTCTGCTATATTTCGCCTGTGGTCCAACAATAATCAGCCAGCATATTAGGTTTCGATTTGCCTTGATATTTCTTTTCCGTAGCTGAAATCTCCTGAGTTAGCTCATTTGGTTTTATTTTACAATGGACAAATGGACGAAAAAACGTTTATTAAAAGATAATTATTTAAGTCCATTAATTGAAATTGAAATAAAAAAACTGTGGGTGATGGAGCATTCCCAATAGGCCTACATATTTGAAAACGCGATAAAAAAACTGCATTAAGTACAACTATTGGTACTCATGAGACAAAAATCATGTTGACCAGTGTTATCAAATTGGGCTTGCAATTTGTAGCAATACCAATATAAGCCTATCGGTTGATATCTGAATTACATTATTACATCCCCATGAAATACATTATGTTTAAAGTGTATATTAAGCTTAGGTCTAATAATAGGGCCTATCTTAAAAGCTAAAAGATGAATGATACCATTACAGGTTTTAGGACGCTTTTGGGGTAGTAGGAAATTATAGCTCCCACCTTTCTAGATATTGGGATGGGATGTCAGGGTTGTTAGTCCTGCGTGACGGCCACCAATACCCATAAAACATATATGGTACTCATTTCAGTTAGAAGCTAATCGATCCCCAGACCTTGATACCGCCAGAAGGTTTATTTAAGTTTAAAACTTAACCCATCGAGAATCGAACCTGCGACCTTCCAACTTGTAATATTTTTGATTATTGGAGGAACTAATTAATTGATTTTATGACTGGAAGCGTTTGCGTAATTGTAGTAAATGCATCACCAGTGTATTACTTCGAAAATAAGATACAGATAATAGAATGATGTAATTGAGCATATTTATGGTACGTGTTCATCTAACCGTGTGTTTACAATCTAGTATTAACTTACAGAACAATACACCATTCTCTGATTTGCTCACATTTATACAATATGATTTATCCCCTAGTTCCATCGCATAGATTTTTTTACGCTTTGCTTCCCATCCTTACAGAAACTAGTTCCACTGTAAAATATTCGGTTGCTTTCTTATTATCATATAGCATGACCTTAAGTTGTCAAATAGCGAGACATTTCTAACCTTCAGGTGCAAAAAAGAAATGACTTCGCACTGATTATAGTATCTATTACGCGCACGAAATTAGTTTAATGACATTTATTTTAATCTGACCTCAAGTCCACTGGCATTGTAGTAGGCCTATATGATAAATTGTTCAAAATTTTGAGTTGGGTTTTATGAAAGAATGTATGTAGTGTTTACGTTTTTCGATGTTTGTTAGTCTTTACTGTTTTCGATGTTATTGAAAGATTAAACTTAATCGCGATTAGCGGACTGAACACGCGATTAGTATATTTTATGTTTTAACGTCCCTTAATAGGCTAATTAAAAGTAGTTTGCGTGTTTTAAATGCAAGAAGAAATGTAATCTGGCATATATTTACATCTCAACGTAAACAAAAGTTGTACCATAAGACATTAACGTTTCACACTGATTAGGCCATTATATGTCCGTTTTTAAAATGAAGTAATACAGTGTACTATACAGAGTGAAAATTATTTAAACCGACAAACTCTGGGAGATTGTAGGGGACACCAAAACATATATTTTCCCTAATGTCATTTTTTCCTATGAGGATTATTTAAACCGGTAGAGGAAGATTTCTCTGGCGGAAAATTAATTAAACCAGCAAGCACTTTTGCATTTTTTATTACCAAATGACAACACATTAACACAACACAATTACTTAAATTACAGTAGAGGTTAAAAAATGCCTCCATTGACATGTAAACAAGGGTAAACACCGGCGGATCATGTTCTATCTAACACGGGCAAAAACTCCAGGAGTATCGTTAATTGCTCCTACTGCTGCTGCTGCTGCTACTACTATCCGGGCAACCAGATCCTCTTCTGATGCAACAGGAGTTGAGTAAACAAGGTTGCGCATCTCTCCCCACACAAAAAAAAAATCCAATCAACTTTTCTGAAAACCGTTGGTTCGAGAATCGACGCATACGATGACTGAAATGTGCCGGCGCCCCGTCATGTTGGAACCGCATACGTTGTCTTGTAGGGTGTGGGACGTCTTCCAGAAATTCTGGCAATGCTCTGGCGAGAAAATTGTAATAGTGCATGTCATTTAATGATCTAGGTAGGAGATATGTCCCAATTAAACAGTCCCCAACAACACCGGCCCACACATATCAGTGTACTCACTCCAGGTGTATCGCTCCATTAGTAAAGAGATACAATTCACTACTACACTGGTGGACAAAACAATTCCTACCATCAACAGCAGTTGCAGTCATGACAACTGAAGAGCGTAATACGCCCTCTTCCGGTTTAAATAATCCTCATAGGAAAAAAATGGCATTAGGGAAAAATATTTGTTTTGGTGTCCCCTACAACCTCCCAGAGTTTGTCGGTTTAAATAATTTTCACCCTGTATGAACATTATTTTTATCACTAAAATAGGCCTTAGATTTGTGTGTTTTATTTGAAGGATTCATTCCAAAAACCAGACAAGTCAAAAAGTAAAATGTTCAAAAACTTAAAAAAAAAAAAAAAAAAAAGAAAAAAGTATAGCTTCGTTTGTGCTAAAGAAATTAAAATTGCATTTAGTTCTACTATTGACTCACTTGTTTCGTACATTAACAAAATGTACTTTTCAAGAGGATAGTTGATAAAATATAAAAATCTTTGTTTGGGCCTTTTTTTTTGCAGAAAGTTTAGTTAAATGCCAAATAAAAAAAACCTGAAATATGATTATTAATTATATCAATGTCCCGCGCCGTAGCCGAGCGGTTAAGGTAGGAAGCCTTGGCGCAGAGCTACGGGACTTGCGCTGGTTCGAGTCTCCATGGGGGAAGAAATTTTCTCATGGTATTTCGGCCAGTATGGGACCGGTGCCCACCCAGCATCGTGAGGCAATTGGGTAGCTACAATAAGTAGCGGCTCCAGGTTGAGGAACCAGCTATAACGGCTGGGGGACTCGACATGCTAACCACATGTCACCCCTACACTGGCTGATTATCATCTACCTCTGTGATTGACACATGTGGGATGTGAAGGGTCAGCACCCGGCTGGTAAAAGGGCAACCGCTGAAAAGTGGAAAGACCCTCAATCGGAATTATATCAATGCTGACCAAAGAACATAATTGAATGCTAAAAATGCTATGTAATTAATTATCTTCACAGCCATTAGCATTTTCATCGTTATCGACATTAATTTTTTTCTGAAGGTTCGTCTTCTCTTCCTCCAATAGTATTGGCGATGTTATTGGTGGAAACGCATTGGACTTGTTTTATTCTTGTAGAATCCCCAATATTTCATCCTCTTATATAACTGAACCTGTCTGATTTTGAAGACAGCAATATATATCTGACTTTGGAGAGCTAGAATATGTATTTATTAAAAAGATCAATTTTTGGACTTGGCTGGATTAGGAATGAACCCTTCACTTATTTATTCCATAGAAATTGTAATTAAATATATATTATTTTTTTAAAAAGAGTAAAACGATTGTTTTCAAAATAGGCCCTAAGTTATGTTAGTTCTTTCTGTATGCTAGAAAATCCGCATCCACTTTAAAATGTAAATCTAGTAAATATCACGCGTTTTTAACATTTTTTGTTGGAATATTAATAGTAGTAACCCAGAATTTAACTTGAAAATTAAGAAAAACGACGAAAAATGCCAGTTGGGAATTTGAGACCTCTCGAACACGAGTGTTGGGGCTACCGTCAGAGACAACGCTTTCATTTTTTTCATGTTTGTAATGAGTAGGGATAGACACCTTTATGAGTTAACTATTTAACTACGCAAGCACTGATTCGTCTTTGAAGTCCAGATTTGAATTTCGACGCTAATTACCATATTTAAAAAAAATAACATCGTCAAATATAATAATAAGTAACCAAGTTCAATTTCATATTTTAACCAATAAAAATATGTAATTTAGGGATGGATTTTTTATTAGTTAACGGATCGCACAAGTTAAATTAATTGAAATCGGCAGGTTCGCTCTTACTATTGGACTTAGTTTATAATATTTCAAGGAAAGGTTTGAAAATTATTTTTCCTTTGATTTCTACAGTTCACAAAGAAAAGTAGTTATTGCTGATGGCCATGATAGTGATAACAACACTATTATAGTTTTAAAATGAGAACACACGCTAGTATACATTATTGAGGAGACATTACACAATTCTAGCCTTTCTGAAAGCGTTGTGATTTGCGACATCAAACTCTTTATCGATCTGCGAGACATTAATGTGATATTAAACGACACCACAAGTGCGGAAAATAACGATTTGTGTTGACTAAGTGTTGCAAACTTGTACATTTATCAGTAACTTACATGGACACATTAGTTTATTGAAAGCAACCAAATGGCAACAGGTATTTGAGATCGGTAGTTTATAATACATAGTACCGGTACGTTTACAAATAAAAGCGTAAAAATATAAGGAGGTCAAGTACACTTACGAAAATTTTAAAGAATAGTAGATAATTATTACTTCATTGTCTGGTGTTCAATATAAACTACAGATATTTAACCGTGTCTGTTTAAAAAGCTTTCTTTCTTCCACTAAATTATTTTTCCTAAAGCACATACTACGCTGAGCAACAAAAAAGAAACTTTTGTTTTTGTCTCGGAAAGAAAAAATATGTGATTCTGATAGTATTTTTTCTCCTGAATTCAAAATATGATATCGGTTTTTCAGCATCACGTAAGGTTTCCGAGAAACAGGAATTTATATTTTCAAACACTTTAATATTTTCTACATTCGTAACTACACAATATTTGAACATTCGGACTCACCTAGAAAGTAAGAAATAACAATTTTCTGCTATATTTCGCCTGTGGAGTATCCCTCTTGAAGGTCCAACAATAATCGGCCAGCATATTAGGATTCGATTTGCCTTGATATCATTTTTCCATAGCTGAAATCTCCTGAGTTAGCTCATTTGGTTTTATTTTACAATGGACAAATTGACGAAAAAACGTTTATTAAAGAAATATTATTCAAATCCATTGAAATTGAAATAAAAAAAACTGTGGGTGATGGAGAAATTCCGAATACATACTTGAAAACACGATAAAAAAACTGCATTAAGTACAACTATTGGTACTCATGAGACAAAAATCATGTTGACTAGTGCTATCACAATTAATTTGACTTCTCACAAAATAAAAAATAAGACATAATTTTAATTCTACAATAGCTCACTTAATTCAGGCGCCAATGATTTCGGTTTCAGGATGTTTAAGGTTATTTTCCCTTACCCATGACATAGACTCAGAGTTTCTAATACTTCCTAATAAATTCCTAATGTATTGTTCATTGGTTCTTAAGGTACCTTTGTCGATCTACGGTGGTATTTACATTGCTTCAGTGTTCTTATTTTATACTGAACACTGTCCCCAACATCTACTATCATATCCTAATATGTTAAGTGACCTCCATTTGCTCCGCATGTTTCGATATTCCAACCATGTTTTAGAGTCTATACTTTTAAATTCATTGTAGAACACCGTTGAGGTTTTATCAGGTACGAATTTTAAAATGTTAACACATTTTAGAGTTTTTTTTCTGTTTATTTACTTTAAATCTTTTTGTCAACAGCGAAGAATGGATAAAATTATATTAAGCTCTTTTCATAATTTTTAATGTATTCCTACTGTATATACAATTTTAAAATTAATAATTATTAATAAGGAAAGAACTTCCTACTTACATAGGGATGTCTCGGTTTTTTTCTTACATAGGGAGCCATTTCATGAGTTTTTCATTGGTTACTGGGTTTAATTTTGCCTCCTAGTCTGTGTCAGATGTACCCAGAAAAAAATAGCAATATCAGTTCTGGTTTATACTCATATTTCTACAGCGGAAAAAAAAAGTAGACAGAGTTCTGTGATCTGTTTCTTGTAACTTGTTCCTAATAGGGAGCTACGTGATTTCATCAAAGTTCCCCTTCCATGATTTATATCAATATATTCTACTCTATTCCAATCCACCTCCCTGCTGAGGTAATTATAGACCAGGTGATATTACAGAGAGAATTAGTATGTTTGGTACAATAGTCTAATGTGTTCGATTGTAAAAATGCATTAAAAGTTGTCATGTCATAATATAGCGAGTCTAGCAGAGCTCATAATGTGAACATTTCGCAATCGCACAGCAGTAGTCACCAGTCATTTACAAACCCATTCATATCGATTCTTTGACAATAGGCCATGTCTTCTCATTTTGTAACTTACATTTGTATAACGTGACCAGCAGCATATTGGCTTGTCTTTTTTTTTTAGGAATTATGACATAAATTAAGGGACCAATCCACGATACAATGTCTTCAATGACCGTTTATAACGTTTGGCAGATGATAGCAGGAGTCAATAAGACATTTTTTATGTAGGCCTACTAAAAATCCTGTATATCCATTGGGA
This sequence comes from Diploptera punctata, assembly GCA_030220185.1. Lineage (NCBI taxonomy): Eukaryota > Metazoa > Arthropoda > Insecta > Blattodea > Blaberidae > Diploptera > Diploptera punctata. The sequence continues at coordinate 857,502 of JASPKZ010000014.1, forward strand.
AGGGTTGATCTGAAATCGGTGAATATCACTCAACATCAATTCCATAAAATCTGAGTTCACATATTCAAAACGCATATATTGTTTCAATTCTCATCTATTAATATTTTCGTAAGATGTTAATTATACAATTTTTTACCTGGTAAGTCAGTCGTCCTCAACTAAGTTATTAAACCTCTTCAAGTTATTATAATATAATAATAATAATAAAATAATAATAATAATATAATAATAATAATAATAATAATAATAATAATAATAAACAATAACAATAATGTTTTATTTCAGCTGGCAGAGTTAAGGCCATAAGGCCTTCTCTTCTACTCAACCAGCGAATAGTAGAATTATACAAAAATTACATACATATTACAACTTTAAGATATTATTAAAATTCAGACTAAACAAAATACAATGACGATGTGATCCAATACTAGCTAATACTAACAAAATCATAGAATATAATAAAATTAAAATGATATAAAATAAAGTAAGTAGCTTCCTACATGATTATTAATGGAATGCTCTATATAGTTGTTATGCAGTTAATGTTTTCATTGTGTAGAACTTAAGATATCAGTTAATTTGGATTTAAATAATGATAACGATTGACAGTCCCCGACATGACTGGCAAATAAGTTCCATGCTCTACTCATAGATATTGTGTAAGATTCAGAGTATAGACATGTCCTGTGCTGTGGTATCACAAGTAAATAACATGGAGGCCTTTCGAAAACAATGTTCCATCTTCTGTGTTTTAACTGGAGCTGATGGTGTTGTCTAGATTGTATAACGGATTTATGTCTGCGGTTATGTTCTCGTTGCGTAGATCTTTATTCCCTGCTTCTTTTAGAACCTCTATATCTTCAAGTATGCTGATCCTAATAACTGAGTGAGGACAAATGACTTACCAGGTAAACAATTATATAATTAACATCTTATTACATAACCTCAACGGTGCTTTAATATGTATTTCAAAAGTGTTCATCTTTTCATGTCTGTGACCGCTGGTTTAAACATGTTAGAAGTTTCGGACAATGAAGCTGCAAAAAGTGAACAAACAGTTTTGCAGTATCAAGGGTTTCATAAAAACTGTTAGATGTAAGAGCTTACTCTTTTCCCATAGGAAAAGCAATCCAATAGTTGTTGAAATGTTATCAAGACAGAGCCTGATATTGTAATTCAAATGTATAGAATAATCGTTGATTATGCCAATGGGACTTATCCATCTACAGGTAAAATGACCGAACTACAAGATTTTTGGCATATGATAAATAATTATGTTAACCACTTATATATTGTCATGGCTACATCTAAAATAGAGAAGAAAATTACACTATCTAATTCTACATACCTCGACTCCCAATTATTTATGATTTCGTTTCCAGTATCTATCCTCCAATCATAACTTAAACACAAGATCACAACATAGTCTCCTGCTTAATATACCGCAACATAGGACATCACATCACTCCATGTCATATACCATCTCCACTTCTCGCAACTGCAATTCCCTACCACAAGAAATAAGGGGCTGCCGATATTGGCATCTTTTAAAAGAATTCTAAATTTATATTTGCTCTAACCTCGACTTCATCATTAGCCTAATTGGTGTTTCTCGTATAATTTATTATATATAGACTATTATTATTATTATTATTATTATTATTATTATCGTAAGTATTATTATTGTATAAAATGTTGTTTGTGCATGAAATTTACATTGCAACATTTAATGTAATTTTAACTCTTCATGGTTAGTATAGTGTATATCTACATTTGGCAAATATTTATTTGTATTTGTGCTGGTTGAGTGGAAGAGAAGGCCTTATGGCCTTAACTCTGCCAGAATAAATAAAACATTATTATTATTATATATTATTATTAAATTATTATTATTATTATTATATTATTATTATTATTATTATTATTATTATATTATTATTATTATTATTATATTATTATTATTATTATTATTATTTTATTATTATTGTATTATACCTCACACTCTGTAAATGACCTCTTTAAATGCTTCAGTTTTAGTAACTTAGTTTTTAGTTAGAGCGTTAGGTTAAATTATTTCATAGCAGTTATCCCAGTTTTGTTAAACAACTAGCTATAATAAATATTAAACAGTATTGGAACATTATAAATTTCTGATTTAAAAAGAATTATAGGCTACACCTTATAAGAGCTATTGTACAATATTGCAAAGCCTGGTATATATCAATTATACTTCAATCTATAAAACATAATAACAGACTAGTTATGAAAACTGAATTCTTAATAAACGTTTGACGTATAGTGGATGAGGCCTACATATTTATTAAATCTAACTTGCATATTCAAATTATTAACTTCGTCATCATGAAAACACGTAACAAAAAGTGCTCCAAGCACAGTTATTGTTTTATTAATGCAATTTTCTACTTGAACAAGGTATAAAAATATTCATTTTATAACATCTTCCACGTTGGAACCGTAAGCCTATATAGAATATCACGCTACTTGTATTGTTTAAAGTTTTACACGACTTGCAAGTACAGCATGAATGAATTATTAAAAGAATTATTAATAATGTTTCTTAGTTCAGTTTGGCGTATAAGTTAAATACAAGTTAGATATAAACTTGGATCATGTAATTAAGGTAAATAAAATAATTTGAAAAGCTTAGGGAATGAGTAATTAAAACGTTGTCGTGTTTTTACTGAGTGTTTGCTTCCTAAGATATTTAATTATTCAATGAGAGAGAAATAGCGTGTACGGAATCTTGGTCACATGTGAGAGTGAAAACGACAAATGTTAAACATTGCGTGTGAATCAGCTTGATATACCTCAGGACAGGAGAAAGATTTCATTTAGGCCTAAATGTAATTTGGTAGATTAATTGCAAATTCAAACCTCTATCGCTTTTGAAAGATTCGAAAACAAAATATTAAGATAAGCGAAAAATTGTTTTTTATTCCTCCCCCCTCATAGATCTACATGACTGAGCTTCACTTATCAAGACTCTCTCAAAACTTTAGGGTAAGTATTTTACAGACATCTTCTTGTAAGCCCTTGTTTACCTAAACGAGATTTAGGCGCTCTCACCCTACAAGGAAGAAATTGAACCATACTAATTTAGTTACACTTGTTTTCATAGGGCCTATAGATGTCATTAGAGTGGTCCATGGTCAACATGACTTTAAATTCATAAAGTTCATCGTCACAGAAAAATATGTTTTATCCGTAAACAATACACTAGGCTTTATAAGTTAAAAATTAAGAATATACCTGTTGGCAGGTACATTTTTAATTTTTATCTTCTGACTATTCACCTCATGGCAATTTGATATGGATTTTATTACCATACACTAATATTATAAAGTTAGGTACTAGGCTATAGCACAAGGATGGTTAACACAGTGACAGAGTTTAGCCTGACTCAGTTCAAAATATGCTCAATTACATCATTCTATTATCTGTATCTATTTTCGAAGTAATACTCTCTTAAATGATACAACTTAAAAAGTTCTAGAAATACACTAGTAATGCGTTTACTACAATTACGCAAACGCTTCCAGCCATAAAATCAATTCATTACTTCCTCCAATAATCAAAAATATTACAAGCCGGAAGGTCGCAGGTTCGATTCTCGATGGGTTAAGTTTTAAACTTGAATAAACCTTTTGGCGATATCAAGGTCTGGGGATCGATTAGCTTCTAACTGAAATGAATACCATATATGTTTTATGGGTATTGGTGTCCGTCACGCAGGACTAACAACCCTGACATCCCATCCCAATGTCTAGAAAGGTGGGAGCTATAATTTCCTACTACCCCAAAAGCGTCCTAAAACCTGTAATGGTATCATTCATCTTTTAGCTTTTAAGATAGGCCTTATTATTACACCTACGTTAATATGCACTTTTACCTTCTGTTTATGCCCATAGTAAATATAGCCTATGCCATATCTCTTATTCCCTCAGAATTCTCCTTACAGTATTATTCCATGAGAAACCCACGCTATCTAACATCAACAACTGAGAGTCCGTCTGATGAGCGAACAATTTTTTTTTTTTAGCGTCATTGACATCCCTCGTTGTTTCAACGATCCTGTCCTACGTCCGTTTAAAGATCTCACGGCGCCTAGAATATGTAATTCAACTACTACGAGTAGCTCAAAATTATCCTGTTAGAGATCCCACAATCCGTTTTGAGACTCATAGTGCCCAACCTGTGGAAGTTGACTGTGAAAAGAAAGCCATATATGAGCCTACAATTGACTATTACAAAGATAAATACCAATTTGATAGTATAACCAGGATTCTTAGCTAAGTTTGGAATTCCTTAGATTTGGGCAGAGTGTATCTTTCTAAAATTGCCATCCCTGCTATTAGAGGATCAATTTCAATTTTAAGAAACCATCTTCACAAAATTTCTACTTTATAGTATGTAGGCCTATACTTCAATTACAATTTGAAAAATTTTAATGTATTTAATCAATTTCGAAAATTGTATCACTTTGTCCTTGAGGAAATTCTCTAATGAGGAAAGTTGTAGGCCTATATAATAAAAAAGTATAATGAATAGCCTACTCTAATAACTCTATAATTCTGATCCTAAAGTTTTGAGATGTCCTTTAGGGGGTAATGGATCGAGTAACGACTATGGAAATACTACTGTCAATACAGCTTCTTTTCGTGTAACTTGACAAGTATTGTTAATGTGAATATCTTGAGACAGCATTAGAAACATATAGTGTGCTTGAAATTTAGAAAATCAGCACTAGTGTTCGTCGCTGTGACTTAGTTGGTAGAGTCCCTACCTTCCACTCCGGCGACCCGAGTTCGATTCCCGGCGGGGTAAGGGATTTTAAAAAAATCCCAACCTTGGGACTGGGTGTGTGTCGTGTCCTAGTTGTACCCACTGGGTTTAATTACTCTAAAACAATCAGCACTATTAGGCCTACAGAACTACAAAGACAAACTTAATATTAATTTTCCTTTGTTTCTTCTAAAACTTACTTACGTTATTATTGTATTTAGGCTGTATCAATTGCTCACTGAGGGACGTTATTTTATAGTCTATTAAAGAACAATAACCTCAGGCCGGATAATTTTCTACATCAATGAAGGCGGGTTTGGAGCCACCTCGTCTATTCTCCCATTTTTACGTATGTAATGTAATGAAATGATGATATCTTATGGATCATATTCCTCTGATTTAATATCCTCAAACATTTTTAGATAAATAAAGTACACGAAATATAGCGTGTCTACAATTTTCTTCTTCTTCTTCTTCGGCTTTCCCCCACTTATAGGTTTGCCGTCTTCAGTTTCCATTTATCTCTATCACTCCAATCTCCCTCTTCCAAATTCCTATCATCCATTATAGTTCTGACGTAGGTTTCCATTTCCATCTTGGTCTGCCACGTTTATTTCTTCCAGGGGGTGACCATTGGTATATATTTTTTGACCATCTTCATTTTCCATTCTTTGTACATGGCCATACCATTTAAGTGTTTGATTTTCAATCCTCTTAACAACAGATGTGGTGACATTCATTTCTCTCCAAAGGAATTCATTTCTTATTTTATCCTGTCTTGTTTTTTGGAGGCTTCTTCTAAAATAATCAAATTCAACTCAATAACCTATTGATTCTGGTCCCTAAATTTTCACTTGCCAGTAGGCCTATATATCTAAATGACAGTCATACAAAGTAGATATGGGCGCCGGCAGGAGGGTGCACTTGCACCTCCTCCCCCCCTGTCGGGAAAGAATATATACAGAAAAAATTAAGAAATATTTTTTATTAAGTCACTATTTGAATAAAAATTTAAGGTGTCTAGGTTTTACTCCAAATTTTTTCTTCACCCTGTCAGTGAATTTAGTGTCCTCCTGTACTCTTTTCCTCTGAACACTGGTTATGTTGTCAGTGATTTGAATTTGATTTTAACTTAATGACATAACGTAAATATATAATTATAGCGAAGTTTGGGTAATGTGGACCCTAATTATTTGAGTGGACCCTGTTAATATCTTCTTTAATTGGTGCTGCCCTCGAACCGAAAATATTTCACTCCTTCCCCTCATCAACTTTGACGGGTTCAAGGCCAGTTTATTTTATTCATTGTACGAAGAAGGGTTTATTTTTGATATTTATGAAAACTATCACATTAAAAGTTTTTGAAGCTATGAATAAATTCTTAATTTCTGCTTTTAAATATTACAAATGTTGAAAAAACTCCTAAATATATTATATTATGTAGATGCTGTTTTAATATACTGACGGATTAGGTTTGATCTTATGTGACATGGTGGCTGTATAAAATAATTAAACATAACAAAGGAATTCGGTTAATGTGGATCCTCCACGAGGATCTGGGTCCTACGTATAATTTATCAATGAGGATGCTCTCTGTAAAAACCACACACTTGATTAACCTCATTTAATATCCTTGTAATTTACTAAACCCAAAGACCATCGCTTTCTGCAGTTGAATGACGTGTGAATCTTATAATCAATAATACTTTTACAAAACATTAAATAAATATCAACGCTTTTTAATTATGATCAGTCATAAATATATATATATATATATATATATAGAGAGAGAGAGAATTAATTTGTGCCTGTTTGTATAAATTAATAGAGTAAATAAACTTAAAAGTATACTAAAAGCTAAGGTGGACTCTGGGGTCCACATTATCCGAATATGGAAGTTAAAGTGGACCTTTCTTGTAATCTAAAAAAATTAATATATTATGGAGATGTTTCCATATTTGAATAAAATAACAATGTTATTTGATACTTACAACACTAATGATAATCACTGTAATTAAATGTAAATTATTTACAGATAGTATTGGAATTATTTATAATATTTGTTGTTAGCTTGATTTTATTAATTTAATAAAATTTAAATCCCTTAAAAGAAGAAAAATTCAAAACAGGGGTCTAAATTACCCGAAGTTCTTCAATAAATTACATTTTATTAGTTGATAGCATAGTGTGTAGCTGCAGGTACACCTCCCTGGAAGTGCACCGTGATGCTTTCAGAGGCAATTCAGATAATATATTGGTGGAATGTGTTGATGTATGAGGAATAGGCCCTATGTGGTTCCCGGTATCTTATTAGGACTGCAGAGTATTTTGTGTTGACGTGTTAAACACGAGTTATGTGTCCCAAGTGTATACTGTTGATAAATTGTGAAGATTACCTAATCAACTTATTATCGTATACTGTCATATGTAGCAAACTGGAAATAAATACAGTATAAAAAATACTGAACTAATTTGACTAGGTATTAATTTTTTCGTATAGGCTATATAACTTAGTATTTTTGTTTTGTTTTTTAACATGGCTACATCTTAAAGAGAGAAGAAAATTACACTGCCTGGTTCTCCTATTTAATATCCTACATACCTCGACTCTCAATTATTATCCTCTTGTTTCCAGTATCTATCCTGCAACCATAACTTAAACAACATAGTCTCTTGCTTAATATACCGCAACATAGGACATCACATCATTCCATGTCGTATACTACCTTCACTTCTCGCAACTGGAATTCCCTTCCAAAAGAAATAAGAGGCTGCCGGACATTGGCACTTTTAAAAGAAATCTAAATTTATATTTGCTCTTAACCTGGACTTCATCACAACCCAGTGTAAGGTACATAAATTAATTGGTGTTTATCGTATAATTTATTATATTAATACTATTATTATTATTATTGTTATAAATATTATTATTGTTATTATTATCATCGTATAAAATGTTAACTAACTCACTGGCACTATCGAACCCGTAGTTTCATGGCCGCGCGGACATAAGCTCTCCATACATCCCTATCCTGAGCTAATGTTTTCCAATCATCCCCTGTATAATCTACTTCCTCAAATCATAGTTAATGTTATTCATAAACTATTGTTTGTACATGAAATTCCCATTACAACATTTAATATATTTTTAATTCTTTATAATTAATTACTATAGTGTATATATAATGTATATTGTCAAATATGTACTTGAAATTTGTGCTGGTTAAGTGGAAGAGAAGACCTTATAACCTTAACTCTGCCAGAATAATAAATAATAATAAAATATTATTATTATTATTATTATTATTATTATTATTATACATTAGATTTAATTACACACAAAGTGGGGCACCCCTTAGTATAGTTGGTTAAGGCAATACGCTACAAGCTGGAAGGTTGGAGATTAGAGTCACGGTGGATTAGGATTTTTAAACTGGCCTAAACCTTCTACGGGTACAATTGATCCTGCGGGTCGACTCAGCCTATACCGGAAGTGAGTGCAGACTTTATTCTGGGAGTAGAGGCGGCTTTCGCGCCTGACATCTCTTGCCGATTGTCTAGAAAGATGGGAGCCCTAACCTTCTGATAGACACTTCGATCAGTTATGATGGTAAAATGTAGGCCCAGACAGACTACATAAATTAACCAATTCTATTAAACATACTGCAGTATAATTATCATAAGTATGCCACGAGTGATTTCCAAATTATCGATAAATTCACGACTCACGAAGTGAGGAGTGAATTTATCTAGAGAATTTGGAAATCAAGAGTGGCATTTGTTAGGACTATTTAACGAATAAAATAAAGCTGTTTACTCACAAATCATTATTTAACTACAGTTATTTAAAAATATTTTATATTTAAAGTAAACGGTGATGTTTGAAAACTAATGAGAAACGATAGGTAGCCTACGCTTCTACTGCTTCTTTTGTTTATCACTGCAACCAGATCATACTATTTATTGCCAAAAGGAACGCAATATTGTAAGAATGCTCTCTAGTGGAGAAAAAATGAAACACATCAATCTGTATATTAATTCATTTTTGATGTCGTATACATTTAAGAAAGTGCAAACAGTGGTTTCTTTTTTGGTGGTATAATCAATGCTACAAATGTTGACATGTAAGCACTATTATATACAATCTGGTAGCCGTATTTGTTATAGGCTCAGTCACTGCAAAATAACGGTCAGACCTGTTCAGAATATTAAAAAGGAGGAGCTTTGCTTAATATATGATAATCCTAACGTTGATAATTATTTCGTGAAACACGTCTCTGATTGGTTGTAATACAGAAATCATTGAAACGTGATTGGTCATTGACTCCCATTTGGGGCATGAGTTAAATAGTCATAAGTAATGCCACGAGTGATTTCTAAATTATCGATAAATTCACGACTCACAAAGTGAGGAGTGAATTTATCTAGAGAATTTGGAAATCAAGAGTGGCATTTGTTAGGACTATACGAATAAAATTAAGCTGTTTACTCACAAATCATTATTTAAATATAGTTATTTTAAAATATTTATATATTAATGTAAACGGCGATGTTTGAAAACAAATGAGAAACGTTGTTTCACTTGTTTATCACTGCAACCAGATCATATTATTTATTGCCAAAGGATCACAATAGTGCAGAAAAATGAAACACATCAAACTGTATATTAATTAATTTGTGATGTCCTATGATGTAGATATGTCAATTATATAATTTCTGGAACGTTATTACATGGGAAAAAATACGTTTAAGAAAGTGCAAACAGTGATTTTCAGTGATAAAATTAAACTGATAAAATCGAGGTGAAAAACGACTGTGATTGGTTGTAAATAAAAAAAATCATTGAAATGTGATTAGTCATTGACTCCCATTTGGGGCACGAGTTAAAAAGTCTCTATAACGCAAAAATCAAGCATTTCCACACACATTTTAAACTTTTTTCTTCATAATTATGAGGAATAAATACCAAAGTTTTGCGCACTATTTACGACACAGTGTGTATGAGTGTGAATTTTATATTTTTGTAGGTCTATTACTTAAAGACACAACTTAAAATTAATATTAAAAAAATAATTTCTTAATATATATATAGAAACAAATATTAGGCCCATTTACCTCTGACGCCTCCTGATGATTCCTTGCCTCTGGCTTCCCGTGGTGACACAAGAGAAAATGCGCTACTATGTCTGTCCCCACACCTCGAAGGAGATGACGACGAACTTCTTGGTGATGGAGGCGGTTGTGATGGAGAAGGGCTATAGCTCAGAGGCGGTGCCGGCGGCGGTGATTCCACTGTGCGTAATGTTTTGATTAAGAAAGACCGAGGCATCACTTCTGCAACAAAATTTAAAAAATAGCCAATTAATATTCAAACCAACAAATTCATAAATCTATATGGACATTTTGTTTTCTCATGGTTCATATTCAATACCGCGATAATCATGTACGATGATATAAAATGAAAAATAGCTTGCAGAATGTTTTGAATAAAAATATGCATGGATTTTATACACGGTAAACCTATTTTATTTTGTTATATGTATAAAGTCTCATAGAGTGTAATGAATAGGACATGTGGCACGAATGGTAAATTCAGAAGGGGCATGGAAACTTCTGGTAGGAAAACTAGAGTGAAAGCGCCCAGTAGATAACAAAAAAAATGAGGTGGGAGAATATTAGTCAACATTTGTGAAGGTGAATTATATAGGTAGTGACTAAAATATTAGCTCAGGATAGGGATGTATGGATAGGTTATGTCCGCGCGGCTATGAAACTTCGGTTCAATAGTGTCAGAGAGTTAGTTATATAAGTAATGTTTTGTGATTTTTATGTTTCAAATTAAATAAGATATAATAAATGTGTCCATCGTTGTGGTCTCGAAGTAGCATGATTTATTTTTTTTCAATAGTATAGTCTATCTTCCTTAAAAAAATTCGAAATGTTACACGAAATATCAATTTTATATAATTAATATGAGTATAAATTGGCTGCTAAGTATATCCATCCATAGTAATTCTGCCCCAAGGCAGGTCCTTCATTGCAATCATAGCATTTTCATGCTATGCTTGCAGCTTTACTAGGGAATTGTGTAGGTGTGGTAGCTTCCCGTTACTTTCCACACCGGTGAAGGATGATAATGATAAGGATGATGGCCATATGATTTCGGGGACCGTTTGGGCCTTAAAGTTTTCCTGACATTTGTCTTACAGGTGAGGAAAAACCCCGATAAAAACCTAACCCAGAAAAACTGCCCCGACCGGGGATCGAACCCGGGCCCGCTGCGTGACAAGGCAGCACGCTACCTCGAGACCACAGCTGTGGACATACCCTCTATATAGCCTAATTACTATATATTCGAGCGTAGAAACTGAAATGGAGAAGTGATGCTGAAATAATAATAATAATAATAATAATAATAATAATAATAATAATAATAATAATAATAACAATAAACAGACTCACTGGCACTATCGAACCCGTAGGTTCATGGCCGCGCGGACATAAGCTCTCCACACATCCCTATCCTGAATCAATGTTTTCAAATTATCCCCTGTATAATTTACTTCACTCAAATCATGGTTAATGTTACTCTCCCGCCTCATTCTTGGTCTACCAACTTAGCATTTTCTCTCTGATTTTCCTACAAGCAGCTTCCATGATCCTTTTTCATTCCCCGTTCGTGCCACATGTTCTGCCATCGCAGTCTACGAAACTTAACTGTTCTTATTTGGCTATATCTGGTTTCCTATAAACACAATTCAGCTTGATGTTATGCAGTTTTCTCCATTTGTCTGTCTGTTCATCTGTCTGGGTATCTTTACTTCCTCACACATCTTAAGCGATTGAGTACCATAGGCTACTTTTCTGTTAAATACGGTATCAATTTACTCGTAAAAAATATCAGTTTTAGTATCCTGCTCCTTTCTTTCTTCATTACCTACGCTCTCCTATAAACATAAATCTCCTCCTGGATATCTAAAGAACGGATTGCACAGCCACACAGTTTATTTAGCAGAGTTTTCTAAGTTTTATTCTATTGTCTAAGAGTCTCTTGATCTTTCCCTGAAGATTAAATGGGCGTAGATGTCAGAAATTACGACAAAAACACATTACACTGTAGATGAGGTTTTATTCGCATGTAGGCCCTACCTAGGTCTAATATGTCAGTGAAGAGTGAAACGATATAAATAAAATTCATGAGCTAGTAAAGAGGCAGTTATTTATTCACCTGGGGGAGTCCAATAAGTCCCACACCTAGGGAAGCACGAAGCAATCAAGATAATATACGGCTTTACGGCTAGTATCATCTGTTATCATGGAAGTAGGTGTAAGGCATGACAAGGGAATAGAAACAACCACAATGTAAATACATTGGGTCTATAGTTTAAACATTCAGAATTGGACGCACTGCAATTAAAAAAAAAACATATATAACTAATAGGAAGAACCATAAGCAAAATTTTCTTTTCATGAGATGTTCGGGGTTTGGAAGGAATGTCGTTTGTGGACAGAGCACGGCGTAACGTATTTGGTTAATATAGTCGGACCAACGGATCTGTGCCCCTAAAGCGCTGCAGTCGTTCTTAGAAAATATAATACTACACTCACACCATTTCACGCACTTTCTCCCACCACGTCAGACAGCAGCCACGATAATTTTTCGAGTAGGGATATTGCCAAACTTACCCCAAACAGGATCTTGAAATTTGATTCATGTAAGGTTTATTAATAATTGTTCATATTTAAGTAAGTCTAAAGAGGCTGATTGATTTTTATTTGCTTAATAATATTTATACCATCACTCCGTGTTACCGTGTTCATGTTGAGTTGACAACACTGATCTGCAAGTGTCCCCCAAGAAGGCTAAAATTTGTGAGTAGTGGGAGATGCGAAAGAAAAGAGAGAAATAGGAATGCAGGGTTTACCGAGGCAGAAAATGAATTAGCCTATACCCCAGCCATCGATTCTCCGGCCTTGACGTTTTCACGACAGTGTTGCCGATATGGATATTCAGTGGGAATGGCCGCTTTATGTGTGCGGTTAGCAGACATACAGCTGACAACATCTCGGCAATTTCAAACCTTACTAGCGCGCTTTAGCTGCATCAAGAGCAGTGATTGGTTGTGGCAGACATCTACGCCCACTCAACTATTCCCTTATTGGCAGTAGAGGGCTAGTTTCTCCCTTTACTCCTCGTATAACCTAAACTTCAGAGCCGGAGATCCGGTGGCTGCAGTGTAGTGTTCAGTTCGCATATCTTACAGGGGCCAGACAATACAATACGCTATGTCGAGGGTTCGGTCCCGGTGGGGTCAGGATTTTAAACTGAAACCTTCTGACGCCACCTGAGCCTCTAATAGATAAGAGAACCAGACGATTGTTCTGGGGTAAAGGCGGCCGTTATGCAGGGCTGACATCTCGGCTGACATAAAGTGCCGATGTTCTATAAAGAGGTGGGAGTCTTAACCTCATGTGGCCTGTAGTGGGATCACTTTACTTTTTTTCATACATGGACATTAAAACGTATTCCCTATCGTGTAGGGATTTTCTACTTAGCCTACCTAATCTAAAAAATCTGTTTACTAGAGGTGGTTAAGCTTAAATGATAAACTATGGAGACATAGAGTGCGGATAATTTGTTAATAGTACGAACATTTATTATTATTGTAAATTTATTATTCGTGGCAGATGAATCACTATCAAACATAAACAAGCGCACTATTAGCCAGATTTATCTCGTTCTCTATCTCTATACACTTACACATCACTACGTAATGTGGTCGGCCGAAGTGGTGGCGAAAGCTGACATTAGATCAAATTAATCTATTCGCGTCCACCGATGTGGTCTCGAGGTAGGGTGCGTGCTGCCTTGTCAAACAGCGGGCCTCGTGTTCGATTCCCGGTCGGGACAGGCTCCTGGGTGAGGTTTCTTTTCGGGGTTTTTCCTCACCTGTAAGACAAATGTCAGGAAGCTTATGACCCAACGGTCCCCGAAAATCATCCGGCCATCATCATCATCATCATCCTTATCATTATCACCATCCTTACCAGTGTGGAAAGCAACGGGAAGCAACCACACCTGTAATTCCCTAGTAAAGCTGCAAAGCATAGCATGAAAATGCTATGATTGCAGTGAAAGACCTGCCCTCGGGCAGAATTACTATAGAGATAGAATCAATTCGCGTAGCGCCGAACTCCAAACACGTAAATTTTTTTTTTTTTTTTTTATTTACATATATGTTACAACCCGTGTTTCACCAATGGTATATCACGGGATATTTACAGTTTTACAATTGTTCAATTATTGTTCTAGTTGTTCTTGTAGTTGACGGAAGATCCTCGTAAGAAATTCTGCAACGTTGACTGTGTTAAAGTGGAACTTCAGAATATTTGGCGGAGTAGCAATTTGTAGTATAGCTGGTCGATCTCTGGAGAACATGTTGCATTCAGTCATCAGATGGTGGGCCGTCTGCAGTGATTTTTCTGGGCAGTTGCAATAAGGTGAAGCAGTTTTGTTTTCATTTTGTGTAGGTAGGATTTAAATAGTCCATGGTTGGTGAGAAATTGTGTGGTTATATAATTAGGCCATAGGGATAGGGACAGTCTATAGGGTATGTTGGGGATGAACATTTTGGTATGGAAGGCGTCATTTGATTTGGTGTAAATTAAATTCCAGATTGTTTCATAGTATTCTTTTAATAACTGCTTGCCTCGTGTTATAGGGATGGAGTTATAGTCGATATTATTTTTGTAGCTGGCGGCTATTTTAGCCAGATAGTCAGCTCTTTCATTCCCTCGAAGACCTGCGTGACCTTTAACCCAGTGGAGGTCAATCTTTCTCGTCTTTTTGAGTACGATTAGCTTGGAACACACATAATGCAGTTGGCGTGTAGATTTAGTTAAATAAAATTTATCTTGTTTTTTAGACAAATTTAAAACATTTCAGATTTTTCAACTAATTGGCCTATTAGACAAATGTTAGTGCATACATGTAAGCTACCATTAGAAATAAAAAAAATGTAAAGCCTATTAGTCCATCAAAATGAACGCTAATCATCTATAGGTTGCAGTAGAAATGTCAATCGTTCTTGGCTACAGTACGCCCTATATAAAGTAGGCCTACATGTCTGTGTCCAGTAAGGCTTAACCGTGAGCTATTGAATGTCTACACAATAAGCACTGCTATAAATTTATTAGAAAATATTTAAATGTGACAATAAATTTAAAACCAAAATAAAACATAAAAAAAATAAAAATTATCAGGTGTGTATAAATTGAAGTGTGGTATGGTACATGTGACAATGTCTATATAGGACAAACTGATAGACCTTTTATCTCTCGGATAAAGGAACACATAAGGGCATATAACAGAAATTTAGAATATTCAAAATGTGCGAAACACCTATTCCAATTTAATCATTGTTTCTATCCAAATTTTGAAATTTTACACGTTTGTGATAAGGGTAAGAAGTTGGACCTTTTGGAAGGCTGTAGAAATAAATACATTGAAAAGTAGTAATAAACTGTTAAATTCTCAACTTGATTTGAATGAATCGCCTTTGTTAAATTAAAAAATTTAAATAAATTATTGTTGTATTGTTGCTTAGATTATTGTTTATTGGAACACAATTCATAATTTAACATGTCTGAAGAAGGTACAGTGTACCGAAACAGCTGTCACTGTTATTATATCTTAATAAATATGAAAATCAAATAAAACTAAGTTTTATTTTTATTTAATTAATATATATGGATTTTCATCAAGTAAACACCAACTCAATTGATTAATAAATGTAATAGCCTATTTACTACTACTACTACTAATAATAATAGGAAGAAGCGTGCACAAATGTGCAATACATTGGTCTCTGCTATGTACCAGCAACGATTTTGTTCTCTTTAAACAGACGTTGAAATGGTATCTTGCATACGGTATATCACAGAGCTTAAACACTTTGTACATTGACTAATATTTACTAATACGATTAGGTTAGTATTATTCGTCAGCCGCTGTGGTCTTGTGGTTGTTCCTTGCCTTTAGTCCTGAGGATCGCGGGTTCAAAACCGCCCGGGACGATGTATTTTCAGGATCGAAAAATCCAAGAGACTAGTCTATCGGGAGGGACTTTAAGCCGTGGGTCCCGAGTCTGAAGATTTTCAGGCTCGTAAAAGAACCGCAATCCTGAGTAAAAAGGCCTGTGTGCAAAATGTAATCGATGTTCACCCATCCGAATAATAGGCTACCTTACTTTCCCTCTCTATGATGCATCGAGACGATGTATTAATCTTATGTCCCTCGCTGAAATCTGTAGGGAAATAATCGAAAATAAATTAGTGTGGTAAAGAATCTAGGCCTACATGTTTTAAGAATGGAAGATGAGCGATGGCCAAAGCAACTATATCAATGGCATCCGACCAGAAGGAGGAAGAGAGAGAGAGAGGCAGACCGAAGTTAACATGGAAGGAAAACATGAAGACATTAATGCAAGCAAGAGGCTAAACATTGAAGATGCCCAAGATCGTAGGCTTTGGAGGTTTGGCACGGGAAGACGGCAGCAGCTGTAAAAACCAGAAGATAGAAAGAAACTTCCCACTAGCGAACCAACCATGACCCCGCAGTGGGATGAACGGGAACCTACTGGATTGTAGCAGTAATATTTAGGACTAGCATTTCTATGTAAATATATAACTTGCTTGTTTTTACATTAGATAAAGCTAACATTTATTTACATATTTTCGAATTAGAGCATTTGGAGTGATTTAAGATACTTTTTTCCCCCATACATGTCCATATTTCAGGATATAATTTATAATTTTTACATATTTCAGGATATAATTTATAATTTTTACATATTTCAGAAAAAATTACATCATCAACAGCAACAATCACGGATTAAGCCCATGTGGTTTTTGTTCCGGTCTCGTAGATTCTCATTCAAAAAGTTGAATCCATCTCTTTTCCGATCTACCAACATTCCTTTCTCCTTTTGGCTGGCCTGCGCTGCTACACCAAAAAAAAAAAAAAATGTTCTTAGGTTTAGTTGATTAAATGAAAGGAAAGGGGTTTTATGTATAGTTGAATAAGTTGAGGGAAACATTTATTTCGTAATTATTTTAGCTATCCCGTGCTCAACACCCGGCGTTACTCTGGAATCTATTTATCCTGATCTTCATGGCATAAATGAGCTAAAATACGAAAATTGATATTTTTATGTTTAGTTGAATAAGTCAAGGAAATAGTTAAATAAGTAAAAGGAAACATTTATATCGTAATTATATGTAATTACCCCTTGCTGATTACCCGGCGTTGCCCGGGAATCTACTCATTCCTAACTTCTTGGCATAAATGAGTTAAAAGATGAAAATTAATGTGTTTTTATGTTTAGTTGATTAAGTAGGAGGTAAAATTTATATCGTAATTATTTTATATACCTGTACTGATTACCCAAGTTGCCCGGGAATCTACTTATCTCGATCTTCCTGGCATAAATGAGCTTAAAGACGAAAACATTATTGTGTTTTAATGTTTAGTTGAATAAGTAAAAGGAAAAATGATTATAAATTTATATCGTAATTATTTTAAGATACCCCATGCTGATTCCCCGGCGTTACTCGGGAATCTGCTTTACCGATCTGCTTGGCTTAAATGAGCTGAAAGACGAAAATTAATGTGTTTTTATGTTTAGTTGAACAAGTAAGAGGAAAAATTTATGTCGTAATTATTTTTATATACCCCGTACTGATTACCCACAGTTGCCCGGGAATCTACTTATCTCGATCTTCCTGGCATAGTTGAGCAGAAAGTCGAAAATTAATGTGTTTTTATGTTTAGTTGAATAAATAAAAAGAAAAATGATTATAACTTTATATCGTAATATTTTAATATACCTCGTGCTGATTACCCGGCGTTGCCCAATAATCTAGGCCTAAATATCCCGATCTTCTTGGCATAAATGAGCTGAAAGATAAAATTCGTTACTGTGAGTTATGCGCCGTGCGCTGCTACGCTTGCCCGGGAATCTACTTACCCGATCTTCTTGTCGAAGACAAAAATGGTTATTGTGAGTTATCCGTAAAAGATAAACATATTCTGTCGCGACATTTTTGTAGAGTTTGAGATATTCAATTCAGTGTACATTAATTTTGTAAATTTGTTATGATTTAGACAGCGTAAGCCATTTAAGTGTCCAAAAAAACTACTTTTACAAAGGGTGATTTTTAAGGACGCAGGAGTTGATTATCACAACTCTGTTATAGCCTATAACCATCCTGGAAAACTCCTGAATATTTTTGCAAAAAGCCCCATCACAATCGGATGAACGGTATGTCAGGGCATAAAATTCGAACAAACAAACATGCATATTTATATAGGCCCTATTAGATAAATTCTAACCTTGGTAATAAAATCAATGTTTTCTGAATTTAAAAAAAATGACAAGTAAGCCTATGCAACGTACCATTAGCAGTAGGAAGTTTAAAATAATCATAGCTATGTAGAGAGTGCAAATATGTTGTCTTAAAGTAGAATCAAACCATGGTTTCTTTTCTGGATGATATTCATAGTCTTTATTTACTTATTTTTATTTATTTATTCGTTTGGCCTGTTAAGGCCACGTAGTCTCCACCCACCAGGACAAACATATTTTACATTAGAATGTAGCAATCAGAATTCATTGTTTTATTATTTTTTATTATTCCGGCTTTTACAATGAATATACATTTTTCCGGTACCCGTGTTCACAGTTAACTACACATTTGTTTCAACACATTTTTCCATTCTTGTCTGTCCATCTATATATCTTCTTCTATTTCCCATTCCCTCTTAGTTTCATTGCTTCCCTGGATCCACGTAATATTTGTTCTGCCCTTCTTTTTCCTTCCCTGTGGTACCCAATCCATGATTATCTTAGGTAGTCTTCCTTCTTCCATCCTTCTAATGTGTCCGTACCAATTTAATTGTTTCTTCTTTATGAAATCTAATATTGAATATTGTACCTGCATGTTTTCTTTTATATATGAATTTCTGATTTTATCCTTCCTGGATATTCTTGCAGCACGTCTCCAGTAGTCCATTTCAGTGGCGAGTATTTTTTTTTTCATTTGTGCATTTAAAGCCCACACATCAGCTAATCAGAATTCATAATTAAATAATAAATGAAGATCGATACGATAATATCTATAAGATTACGATCGATAATACAATAATGTTAATGAAAATTAAAATTAAAACTAAAGTAAATAATAAAATCTGTACAAGCAAGATAATATAAATCATTTGGGACTGACCCTATATAATGTACACAAAAAAAGAAAATAAGCAGATATCCATAGTAATTCTGGCCGAGGGCAGGTCTTTCACTGCAGTCATAGCACTTTCAAGCTATGCTTTGCAGCTTTACTAAGGAATATAGGTGTGGTAGCTTCCCGTTGCTTTCCACACCGGTGAAGGATGATGATGTTGATGATGATGGCCGGATGATTTTCTGGGACCGTTGGGCCCTAATCTTCCTGACATTTGTCTTACAGGTGAGGAAAAACCCCGAAAAAAACCTCACCCAGGAGCCTGTCTCGACCGGGAATCGAACCCGGGCCCGCTGCGTGACAAGGCAGCACGCTACCTCGAGACCACAGCGGTGGGCTTAATGAGATATAGAATACTAATTTGTCATTTATATAATATTTAAAACAAACAAAATATTTGTTAATCTAATTACTATTTTATAAAGTCAAATTATTAATTGTTAAACGAATAGTATCAGTAAGGTGTATAAGTTAGTTCGTTATTAAATAATTCTTTAGTTTGTTTTTGAACAATGTTATAATTTGACAGACTCTGACATAGGGCGGAAGGGAATTCCATGTTTTGGCAAGTGAAACTGTAAAATATAGTGAATAATACACAGTGTGATGAGAAGGGATAAAAACGACAATGTGCAGTAGGATCGAGTTTCTAAATTATGTGGTCGGAGAGTCGTTCATAATAAATGAACGCTGACCTTATGTTAAGAGTTGAAATCTCAGGAATGCGATAAGTGATAACTGATAGCTGGATACTAAGTAAGCCTATACATGACGTGTCATATATATGTCATTCAGGAGATGATACCTACGCATCACGTTAAAATGAAGGAACTTAGTAATGAAATTAACGTATGCCTTTTATTATTATTATTATTATTATTATTATTATTATTATTATTATTATTATTATTATTATTATTATTATTATTATTAACTGCAATGGACAGGACATGTGGCACGAATGGGGAATGAAAGACGTGCATAGAAGTATCTTGTAGGATAGCCAGAGGGAAAATGCCCAGTTGGTAGACCAAAAAGGAGGTGGGAGAATAACATTAACTGTGATTTGAGGGAAGTAGATTATACAGGGGATGATTGAAAAACATTGCTCAGGATAGGGATGTATGGAGAGCTTACGTCCGCGCGGCCATGAACCTACGGGTTCGATAGTGCCAGTGAGTTAGTTTTTATTATTTTTATATTTATTATTATTATTATATTATTATTATTATTACTGCTGGAGTCCCGAGATCGAGTCCCGGTCACTCCATATAGCTTTAGTGGTGGACGAAACGCAGCTTGGGCAGGCTTTTCTCGGGGTTTCTGCCGTTTTCCCCTGCCACACATTTCATTCCACCATTTATCCATACTCATCTCATCCATTTCATTTCATTCATCCGCCCCTGCGACGGTGCATCAGGGATGGTCTACAGGCACCCTTGTAGTTCACAGACCTCAATAAATATAGGGGCTTCATCTCATCTCGTTCCTCGACCCGACCCTGAGTTTGACACGAGTTGAGGATATTTATTTTATTATTATTATTGTTGTTATTATTGTTATTATTGTTGTTTACTGCCTTGTCACGAAGCGGGCCCGGGTTCGATCCTCAGTCGGGTCAGTTTTTCTGGGTGAGGTTTTTATCGGGGTTTTTCCTCACCTGAAAGACAAATGTCAGGAAGACTTTAAGGCCCAAACGGTTCTCGAAATCATATGGTCATTATCATCATCATCATCCTTATCATTATCATCATCATCCTTCACGGTGTGGAAAGCAACCACACCTACAATTTCCTAGTAAAGCTGCAAGCATAACATGAAATGCTATGATTGCAGTGAAGGACCTGCCTTGGGGCAGAATTACTATGGATGGATTATTGTTGTTGTTATTGTTATTATTATTATTTATTTCATAACAGATTTAAGAATCTGTCTTCCCGGTGATTTGTTGCAGACGATAGCAACAGAAAGGCTTGCTTGAAATTAGACTAAACGCGTGAGTGGCCATTTCACAGAAATGTATGTTATCTGAAACTCGGTGCTGAATAAGTGAACGTGTAGGCGGTAAAATACTAACCTCAAGAGATTGCTGGCTATCTTGTCACATTTCATAGAACGCAGCCAACAGCGTCAATTGTATAATCTTATTATCGTTTTTTCGAAAATACGTCAATTCGTGTACAATGTCAACCTTATGTAGGCCTACGTTAAGATAATTTCCAAGGTTGTAATTTATCACTCATTTGGTTCAGTAAGCCTTCCCTTTTTATCGTTTTTCACATAAACAAATTCGTACGTGTCAACAAAGTGTTAATATTCCTACACGTACAGATAATAATATGCCAACATAATTAAAAATAAGTTATCAGTAAGTACTGAAACATTTTTGGAAGAAGAACAATGTGGATTTAGAAAAGGGAGGAGCACTATAGATGCAATATTTACCCTGCAACAAATTATGGAAAAAAGGAGAGAATTTAATCTCCCACTGTACATACTATTTATAGATTATGAAAAGGCATATGATAATGTAAACCGAGATAAACTTTGGCAGATACTGCATGAAGAACATATACACTCACATGTAATACGAGCCATACAAAGCTTATATCAAAATTCTAAAATCAAAATTAAATTACCAGATGGAGAAATAACAGAACACATAAACACAGGCAAAGGTGTTCGACAAGGATGTGGACTATCTCCACTCTTATTTAATATATATATTAACAGAATAGTGCAAGAATGGAAACAAACAGTAAACAGTGGAATTTCAATAACTAGGAATAAAATAATTCAAACAATATTATATGCTGATGATCAAATAATATTATCAGATTCTGAAGATAGCTTACAAATAGCAGCGTATCAATTATTCAAAATTGCCAGCAAATATAATATGAAAATTTCCACTTCAAAATCCAAAACAATGGCAATGTGTGGAAAAAACATACAACGGGTGAAAATTGAGATTGATGGAAAAATTATAGAACAAGTGTCAGATTTCTCTTACTTAGGAAGTGTATTTGCAGAGTATAAGAGTGACATTGATTCAAAATTACAAAAATATAATAAAATGAATGGGGTATACGAAGACATTTTGTGGTAAACAGATGAGGACAGAGACAAAACTAAGATTACATAACATCACATCAAAAGCTGCTCTAAAATACGGAAGTGAAATTTGGATTTTAAATAAAAGAAACTCTCATAAACTTCAAGTAAGCCAAATGCGCTTCTTACGATCATTGTTAGGAGTTAATAGACTGATCACCAAAGGAACACTATTATCAGAGGAAAACTTGGAGTAACAAGTTTAAATGAAAATATACAAAGATACCAACAAGAATGGAAAAATCATCTGAGGAGAATGGCAAGAAATAGACTTCCAAAATTGGCATTCCAATATACCCCAACTGGACATAGGGACCAAGGAAGACTAAAACATTGGTGGAAAGATCAAGACCATCTTCGCTAGATTTACCGTACAGGCCACATGGCCTAAAACGAATTTGTTCATGATCATGATGATGTATAGATAATAGGTTACTGTAGAAACAAGATTCTTTTTCTTTTTAGTAATCCGATTTTTATTATATACAACTTTACTCATTAGAGGATTGCCTCAAGGACAAAGTGATACAGACAATTCATTTTTGGAATTGATGAAATACATTTTGTAAATACATTTAAAAAAATCAAATTGTAGGCCTAATTGGAGTAGCCTATACATACTATAAAGTAGAAATTTTGTAAATATGGTTTCTTAAAATTGAAATTGATCCTCTAATGGCAGCGATGGCAATATTACTTAAGCAAGATAGCCTATATTTACAATAAGCCTATATTATTATTGTATTTATTTTTAATACATTTTTGTTAGTGTGTGTGTGTTTTCAAATGCCACCCACTGCACTTTGCGTGCTTCGGGTTCCGCACTGGGGAAATAGATGGCGTTATTAATGTGGTCTATTTTCAATTTACCCACCACTTCGGCAGACCACTTTACGTTGATTACGTAAGCCTATTCTTGTATTGTGTAAAGAGAGGAGTTTAGGATTAATGTATGTTTATGTTCGTGTTGTGTAAAGTGTGTTGTATGAGGAATAATGATGAAGAAAAGAGAGAAGATGAAACCCGGTGTCGGCACTTAGCCTACTCCTATCGAAAAGCTCTAAGGGAGCTACCATGTTTAACGTCCCCATACAACGGGGGAATCGCTATGTGTGTGTGTATTCAAATGTCAGCCACCGATCTTTGCGTGCTTCGGGGTCCTCTGGGGAGATAGATGGCGTTAATATGATCTATCACCTTGACGTGGTGGGGGGGCTTAGTACCCGATGAACCAGACGACTCTACTGGGGAAGATTGACTTAGGTTAATCTTGCTGGTGGGTAAGAGGCGAGGGGAACTAAGTATAGCTCACAACGAAGGAATGGCGTCTGTATCCATATTGGGCGGCCCACATCTTCGTCAAGTCAAGTCTTCAACGGTTCAACAGGGCCGACAAGGAATAGCACAGCTAAACTTGTAGGGCTTGAAGAGCGGAAGAAGCAGCCCTCTCTTGGGGGGTGGATACCCAGAGGAGCATGTTTGGAGGCTCAGAGGAAGCAGCCCTTCCACCATCCTTGTCCTGCGAAGCGCTCGTAACGCTTCCAGGAGACATTTATCTTACTGAGAAGCTTCATGGAAATCAGCCGGATTGTCATAAAAGGAACCGACCCAAGCAAGATAAAAGGATACGATTTGGAATAAAAGGACATTTTGAAATTAGGAAATTGGAACGTAAGGGGAAATAAATACAAAAGAAGAAGAATTAGAAAGAGAATTAAAGAAAAAAGAAATAAATATAGCAACAATAACAGAAACAAAAAAGAAACTAAAAGGAACAAAGGACTTACAACACTATACTATGTTGTATAGCGGAGTAGAACAGACAACAAGAGCGCAGTGTGGAGTAGCAATTTTAATAGATGAAAAATGGAAGAACAAATTGAATAGCTATGAGTTTATAAATGAAAGAATCCTGATAGCCAGATTTTAAAATTGAAAGAGGATATATGATGATAATTGCTGTGTATGCCCCAGAGGAAGGCAAGAAAGAAGAAGAAACAAAAAACATTTTATAAAACATTACAAACATTAGTTGTATAAATATACAAAAGATCATCATTTAATAATAAGTGGAGACTTAAATGCCAGAGTAGGCAATGTCCCTATACCTAATGTAATAGGAAATAATGGAGAAATAACAATAAATGAAAATGGACAGGATTTGAGACAGTTTTCAGCCTATAATCAATT
Source organism: Diploptera punctata (assembly GCA_030220185.1). Lineage (NCBI taxonomy): Eukaryota > Metazoa > Arthropoda > Insecta > Blattodea > Blaberidae > Diploptera > Diploptera punctata. The sequence continues at coordinate 881,910 of JASPKZ010000014.1, forward strand.
AAAAATAATGAATACCTATTTCCGAAAAAAGGACATACATAAATATACAAGAAGTGGATATAACTCAAGATCAATAATTGACTATTTAATCGTAAAAAACAAGCTAGGAGCCTTGGTAAAAGATGTGAGAGTACATAGAGGCAGCGATATATACTCTGATCACTATCTCGTGATAAGCAAAATAAACATAATAGCTAAATGGCGGAAAAATAACATAAAGAACAAAGAAAACCAAGAAGAAGTATATAAAATATATTTATTACAAGATCAAAGTATTAGACAACATTATGAAAGCAGAATGAATAAATATATATCAGAGATAGCGACGTCAGAAGATATAAATATTGAATGGGAAAATATATCAAATGTAATACATAAAACAGCAAATGAGATATTAGGAAAGAAAAATAGAATAAGGAATAGGAAGGGCTTGAGAACTTGGAATGCGAATATACAAAATGCAGTGTGAATGAAAAACAAAAAGCATATCATACATACTTACGACTGAAAACAGAAGAATCTTATGAAGAATATAAAATGAAAAGGAGAATTGCTAAAAGCATTATAAGAAAATCCCATCAGGAGTCATGGGATAAATTTATAAGCTCAGTAGAACATGATATGTATGGAAGACAAGAAATAGGTTATAAATTAGTGAAACATCTAAATCAGACTGAGAAAGATTCTGCCAGATTGAATATAATCCCAGAACAAGAATGGATCCAGCATTATGAAAAACTTTGGAAAAAGGAGGAAATTGAAGGAAAAGAGAACAATGAGGAAGAAATAAAAGTGGAAAATATTGATGTAATAGACATAAATGAATTAGAAATGGCTTTGAAAACCACTAAGAATAGGAAAGCAACAGGATTAGATAATATAAATATGGAATTAATCAAATATAGTGGAATATTGTGTAAACTACGAATACTTCATCTAATTAATATATGTTGGCAGACCTATGGGATTCCAACCACTTGGAAAACAGCAATTGTCAAGAATATATTCAAAAGAGGAGACCGGAGAAATTGCGAGAATTACAGAGGGATTAGCTTAATGAATACTGGCTACAAAATATATACGAAAATAATAAATAATAGATTGAGAAACATAACAGAAGTAATAATAAGTGAAAATCAAAGTGGATTCAGAAAGGGAAGGTCATGTATAGACAATGTCTTTACCACTGAAACAACTCATAGAAAAGAGAAGAGAACATAACTTAGAAACTCACATAGGATTTATAGATTTGGATAAGGCCTTCGATCGAGTAAACAGACAAAAATTATGGGAAATATTACGAATGAAAGGATACCCGCTGTGCCTTGTAGAAACAATAAAGACATTATATGAAGACACAAATATAATTATAGATACCGGATTCAAAAGAACAGATGCAATCAAAACAAATACTGGATTACGACAAGGATGTAGTTTATCACCCACTTTGTTTAATATATATATAGACGATATTTTTAATAAATGGAAAGTTTTAGTAAATCCAGGAATAAGAATGGATAATAAAATGTGCATAAATAATCTTTTATTTGCTGACGATGTAATCATAATACAGAAAAATGAAGACGACTTACAGAAATCAATGCATGCATTAAATGAAATATGTAAAATTATACGATCTAAAAATTTCTGTAAGGAAAACGAAGACCATGGCTTTTAGAGGAAGAGATCCAGTGAGAACCAAAATTATTTTAGAAAATCAAAGTATAGAACAGGTGTCTAGTTTCAAATATTTGGGCTGTGATGTTGGCTACAATGTGGAAAGAGATATTGACTCCAAAATAAATAAATTTCAGACGGTGTGTGGAACAAATACAGAGAACATTCAAAAATAAAATTAGAAAAGAAACCAAGATAAGAATGTATAATGTTATGGCGGTTCCCACACATATTGTATGGATGTGAAACTTGGGCTCCAGTGAAAAGACAGAAGGATAGAATACAGACGGCAGAGATGCGGTTCCTAAGACAAGTAAAAGGATGTACAAGACTTGATAGAATAAGAAATGAGGATATAAGAGAAGAATTGAAAGTACAGCCTTTGTTGGATAAAGTCACGAATTACAGACAGAAATGGATTGATCACATGGATGGAATGAGCAAGGAGAGATATCCATTGTTAGCCAGAAATTATCAAGCAAGAGGAAGGCGTGATGTTGGAAGACCTAGAAGACGTTGGGCTGATGCAATATGAAGTCGGAACGGGCAATTGCCTAATCCTTGGAGTGATGATGATGATGATGACTTCGGAAGACCACTTTATGTATATTAGGGCCTTCTCTACATGCCTACTGCTGAGAGGTTTGCAATATAATGAAGGAATCTTGTGCTCAAATTAACGATTAAAAATTGTACACAACCAACTCCCCTGGCGCCAAGATGAAATTTTTACAATTAAATTGATTTAACAATTAAATGTTTCAACCCCGACGGATATCGAAACCGGACCCGCTAGTCAGGAAGCAAGCGTGCTACCACCTGAGCTTGCACGGAGGACGTATTTTTGTTAGTAATATGTAACGTTATTCGAGAAATTATTATTATTAGGCCTATTATTATTATTATTATTATTATTATTATTATTATTGTTATTAGGGCCTATATAAAACTTTCCTCATTAGAGGATTGCCACAAGGACAAAGTAATAGGCCTAGGCCCTATATATATGCCTATATATTTTGTTTCAAATTGTAATTGAAATATACTCTATAAAATAGATATTTTGTAAAGATGGTTTCTTAAAATTGCCCATCTAATTGCAGCGATAACAATTTTAGAAAGATACACTCTGTCCAAATCTAAGGAATTCCAAATTTAGCTAAGAATCCTGGTATAGTAGGCCTACCTCTTGCCCGGATCATCAGTCCTGTGACACAGTGTATGATCACATTTTTATACCTTACTCCACTGGTTGAATAGAAGATACGGCCTTATAACTTTAAATCTGCAGATTTAATTAAAATGTATTATTATTATTATTATTATTATTATTATTATATACTTACTTACTCACAAGCACTATAGAACCCGTAGGTTCATGGCCGCGCGGACATAAGCTCTCCATATATCCCTATCTTGAGCTAATGCTTTCCAATCATTCCCAGTATAATCTACTTCCCTCAAATCATAGTTAATGTTATTCTCCCACCTCATTCTTGGTCTACCAACTGGGCGTTTTCCCTCTGGCATTCCTACAAGAAGCTTCCATGCAAGTCTTTCATTCCCCATACGTGCAACATGTCCTGCCCATCCCAGTCTACGAGACTTAACTGTTCTTATTATATCTGGCTTCCTATAAAGACCATGTAGTTCATTGTTATGTAGTCTTCTCCATTCACCTGTCTGTTCATCTCTCTTTGGTCCAAAAATTTTCCTAAGTACTTTATTCTCAAATACTTGTAATCTCATTTCCTCCCTTAAAGTAAGAGTCCATATTTCGCACCCATATAATATAACTGATAGAATAATAGTTTTATATATTTTCAGTTTAACATTTTTTGAAAGGAGTTGGGACATCAAGAGTCTCTGCAATGCATAATAGCACGCATTTCCAGAATTGAGCCTATGTTTAATTTCTTTGTGCATCTCATTCCCATTTGTGGTTATTGTTGTAACCCTATCGGCAGCAATGCTACCGCCGGCATAGCTCTCAGGATCATTTAAGCACGCAAGCCACTCCACCACGACAAGGTAAAGATACCATGGAGGGATTATTATTATTATTATTATTATTATTATTATTATTATTATTATTATACAGAGTGGTATAAAACATATTTTTCCACAATTAAAGGATTATATATATCCACCGCTGTGGTCTCGAGATAGCATGGTACCTTGTCACGCAGCGGGCCCGTGTTCGATCCCCGGTCGGAACAGTTTTTCTGGGTGAGGTTTTATATCGGGGTTTTTACTCACCTGTAAGACAAATGTCAGGAAAATTTTAAGGCCCAAACGGTCCCCGAAATTGTATGGCCATCATTATCATCATCATCCTTATCATTATCATCATCATCATCCTTATCATTATCATATCATCATCATCATCATCATCATCCTTCACCTGTGTGGAAAGCAACGGGAAACTACCACACCTACAATTCCTTAGTAAAGCTGCAAAGCATAGCATGAAAATGCTATGATTGTAGTGAAAGACCCTGCCATCGGACAGAATTACTATGGATGGATACCTATAGGCTATACATTTTCCACACATAATTGCCGAGTTTCACGTAAAGATGCTGAAATTGCTCGCAATTGATTTCAACATAAAGATGACATTTGGATACCAGTGGTGTTTCTAGTAGGTGTTATACCATACCGATACTTTTAAACGTTACCAAAATCTCAAACCGGCACTTTGTAATGGAATTTCATAGTAGTATACTATTTAATTTTTTTTATTCAATGCCCCAGGCTGTCATTTCGACATTTCTGATGCTCTCTTCTGGCACTGGCGTAATTGTTGTAACTCACTTCTGATCGTTTTTTGACAAATTATTTCACAAACAGGAGTGGGTTTGGTTGTGTGATAGCCTACTTGAACAGAATTGAAAGCTTTATTTAATTCCTTGATAATCGATAAAACAAAGTACAACGTAGTGTGCGGACATGTAATGTGCAGTATATTTGATGAATGTGTATGTTTGATGCAATCTCTTCCACTCAGAGACACGAATCAAGTATTGACCATAAATGTGCCCCAGATTTAATCTAATTCAACTGCCAACATTTTCCGGTATCTATATTCTAATCTCGTTATAAAAAAATTAAAAAAACGAAATCGCTTACAGTAATTTTGCACCAAATTAATCTGATGTTGTACTCTACAAAACATGTCAAATCTACTTTTAATTGCATCGTTAATTTCAATGTTATAAATAATCAATTAGGCCTACTTATACCTAAATTTATTATAATTAATTTAGTCTCTTCACTTATAGGCCTATAGTATGTTAAATTGTACGGCAGAGTCTATACTTCAAACAAGATCGCAATGCGCTTCAAAATTAATTATAAGATAGGGCCTATACCAAGTTTTAAATACAAAGCGTAGAAATGAACTTCCTTGGAAGTACAAAAGGCTGCACAAGATTAGATCGGATAAAGAATGAAGATATAAGATAGATAGATAGATAGATGGTCCGATTCCTAATAGGCATAACTAATTTTGTAGGTCCATTCAATCTCCTGATTGTAGATGTTTCTCCTTCATGTATAAACATATTCCCTGACTCCAGGATGTTTTAGGTCTTCCTCTGCCTCTTCCCTCAGGTTTCCATTCCAAAACAGATTTTGGTAGCCGATCTTATTCCATTCGCTGGAGATGTCCGTACCATCTTAATTGCTGAGTTTTAATATAATCTAAAATAGTGTTTTCAATCTTCATTTTCTCCCTTATAACTGAGTTCCCAATTTTTTCTCTTCTTGAAATTATTGCTGCCCTTCGTATAAAATCCATTTCCGTTGCCATGTAAGATATAAGAACAGAGTTAAATATATGTCCATTGAATGATAAAATCAAAGAATATAGAGATAAATGGTTTACTGTAGACATGTAGAAAGAATGAATGTAACAAGATTACCAATAGCAGCATTCAACTATAATCCAAGAGGTTCAAATAATGTAGGAAGGCCAGTGAAAAGATGGACAGAACAACCGTGAAGTGGAACAGGCAATTTACCTAACCCGTGAAGAGAGAAGAAGAAGAAGAAGAAGAAGAAGAAGAAGAAGACCAAGTTTTAAAAAATCTACTGACCTCTGCAGGACTTGATCCCGCGAATTTCGGAATGAGAGATGGGAATGGTAACAACTACTAATTCTTTTAAAATTCTTGAGTACCAAATGTAATACAGAAGATGGAACATGATTCTGAAAGGCCTTCATAATTTTAACTACTTGACGAAGTTTCTTTAAAAGAAGTTTAATTTATTTGTGGACCACTGATATACTCGTATCAGGTACTTATTTTAATGTTTTAACATTTCAACTGATGTCCATCGCTGTGGTTTCGAGGTAGCGTGCTACCTTGTCGAGCAGCGGACCCGGGTTCGATCCCCGGTCGGGACAGTTTCCTGGGTGAGGCTTTTGTTGGAGTTTTTTCTCACCTGTAAGACATGTGTCAGGAAACTTTAAGGCCCAAACGGTACTCGAACATTACATGGCCATCGCAATCATCATCATTCATATTCATCATAGATTAAGCTTAGGATTAAGGACTCTCCTGCGCACCACTATCATCATCATCATCATCAACATCATCGCCCATTATATCATCGGGGCAACGTAACCCAGCTTTCCAGGCGTCCCAATCTCATAAGTGGGATACAATTACGACAATGCCAGGAGAGAACACCAGAAATGTCCAAAAAGGTCAACCTGGGGCATTAAAAAAACATTTTAACTGCTAATTCATCAGAATCAAGTTCTCATATAGGCATTGCATATTTGACCGAAGATAAAGGATACTTTATTATATTTTTATTCAGTTTCCACAAACATTTGACAACACGAGTATAGGCCTAACGACTAATTATAGCCTATTGAGCAACAACAATTTTTTGTTGTCTCAGAAAGAAAAATAATGTGATTCTGTATTTTTTTCTCCTGAATTCAAATCTGATATCGGTTTTTCTCCATCACGCAAGGTTTCCGATAGAGAGGAATTTATAATTTCAAACACTTTAATATTTTCTACATTCGTAATTACACAATATTCGAACATTCGGACTCGCCGAGAAAGTAAGAAATGATGATTTTCTGCTATATTTCGCCTGTGGAGCATCCCTCTTGATGGTCCAACAATAATCGGCCAGCATATTAGGATTCCATTTGCCTTAATATCTCTTTTCCATAGCAGAAATCTCCTGATGAGAGTGTTCCCCGTTTTATTTTACAATGGACAAATAGACGGAAAAACGTTTATTAAAACATAATTATTTAAATCCATTAACTGAAATAAGAAAAAAAAGTGCGGTGGTTGATGGAGAACTCTCCGGAATTACACATTTTTGGAAAAAACACGATTTTAAAAACTGCATTAAGTTACCACTATTGGTACTCATGAGACAAAAATACATGTTGACCAGTGTTGTAATGAAACGACAGATGAAGAACACATTTCTGAATAAGAAAATATCTAGGCCTAATTTTTGGCCTACTGGTGAATATGTCCCTAAGTAAATACTGTAGGCCTATTACGGATTTCGTGTCTCTGTGATTTCCGATTTTCCGTGCGAATTCTACGTATTTAATTATGAAATAGCGACACTTAACTGTTGTTACACAAGTTTAAAGTCTAGACTTTGACATTGACTAATACAACTCCCTATATTAAAAAGCCAGAAAGTGGAAAAAATGCCAAGGTTGACATGATAATTACCTTTATAATCTTTGCATGTCAAAAATTATGAATTTGCTCTTCTACCTTATATCATATTTTCATGTTATATTTCAGATAACATGTTATTTTCTTCACTAGATGATTTATGCAATTTACTTTCAAATATCGAAAATATGCTACATTTTATTACAAAATTACAATTTTCACTCATATGTGCGCATATATACGCCTACATAAACACATGCTCATAAATAAATGATGCATATATATATATATATATATATATATATATATATATATATATATATACATAGGCCCTATATCATATATAAAACTTTAGGCACAGAAAGGTGTGTAAACATTGAACATACATTGAATATATAGGCCTATATATATATATATATATATACTATGTGTGTGTGTGTGTGTGTATAAACACAGGACCTACATCCCTTCATGAGGCAAAATTGCTCCTCTGCGGAGTAACTTCTTCTTCACTTCACGGGCTAGGCAAAATGCCTGTTCCGTCTCACAGTTGTTCTATCCATCTTTACATTGGTCTTTTTGCATTCCTTGAACTTCTCGGCTTGTAGTTAAATATGCCTACTACTTGCAGGTATTGCCAATGCGGAGTTACTTAAGCAAGGCAATTCTCAGTTAGGCTACTCTCATTTCCCGAGTGACAGGTGATTAGTCCATTGCCTCAAAAACCTTATCGGCTCTTAGCGATACCTAGTAGACTATTTAACTCATGCCCCAAACGGGAGTCAATGACCAATCACGTTTCAATGATTTCTGTTTTACAACCAATCAGAGTCGTGTTTCACGAAATATTTATCAGTGTTATATTTACCATATTAAAGAAAGCTCCTTCTTTTTTAATATTCTGAACAGGTCTGACCATTATTTTGCAGTGACTGACTCTGTAAGAAATACGACTACCAGATTGTATATAATACATATAGTGCATAGATATCAACACATAGCGTTGCAGGAGTTGATATAAAAACATTTCTAGCAATTTATTATAACTTACCACCATAAAAAAAACACTGTTTGCACTTTCTTAAATGTATTTTTTTCCAGGTAATAATCCAGAAAAATATAATTGTCATATTTATATCATACGACATCAGAAATGAATTAATATACAGTTTGTGTGTTTCATTTTTTCTCCACTAGAGAGCATTCTTACAATATTGCGTTCCTTTGGCAATAAGTAGTATGATCTGGTTGCAGTGATAAACAAAAGAAGCAGTAGAAGCGTACCTATCGTTTCTCATTTGTTTTCAAACATCGCCGTTTACATTAAATATATAAATATTTTAAAATAACTATAGTTGAATAATGATTTGTGAGTAAACACCTTAATTTTATTCGTTAAATAGTCCTAACAAATGCCACTCTTGATAACTAAGATATTAACAGGATAGGTAAAACCGATTAAATTTTGCTCAGAGGATTTAATTTAGGCTTGAGGTTCTTTTACGAACCCGAAGATCTTCAGACTCATGACCCATGGCTTGAAATCCCTCCTGGAGGACTTTTCTCTTGAATTTTTCCATAACTTACTAAAACAATTAATTTATCCCGGCCGGGTGGATAGAACCTTCTTTCTAATCCAATGATTTGGCAATATATTGTCCAAATAAATGCGGGCATTAGTAACAATTATTTGTGTAAGACATTGGGTTGTCATGAACAGACAATCCAGAACTCGAAGTATCCGCTTCAAACCCCTCTACCATCTGATCCAAGAAGTCTAGTAAGCCTTCTATGGCGATCATTTTAGTTCACTGAAAAGTGGGGCTACAATCTCTTACAAAATAATTAAATTTTATAATGTTTTCGTTTAACCCTAGAATAAAAAAGTTTAGGCCTACTTTTTCATTACATTGAAATCATTTTATATTTTATTTATTTATTAAGCCTGGTGGAGTTAAGGCCATGTGGCCTTCTCCTCCACTCACGAGGACAAACATATGTTACATTTAAATACAAAAATTACAATAATATTTACTCTTACACAAGAAAGTAGCCTATATAGGGCTATTTGAATTAATGCTATGCACTATTGTAAGGCCTATGCAGAAACCACTTGATATTAACAAAATATATGTGCCTATGAATAGTCATCAACATTACTCCAGGGATTAGGCAATTGCCCGTTCCGACTTCAGAATTCATCAGCCCAACGTCTTCTAGGTCTTCCAACATCAGTCTTCCTCTTGCTTGATAATTTCTTGCTAACAATGGATATCTCTCCTTACTCATTCCATCCATATGATCAATCCATTTCTGTCTGTAATTCGTGACCTTATCCAATAAAAGCTGTACTTTCAATTCTTCTCTTATATCCTCATTTCTTATTCTATCAAGTCTTGTACATCCTTTAACGTGTCTTAGGAACCTCATCTCCGCCGTCTGTATTCTATCCTTCTGTTTTTTTCATTGGTACCAAGTTTCGCATCCATACAATAGGCTATTGTGGGAACCGGCACAACATTATACATTTTTATCTTTGTTTCTTTTCTAATTTTATTTTTGAATGTTCTCTGTATTGTTCCACACACCGTCTGAAATTTATTTATTTTGGAGTCAATATCTCTTTCCACATTGTAGCCAACATCACAGCCCAAATATATGAAACTAGACACCTGTTCTATACTTTGATTTTCTAAAATAATCTTGGATCTCACTGGATATCTTCCTCTAAAAGCCATGGTCTTCGTTTTCCTTACAGAAATCTTTAGATCATAAAATTTACATAATGAATGGTCATTCAGATAAATAAAATTAAGAGTGTTTTATATAGGTCCTACTTTCTATTTGATTGGACAATAATTGAGACTTGATTTCAAAATTCTAACATATATGCCTAATTGTTCTGATGTGAATGCAAAAAGAATATTACAACTGCTAATATTTCCTATGAAGGTTAATTTCCGGTTATTTAAAAGCGGAAGTATTCACCCTTATTATTGACATAAAATTACTATTTTTCTGACCACTTAAATCTTGCAACATTGTGATTCATGCATATGTACTGGAACTTTTAAATGAACTCACGTCGTTTGCCAAATGTTCATAACGAAAAACTACGTACATTTTGGGAATACCTGACTTATTATGACGCAGATGACTAAGAAAATAAAGCTATAGAAGTATCATGAAACTAAATATTTATAGCAGCTTCTGAAATAATTTATCTTCTTGTATCTTGTAAGCCCATGTTTCCCTTAACAGAGTTTAGCCGCTCTCCCCGTACAGGGAAGAATTTGAACCATATTAATTTAGTTACACTTGTTTTCGTATAGATGTCATTTGAGTAGTCCGTGGTCAGCGTTCCGCCTCATACTGACATCTAGGAAACCAAGGTAGGCTACTACTAGGACGGGAAAATTCAATACATTTTGCTTAGAGGCCTTTTCATTCAGGCTTAAGGATCTTTTACGAGCCTGAAAATCTTCAGACTCGGGACCCACGGCTTAAAGTCCCTCCCGGAGGACTTGCTCCTTGAATTTTTCCATCCTAAAAAAATCCATAGTGATTAAAAAAATATATTGAAACATATAAATAAATCAATTAATTGAATCAGAAAATGAATGAAATAAAATTACCTACAAACTTCGTGATAAAACATCCTAACCTCAAATGTTTTCCTTTTTCTATTTTGTTTACACCCATTTAATTATGCAATTTGACAATTTCGTATATCAATTTTCGGGAATACTCTACAACATATGATGCGAAAAGTTTTTCTAAGTTCCAATCATACACCAACGCGAAGCGGTTTACACTATGGAATCATGGGATGCAGCCAACATATACACGACTTTTTAACGAACCTAAAAGCCAACGTAACGCAATTTAAGTAGGCTACTCTAACCTGTGAAAGACCAACCAAGAAGCTAACATACCCCAATTTAAGCACTCTAAACCTGTGAAAGAATGCAACTCCCAAAAATAAATAGTAAGTTCTGAAATTCTGAAGTACATACGTAGGGCTATATGTTTACAGTTAATTAGTACATACTCTATGTTGGCTGCACTCGAACATGTCTTTGTTGTTGCATAGAATATTCGTTAAAATGAATATGGCTGCCACGTCTTCATATTTCGGATGTAAGCCTATAAGTTATCATAGAAAAATAGGCCTACATTGAAATAATCGTTAGAAAAATTTAAAAATAATTGTAAATGGTGGGAAATAATTTGAAAAATGAAACCCTCAAAATAAAATTTGACAGGCATTTATGAAGGAATTAAAAAGTCGCGTTACAAGTTGTAAAGTTAAGCCCAATTTTCTTCTTTTAATTGTTCCATAATGTACTTTGTTCAACTTTGCGAGCAGATGTGTTTCTCTCTCATTAAAATAATTTGCTAATTTATAATTTACCATAAAAACTGAGTTTTTACTATAAATTAAATTAACAAGTAGGCTATGTAGGTCTGCGCAGGCGTCCAAAGTTAACCAACGAACATCAATTTCCCTTTCATAGTCTGTTTTACTATAAAATAGTAGGGCTTATCAGATTCTTGTATAATATCGTTTCAAATCTGAGAAATATTTAGGCTACATATGTTTCAACAGCGTGGTGAGCAATCTCCTTATATAGGCCTACCTAATAGCCATATGTCTTGTAGGCCTATATATATGGCCTATATACAGTTATAAGAAATAATTTAATTAATAAGATGATATATTAGTTTGAAATCACGTAGAATGGCTATTTTAAGGCCCGAGGTGCCATTTTTTCCTACGAAGCTTTTTCGATAGGCCTAGAGTCTCAGTGGTACGCTATCTTTTCCTTATGATAGGTGGTATCTTTTTCTTATGATTGGTGCAAGATGCCACATAGCTAATTGAAAATATTATCCTCATAAATTATAATGTTAACACAAATTTTAAATCTTACATGAGAATCGGAATGTTTATAGAGTTTGGATAGGCCCTAATTATTTTACACTCATAAGTAATATTTGGAAAAATTATTGAAAACTTGAAGCCAAAGTAAAATTTATTTTATCATAACAATGAACTACATGGTCTTTATAGGAAGCCAGATATAATAAGAACAGTTAAGTCTCGTAGATTCGATGGGCAGGACATGTTGCACGTATGGAGAATGAAAGACTTGCATGGAAGCTTCTTGTAGGAAAGCCAGAGGGAAAAACGCCCAGTTGGTAGACCAAGAATGAGGTGGGAGGATAACATTAACTATGATTTGAGGGAAGTAGATTATACAGGGAATGATTGGAAAGCATTGGCACAGAATAGGGATGTATGGGGAGCTTATGTCCGCGCGGCCATGAACCTCCGGGTTTGATAGTGCCAGTGAGTAAGTAAGTAAGTCTATTATTTTAACTAGAAATGTATTTTACCAACTGGATTAAGAATTAAATATTCTTTTAAACTCATTGTACATTGAGAATTAAACGTTTTTGATGCTAATGGTAGCCTTATTCCCGCAATTAGGCTATAAGTTGTATCTTACACAGACCTAGATGCCACTTTTGCAGGTTTAAAAATAAACTTTATTTATACAAACATGTAAAAAAGGTTTAGGGTGAACATTTTCAATGATGGTGGGCATATTTAAGGCATGAAATATTATTTTATAACTGTATAAAATGCAAAGTTCTATTGTTTAGCTTTCATGTCTTAACTATGGCATCTTTCCCCACTTACCCACACACCACACACACACACACACACACACACACACACACACACACACACACACACATAGGCCTGTATATAGGCCCCTATGGACCCCTATGGACTTTATAAATCTGACAATTAAACAAAATGTTGTTTAGTTTTATTCCTGTCAATGGTATTGAGGGATATAAATTATATTTTTTAGGTAATTTGATAATCAGGAATGTAGAGCAAGCTAGTTTTGATTCATTCTCTTGAGCACATGTATACCTAAGGGCTACAAAAAAAAAGTTTAATCTTAGATGGATAAGTTAATAACAACTTTATAGGGAAAGAAGTCAGAGACCTTTGTCACGAAATAAAGCAGGTAATTTAATCACAGTTGCTGCACCTGCTCCCATAGCCCTATCATGTGAAGAAGATTGGCCACCACCTCACGCACACGCTGCGTGCTTCTATGCTCTAAAATATCGTGACGTCCACCACATTTCGTTTAGATTATCACATGTCATATTCTGATTATTTATGAACGTGCTTAATTTAAACTCATCGATGTGATTTTGGATTTATTAACAAAAAAAAACAAATGCAGTTGAATAGCTTAAGCCATTCTTCAAGCCAATATATATATATATATATATATATATATATATATATATGCCTATACTAGCTGATCCTGCAGACGTTGTCCTGCCCGATCGTTCAATTCTCGTGTCATGGCAAGACGATAAAAATGTTTCTTTTTTACCATAAAATTCACTAATTAAGACGTAATTAGATAGGCCTATTATTAAATAAGTTCGCAAGAAAACTCCTTACTGACATCTGTTGTGGCTCAAGAAGTGTGCATGATGACATCACATTTTTTTTCGCGGAGTATGTCGATAATGCAGATGACTACACATCTAACATAAATAAATTCCTATAACACGATCGCAGCGCCATCAACCAAGTCCAATTGTGAAACCACCAGGACCTATTCAATCACACACAAAAAAACTTAATCAAAATCGGTACAGTCGTTTAGGCAGTTTTTAATTTCGGATTTCAAGTAAACCTCCACTTCTAATTGTCGGATTTCGCTTATCTTTGGATATCTATCTCGGTTTGTTTTAATATGATATATCCTAGGGCTACTGAGTTTCGTTGTGAAACATAAAAAGAATTGACCGCTAGAACAATTTTTAAATTTTCACTTCAGTAGAACCCCTACACCTAATGCTTTTAGGGTGTCCAATTGTGAATCTGAACCATTGCGGGACCCAATCAGACACACACAAAAAAAAGATAGGCTACGTCAAATTCGATCCAGTCGTTCAAGAGGAGTTCAGTGGTAAACACACGTACAGAAGAATTATAAATTTATGTATAGCCTAAAGATATATAGGCTATATGATATAGGCCTATATACATATAGGCTATATATGCCTATGTGTCATGATTTATAAATTTATCAATATTATTGCCGAATTATATATGTGGGTGATGGCAAGGTTTCAAACATAATAAATTACTTTTGTTTGATTTATAGTTTGGTATACAGTAGAGATTATGTAAGATACGTTGGGACTAAAGTAGCTTTTCCACTCAGTCAAGTGCATTACATTTACGTAATTCCAACAATCCGGCTTTAAAAGTCTCCAGAGATTACCGAGAAACCTTAGTTAAATTTTTGCTGTGATTTGCAAGATTTCTTCCTTAATGGGTAGCTTCTGGTTATAGGCCTACCATAATTTTAACACCTTTTGGCTTGTACTTTTATGGATAGGATAGGTCCTAGTTCAGCTCTGTGTTTTCTCAACCTGGTGACCTGTACCCTTTCGGGAGGAAAATATCACAATTTAACATTATAAACATTAACTCTAGTTGGTTGATATAGGCTAACAACAGCATTTTAATCAGATTAATTAATGGACACATAAATGATACAGAAAATTAATTAGGCATACACCTAATTTCTACATAGGATTCAGTTCTTTTAAAACCGTGAACCTGTAAATAATACCCTTTATTTATGTATTTACATTTTTAGATATAAACTTTTAAACATTGATGTTGTCAGTCTGTTGTTATGAACAAGAAGTGTTGTAACCTCTTTTTTTTCCCCGCCAATATGTGGTTAAAATTAGTGTAAAAAAAACTGTCTCGTATATTCGCATATTACCAAATCATCCACTGAGATTAATATTGGCCTAACTTATAGGTCATTGCATTTTACACTTTATATCTGTGTTTGCTGTGTAAAAGGTGTTAAAGTCCAAAATGGTCTAAAGCGAGTTATGTTGAGCATGTTTGAAAAATAAAATTCCTTTTTCACAAAATTACAATTTTGGCCTAAACTGTATTTAATGTTCACATTTGATCTAATTAAACATGTCTTACATTATAGTATTAAAAATTTCGCTTTATTGTTTGGCATGTTTTATGAGAAAACGTAGGCAATAAAAGACTAGCACTTTATTAGTAGGCCTATGTCAATGAACTGGTAAAGTCTATTTCGACATACGATCCAGATAAATGTAAACTTAAAAACAGGGAAACCAATTTAGACTTATTATATGTGTAATCCTATGGGTCTAAATTATTAGCTGACAGAAAATTATAGGCCTATAGAACTAAATCGTAAACAACTCAATAATAATAATATAATAATAATAATAATAATAATAATAATAATAATAATAATAATAATAATAATAATAATAATAATAATAATAATAATAATAATAATAATAATAATAATAATAATAATAATAATTTAATAATAACAATAATAATAATAATTTAATAATAACAATAATAATAATACTAATAATTTAATAATAATGTAATAATAACAACAACAACAGTAATAATAATAATAATAATAATAATAATAATAAGAACAATAACAACACTGAGCAACAAAAAAAGAAACTTCTTTTTGTCTCAGAAAGAAAAATAGGCCTAGGTTTTCTGATAGTATTTTTTCTCCTGAATTCAAATATGATATCGGTTTTTCTCCATCACGCAAGGTTTCCGAGTGACAAGAATTTATAATTTCAAACACTTTAATACTTTCTATATTCGTAACTACACAATATTCGAACATTCAGACTCGCCTAGAAAGTAAGCAATGACGATTTTCTGCTATATTTCGCGTGTGGACCATCCTTCTTGATGGTCCAACAATAATCGGCCAGCATATTAGGATTCCATTTGCCTTGATAGGCTATCTCTTTTCCATAGCTGAAATCTCCTGATTAAAGTGTTCCCCACTTTATTTTACAATGGACAAATGGACGAAAAAATGTTTATTAAAAAAATATATTTAAATTCATTAATTGAAATTGAAATACATAAATTGTGGGCGATGGAGAAATTCCGAATACATATTTGAAAATACAATAAAAAACTGCAATAAGTAGGCCTACAACTATTGGTACTCATGAGACAAAAATCATGTTGACCAGTGTATTCTATGCTATGTTGAAAATCATATTGTGTAGGATCTATGCTATCAAAATGATAGGCCCTATGTCTTATAAGCTTACTGAATAAGTTCACGTAAATTAGGTCTATCAGTAGTGTTTTTAAACTAGAGCCTACTTTTATTTCACTGGTAGGTCAGAAGACCATGAATTAAGACTATTTATCTATAGGCCTATATTTACTAGTTGTTAGAAATTTTTAAGGAATAGGCTATAGGCTTATTTCTGTTTACATATTGTAGGCCTACACTATTTTGAGGTTTCCATAGCCTATTTAGGTTTGTGTCCTTACGGTCTCTTCATTAACTCTATCTCATGAAGATCCAAAAAAATCTATATCAATTAATAGGCCTATATTTGGTAATAAACAGATATTGGTAAAAGTAAAGTCTCTAAGAAGAAAATGTAAAAATTATAAAAAGCACCAAATCTATGATTAGCCCCGCAAATCTCAGAGCATTGCCCATATAAAACTCCTGGCCGGTTAATTAGGAAGCTAATTTGGTTTAGTCGGCACGCTTTTGATGGCAAAATGACCTAGTTTTATTCTATTATGTGTTGGAGATGATTTTTTTACCACTTTAATTTTATCCCAAGCGTGTTGGAAATTAAAATTATTTTAAATTTTTTTAGTTTTGTTCCTAATAAAGCGTGTTGTTTTAGTTTTTTAAAACTATTAGGCCTATTTATTTTTTATTTTTTAGTTTTAATATCTTACAGAATAAGATAAAAATGTAGGCCTAAATATCTTTAAATTCGATACTATTGTAGTATGAGCGAAAAGTAATAGGCCCTACTCTTCTAAAAAAATCCTCCCAGCCGGATTCGAACCAGCGACCTATGGATTACTGAAATTATACAGCCTACCACTAGAGTTCACCGCTCTACCAACTGAGCTCTTACAACGATAGACTAAAAAGTTGACAAGTCCGCAACCTATTATACCAGTTTTAATTTTTTTTTTTGATTTTCTGATGATTCTGGCAACGATTTTAGAAACAAAATATGAAATTATTGTATTGCCATGGGCCCTTTACAAGTATACAAAGTTTTAAGTCGATCCAATGTTTCTAAGTGGGTGAAAATTGTGTTCAAAGATTCCGTTACATAGATACAAAGACATTTTTTTCTGATGATTCTGGCCAGGATTTTAGAAAAAAATGAAATTATTATATTGTCACGGGTCCTTTACAAGTATACAAAGTCTCAAGTCGATCCAATGATTTTAAGTGGGTGAAAATCGCGTTGAAAGATTCCGTTACATAGATAGATAGATAGATAGATACAGGTCAAGCTAATATAAAGCGTGTAAAAGAATTAGATATCGGTGACTATTTAACTCATGCCCCAAATGGGAGTTAATGACCAATCACGTTTCAATGATTTCTGTTTTACAACCAATCAGAATCGTGTTTCACCAAATATTTATCAGTGTTATGATTACCATATTAAAGAAAGCTCCTCCTTACAATATTGCGTTCCTTTGGCAATAAATAGTATGATCTGGTTGCAGTGATAAACAAATGAAGCAGTAGAAGCGTACCTATCGTTTCTCATTTGTTTTCAAACATCGCCGTTTACATTAAATATATAAATATTTTAAAATAACTATAGTTAAATAATGATTTGTGAGTAAACAGCTTAATTTTATTCGTTAAATAGTCCTAACAAATGCCACTCTTGATTTCAAATTCTCTAGATAAATTCACTCCTCACTTCGTGAGTCGTGAATTTATCGATAATTTGGAAATCACTCGTGGCATTACTTATGATAATCATCATATCCTAAAGCAATGTCTTGTACGTGAAACCATTCTTCTCGTATTTCAGTTTGCAGTTTGATTTCTTGATTACCTTTGTAGACTATAGGCCTACTATAATTTCTGTTAAATGTTCTAAAATAGTCTTATCTGTTTTACTCTTAATGTTTTCCCCAAACGTTTGCTCCCAAAAACCGTTTTAAGAAATTGCTGTGACGGAATATAGGCCTATATAAAAATATTTTTCTACTGCTATTTAGAAGACTAATTTCTTTTCCTTACGTCTAGAGTAGTAGGCTTCTTGCTGATTTGTTTTTATTCTTGTATAATTTGTCTTTGATAGGCCAATAATCTCCATAGCACATTTCACTTACATTCAGTTTTTAAGCCATTTTATCAGCACTGAGTTTCCATGCACTGTTAGGGCCTATATATATTTTTTTTTTCAGTAATGGCGTAGTCCATAGTGTATAGCTTCTCCTTCATTAGGAATTACTAGACCTAAGTTGTAGAAAAAAGGGTAAATTATAGGGTTATCTTACGTTTTCTGCATTAGGCCTATCTTATCAACCCTGTAAAAGACATGCTGACCTTGATCCTAGAGATAGGCCTAAATAAATATGTATTTAAGAAATAAACGAAGTGAAATAAGCATGTGATTTATTCCACTACTTCATAATGCGCAATAAAAGCAACATGTTCTATAGAACAGGTTTAATCGTTCTTTTTTTTTGTAAGCCCATGTTTCCCTTAATAGAGATTTTAGGCGCTCTCCCCCTTACAGGGAGGAATTTGAACCATACTAATTTAGTTACACTTGTTTTCGTATAGATGCCACTTGAGTGATCCGTGGTCAACGTTCCGCCTCATATTGACATCTAGGAAACCAAGGTAGTACTAGGACGGGAAAATTCGGTAAATTTTGCTTGGAGGCCTTTCATTCAGGCTTATGGATCTTTTACGAGCCTGAAAATCTTCAGACTCGGGACCCACGGCTTAAAGTCCCTCCCGGAGGACTTGCTCCTTGGATTTTTCCATCCTAAAAAATCCATCGACCCCGGCCGGGTTTGAACCCGCGACCCTCGGGACCAGAGGCAAGGAGCATAACCACTAGTCCACCGCGGCCGACTGTTTAATCGTTCTACTTCTCTAAAAACAAGTAGGCCTATTTGTGCCACAATACAAAATATTTTAAATAGAGGAAATATAAGCTATCATTCCTATAATCCTATAGGGTACTTAGATAGGTCATATAAATTTAATTAAATTGTACAGATGTATTTAGCCTATATGCATATTGACAAATTAGATAGGCCTATTACATTTAGGCCTATGAAGACTAAATAGTTAGTGGATATAACCAGGATTTTTTTTTGGAATATAGGGCCTATATTTAAAATCAATATCCATTGCCTATCATGGGTAAGCCTACTATATATCATCATAATCGTGAATAAATCCGTTTTAGGCCATGTGGCCTGTCACGTCATTAATAGGCCTATTTAATAATGACTAAATGGCCATATGAAATAGATTAAAACTCCACATATTTAACACATTATTTACAAGAACACTTCTAAAGAAAATGAGGCTAGTAGCAAACTTGTTTATCAAAGTAGGCCTATAGGCTATAACTTATTTCAGGTTTACAGGGTGAAAATTATTTAAACCGACAAACTCTGGGAGGTTGTAGGGGACACCAAAACAAATATTTTTTCCTAATGTCATTTTTTTCTATGAGGATTATTTAAACCGGTAGAGGAAGATTTCTCTAGCGGCAAATTAATTAAACCAACAAACTCTTTTGCATTTTTTATTTACCAAGAGACAACACATTAACACAACGCAATTACTTAAATTACAGTAGAGGTTCAAAAATGTCTCCATTGACATGTAAACAAAGGTTACACCGGCGGATCATGGTCTGTCTAACACGGGCAAAAACTCCAGGAGTATCGTCAATTGCTCCTGCTGCTGCTACTATCCGGGTAACCAGATCCCTTTCTGATGCAACAGGAGTTGTGTAAACAAGGTTGCGCACCTCTCCCCACACAAAAAAATCCAAAGGGCCATATCTGGGGATCGAGCAGGTCATGGTTCAGGACCATCTCTGCCAATCAACTTTTCTGAAAACTGTTGGTTCAAGAATCGACGCACACGACGACTGAAATGTGCCGGCGCCCCGTCATGTTCGAACCACATGCATTGTCTTGTAGGAAGCGGGACGTCTTCCAGCAATTCTGGCAATGCTCTGGCGAGAAAATTGTAATAGTGCCTGCCGTTAATGGCCAGGAGAAATATCCCAATTAAACAGTCCCCAACAACACCGACCCACACATGTCAGTGTACTCACTCCAGGTGTATCGCTCCATTAGTAAACAGATACAATTCACTACTACACTGGTGGACAAAACAATTCCTATCATGAACAGCAGTTGCAGTCATGACAACTGAAGAGTGTAATACGTCCTCTACCGGTTTAAATACTCCTCATAGGAAAAAATGGCATTAGGGGAAAACATTTGTTTTGGTGTCCCCTATACTCAGTATATCCAATATGTCTTCAAAAAACCTATAACTGTAGGCCTATATTCTCAAATGAAGTTCATAGAAATAAATTATAGCCTAATTGAAAAGTTAGCTTATTAATAAGCTTACCATAGGCTAGGCTGAATTAATATTGGCTTCATCTAAAAAAAATTATAGGCATTTCTGTTGAAAAAATAGCAAGTTACTTTTTTTTAAGTTAAGTTCTACTTGACAAATTTTAAGGTAAAAAATAACTTAATTAACTCTTAGATAATGCTATTAATTTTAAGTAGTTTTATTGAACGCCTATTAGGCGGGATAAACACCGAAATTACGATGTGTTTAACATAGAAACATAGTCATTACTGTAGACTATCTGGACTATATTTTACAATACTTTTTAGTACGCCTGAACAACTACAACTAAAGAAACTGGACCCTGTACTTAGACTCAGGTAGGCCTATAGCCTACATTCATTAATAACTTGGATAATGACTGTAAGTTTAGAAGCTAACTCATATAATTTCAGAATTTTGTCATTTATTTTGGAGTAAACAGTTTCCACTATAAACTGTTGTTATAGCCGTACGAGATAAATTACAGAACGAAAAATCCTGTAAGCTATCCTGCGATAAGTTCAAGTATGCGCAATAGCCCACATACAACCCAGTGTCCTCAAGAAATAAACGTGTTCTTATCAGTTTCAAGCGTCTGAAATGATAATAGGACTACATAGTTACTTCATGGAGACAGGATATCTTATTCTCTATTAGCCTATGAATCTCACTATTAAATAATTTCAACATTACTCTACTTATTAAAATAAATTGGGCATCTAAGTTAAGCTTATGAGTCAAAATAGTCCTCAAATAGTTCCCACGTTCTCATATTTTATCCTTCATAAAATCACGCATAATGCATCTAGTATGTTTATTTAGTGTAGGGCTTGGTGCATGTAGGCTAGGCATCTCGAAATCTCAGATCACATTATATAGATAGGTCTTAAATAAAGCTATTCAAAAGATCAGACAAATTATAACAATGACGTTGTTAATAATTTTTTTAGAATTTTAGAACGAAAGAGAAAATAGTAGCATGTAATCCTGCAATTATACAGGCCATATAGTAGGGCCTATTTTAAAAATCTAGGCCTACTTTGATCCAAAGTAAGATAGAGATAGTCTTATCCTAGTTTATAGACTTTTATTTTAAAAAAATACAAGATCTAAAAAAAATAGTAGGCACCTATAGGCCTACTATCTTTCCGTTGCAATACGAAATTATGAGGAATTGGAAATTATGAAAGTGCATAGGATGTAGTTCTATTTTATTCTTTTTTTCTCATAGACCTAACTATTAATGAACATTTCATAATAACGTAGGACCTAGGCCTATAGGCTATATTATGTCATGCATGTTTTATGATTTGAGAGATCATGAAACTGTTTCCTATCTTTGAAGCCTACTCGAATTTGAGTTTCATAAAACTAAGTTAGGGATGCATATTAACTTATTCTAGTTACGGTAACTCATTTAAAGGTGATCTATTGTTATTTCTAGAAAATAAATCGTGAGATTCCCAGATATAATAAGAACAGTTAAGTCTCGTAGACTGCGATGGGCAGGACATGTTGCGCGTATGGGGAATGAAAGTCGTGGATGGAAACTTCTTGTAGGAAAGCCAGAAGGAAAACGCCCAGTTGGTAGACCAAGAATGAGGTGGGAGAACAACATTAACTATGATTTGAGGGAAGTAGATTATACAGGGAATGATTGGAAAACATTAGCTCAGGATAGGGATGTATGGAGAGCTTATGTCCGCGCGGCCATGAACCCACGGGTTCGATAGTGCCAGTGAATAAGTAAATAGGCCTATATCGTGAGATTCATTCCAACACTCGACATGTCATTAACTATTAGGTCCTATATCTCAGTAGTAGAAAAGTAATTAAAATAATAATAATAATAATAATAATAATAATAATAATAATAATAATAATAATAATAATAATAATCATCATCATCATCATAATCATGAACATAGACCTGTAAGGTACAAGTTAATGTGAACCTGTTTAAAAGTATTAATAATTTTTAATAGGTCTAATCTTATTTACTGTAAGTTCAAGGCATTGTCTTTCGAATTTCATAGCCTGTCAGGCCTATCTGCTTACGTAATTTTATGTTTAAGAAAAAATGTATGTCCAAATTAGAATAGTCTTCGCATTGAATTGTGTTTATTTTTCTAAACAATAGTTATGGCTAAACAACAAACTAGAGGTAGGCCTACTATTTTATTAGTGTGCCAGAAGAGTTTGAACAATTTACCCATTTATTTAATAAACTACAATAGTTTGACACCGACACATTTTAGGAAGAATTGAATAATTATAAATAATTGGTCTTTTATTTTATTATAGAAAATTACGGAAACAAAATTTTGTTGATTTTTTACAACATGTAGATCTAACATATTTGGGTATTACTAAAAATCTATCTGTCTATAGAGACTACAATATTACAGCTTCTAGTAATGACATTTTATTTCACAAGGTTCATTTCTAAGAAATCTCGTTTTCTACTACTAAGATATAGGACCTAGGCCCCTAATAGTTAATGACATTGTTGAGTGTTGGAATGAATCTTGAAGAAACCAACGTTATATATAAATCTACATTAATTAAGTTACTATTTTCTCGTATTGTCTCAGAAATACTATTAGCGAATGCAGTCCAATGTGAGAAAATTGAGTTACCTGTTTGAATGGTGGCAGCTATGTATTCCGCAGGTGAGATCCAGACTTGTGGCTGAAGAAGGGCGTGCATGCGAGAAAATCACACAGAGACGCGTGAATGCGTCTCCTTATAAAGTTTTAAAAACGTCTAAACACTTGTTTGTAGTTGGAGCAACAAGCATAAAACCCACGTCCACACTCTTCACCGGTCACCGGTCAGACTGACTTCTCAAACCTTCCACTTCATCTATAACTTCCCATTTTTACTTCAAACATCCGCAACCCCTTCTGTAAAAAATTATATTAACACTAGTTCCCGCCCATATCGTAGATTTTGATTTGACTTCCCCACTAATCCGAAAATAACCAAATCCCTCCTTCTTGGTTTTATGTTCTTTCCCCCACTTGAAGCAAAGCCCTCTATGAACTACGCTTGGATTCCCTCTTCAAGTTCCACTTAGCAGAAAATCTGCACTTATCCTACCACCACTACAAAGCATTCATTCCCCAAGAAGATTAAATGGAACGACACCGATTGGTTGGAGTGAAGCTCTAATGCGGGCAGAGGAGTGGATTCCCATAGCAACTGTGTGGGGATTGGCCAATGAGGAGACCTGGTGGCACCACGTTCAGCGTGAATTAAAGTTGTGGGGGAGCATGTACAGAGGGGAGCCGGCGAGCTTCAAAGTTGAGTAGATTAAAAGATGAGGGAGCTAGTTGTTTGTCCTTGGCGGGAAAAAAAGTAGTTCCGTTAGTGTGAAGCTGCTGCCGTTTTTGTAGGAGAGTACTCGTGCCATGTATTCAGGGGTGACCACGAGTCAAAATTATTTATTTAACCTTTTTTTAATGATGTTATTTCACCTCTGATACCAGCACTGAAAATAATTCTAACTTAAGCTCTTCGAATCGATTCTTGCTAAAAGGTAAGTGGGCCTATAGGCCTAACTACCAACCTTAAAATAGACACAATTCTAATCAGGTTCACATCTGGCAAAACTTGCAATTTTTCCACGGCACTGTATATTGCGGATAGGGGTGCATAGTACATTTTGCATAGGCCTAATCAAATTTGAAAACCGAAGCATTGAATTTAATCAATCCAATACATAAATAAAATCCAAAAGGAAGTTTGTCATATCAGAAAAAAGGATATAAAAAATTGACTAGGACAGAAGAAGCCGAAATTAATACATTCATAGGCATAGGCTAATGAAGTAGCCTAATGGATGAGGAGTTGATTTTTTTTGTTGTTGCAAGGAATGAACTGGGACGCCTATATTTTCCCGAAAAAAAAAAACGTCAGATAGGACACATTACGACTGTTAATGAGTAACCAAATTTACAAGAGACTTATAGGCCTATAACCTAATATTTAAGACTATATAGGCATACCTACGACCCACACGTCCCTCATGGAGACGTAGATGCTCCCATAGTGGGTGCTATTTGACTGAACTAATTTAATTGCGTGTATTTTCCTATAGATGTCAGTGAATAACATGTGGTCAGCACATCGGCTTAATTAGACATCTAGTAGGCTACTAAGTTATTGATTAGATGGGGAAAGTCGTTTAAATTTTGTTCAGAAATACTAATTTTGCTTGAGGTCCTTTACAAGCCTGAAAATCCTCAGACTCGGGGCCAACTAAAGTCTGTTCATCGATCCCGGCCGAGTTTGAATCCGCGACTCATGGGACAAGAGTCAAGGAACAGAACTACTAGACACCGACGGAGACTTAATTTGAATATAATTAATTTAATTTAAAGTAACTTAGCAAATATATGGTTACAATAGAAAAAGACATTAAGCCTATGGACTATAATTAGGCCTAATAGAAATGATAATTAATTGACATATTTGAAGAAGTGGCTGAAATCAAATGGATCTAACTAGGAACAATAATTACAAACAGGAATGATATATAGAAATAGCCTAAGTTAAATGTAAGATCTTCTGGAAACGCTTCCTATTTTGCTACAAGAATTCTTGTTTTCCAAAAATCTCTAAAAAATAAAATAAAAATAAAACTATTATTCTTCCGGTTTATTAAGCCTAGACGAGTTATGGATGCGTAACATGGACTCTTATTTTAAAGGAGGAGAAATGTTAAGAATAACTTATTTGAAAATAAAGTTTTTAGGAAATGTTTGGACCAAAGAGAGACGAACAGAGAGGTGAACGGAGAAGACTACATAACAGTGAGCTAGAGCCTACTTACGCCACTCTCGATCAGCCTCATCTAGTAGTCGGAGCTTCTGATTACAGTTAAAGGGGCCCAGGGTTCGGTTCCTGGTCAGAACACAGAACTTTTTCTTACAGGTAATTAGGGCTATTCCAGTGGTCACTCGGGACCTGGACTTATACTAAGTTTAAGTTCAAGAACTTTCCTGGTGCTTCATTATTATTCATCACCTATCATATCATCGGTGTTCCAACTTAAGAAATGGGTAACAATTCCGCCATGCCAGGAGAGAATACCAGAAATGTCTTAAAAACATTTGTAAAAAAAAAATAATCCCTCTTTATACAGTCAGATTCAACCCAGGAAGTTACTGTGTGTTTGAAATAGGGAACTACGTTCCATTTAACAGTATTTTCTTGAGAGAAATCCTTATATAAAACTGAAGATTGCAACACAGCAGGTAGGCGTACATAGTTGTAAGTTGTAGCCGTCCAAACCACCCCCTCTTAAATAAAAAACAGTTACCTACCACTTGTCACTGAGCTCGTGCGGACCTGTACTATCCTGTGTGGAAGTGTCGACTCTCAAATTTACTATACAACTAGTTTGCATGCCGTAAAATAAAAACTGTGTTTTTTTTTAATATTTAGTAGGCTACATAGATTTGGAAAAAAAGTAGGCCTACTGCTGACTTCGCCCCTTCTCCCCTCCCTAAAGAAACAAATACCGTTATTATGAGTTTGGCAACATCTACCCTCTGTACGTAGGGGGACACTGGCGTAGCCCATAAGGTCTATAGTAACTTTTTGGGTTGAATTAGAGTGTAGCTGGGTTAACATTAACAATGCAAACAAAAGACTACATTTCTGGTAATATTGAAGGTATGATTTAGATTTCTCCAAGA
Organism: Diploptera punctata; assembly: GCA_030220185.1. Classification (NCBI taxonomy): domain Eukaryota; kingdom Metazoa; phylum Arthropoda; class Insecta; order Blattodea; family Blaberidae; genus Diploptera; species Diploptera punctata. The sequence goes on from JASPKZ010000014.1 coordinate 908,517, forward strand.
AACTTTTATTTGTATTTCTGGCAAGTACTATAGGCCTACTTTCTTCTTCAAAATTAAAATAATTAAAAATTTATTTATATTGGAAAATCGATTAAGCCTAAGTTAAATGATTAGTAAAATTTAAAAACTGTACCTTGTGATTGTTAGGCCTATCTGAGGTCCAATAATAAGGCTAAATAATTTTAAATAAGTAAAAATTTAATTAAAAACTTAATACGAGTAGGCTAATAACTTACAATCTTTATTTCAAATAAAGCTATTACAGTTTAAGGGAGGATGATCAAACTTTTCAATATAAAATTACTAGCTAATACCTGACGTGCGTTGCTACGCCTAAATAAGTGAGACGTGTTTTTATGTTTAGTTGAATAAGTAAAAAGAAAAATAATTATAAATTTATATCGCAATTATTTTTAGATAGGTACCCCATGTTGATTACCCGGCGTTGGCCGGAAATCTACTGATCCCGATCTTTTAGGCATCCTTTTGGATGAAGCTGTGGGTGGGAGATGAGTAACTTGTATTATCTTCCGAATTTTTTATAGATAATTCAATCTCTAATTAGGTATAAATTACGGTGCTATTATCAACTCAAAATGTATTAATTACAGTTGAGCACTTGAGTATTAAATGGCTATCTCCACTTTCGGTGCATTTACACGTGAGCAGATTTACTGATAGATCAAGCATGTTCATAATCGTGTTATAATTGTATATTTATACTGTTTCAAAGCGTCTGTTAAAACAAAGTATGTGTTCTTTGTAGGTCTATTAGAGGAACTTTGGGTAGTGTGGACCCCTTTTTTGAATTTGTCGTTTTTTCTCCTTCTAATTAAGGGAGTTGAATTTTATTTAACTACAGTAATTGTAATTATCATTAGTGTTATAACTATGAAATAGCATTATTATTTTATTCAAATATGAAAACATCTTCAAAATTCATAAACTTTTTTACATTACAAGAAAGGTCCACTTTAACCTCCATATTCGGGTAAAGTGAACCCCAGAGTCCATCCTAGATTTTAGACTATTTTTAAGTTTATTTCCTCTATTAATTTATACAGACAGACACAAATTAATCTGAAAATTTTTATTACTATCGTAATTAAAAAGTGTTGATATTTATTTAATATTTTGAAAAATGTTTGATTATAACATTCGCACGTCGTTCTACTGCAGAAAGCGACGGTCTTTAGGTTTGTAGTAAATTACAAGGATATTAAATAAAATTAATAAAGTGAATGGTTTTACAGGTAGCAACCTCACTGATAAAAATATATGTATTCATGTAAAGTGGACCAGGTCTTCGTGGAGAGTCCACATTAACCCAATTCCTTCGTTATGTTTTTAATAATTTTATACAGCCACCATGTCACATAATATCAAACCAAACCCGTCGGTAACTTATATCAAAACAGCATCTACATAATATAATATATTTAGGAGTTTTTTCAACAAGTGTAATATTCAATAGCAGAAATTGAGAATTGATTCTTAGCTTGAAAAACTCTTAAAGTGGTCATTTTCATAAATATCACAAATACAATAAACCCTTCTTCCCACAAATAATAAAAGAAACTGGCCTTGAATACGTCAAAGTTGATGAGGGTAAGAAGTTAAAATATGTTCTCTTCCAAGGTAGCACCAATTAAAGAAGATATTAACAGAGTCCACTCAAACCGAAGGATCCACATTACCGGAACTTCCTCCACTATTTATAATAGGCCTACATTATTTAATCCAGTATTAAAAGAAAATTCTGTTTCCGAAATATGACATAATAGACAGGCCCATTTTAAATTCAAGTTCTCAATTTGGCCTAGAGGAAGTGATGTTCCCTTTAATTTAAACCAACTATTGAAACACTTTTAAAAACATTTGGTTCGCTAAAGTTAATACTTATCTGAAATTGTATTTAGGTCAAATATGTGTGTTTGAAATGAAATGGGTCTAATGTCGGTACATTAACTGTAATAGGGAAGTTACATAATGTATATTTTTGTTGTCCATGGTACCTACTTAAATCTCTCAAGCTGCTTCAGCTAGAGCAGGTGTTAAGTTAAATAATACATACAACCTACCGCTAATTACACGTAAAATAAAACTTTGTTAATGCAATTCAGAAATTATCCGACAGAGACAGTTACGAGAGCTCGTTTATTCTTATGTAAGCCGTTATCGGCATCAGCAACACTCACAAAAATCATTACAACTTGTTCTAATACGACTTATGCACCTGCTTACTCATAGAGCCTATTCAATGTGTATTTGTTCTGGCTCACCGCCCATCTGGTGACCTCATTCTGATCTATTTTAAAACAAAGAATAATAGCATTTAAAATATCTAGTGCGTCAATTAAACATAGGCTCAATTCTGTAAATGCGTGCTATTATGCATTACAGAGACTTTTGACTTCCCAACTCATTTAAAAAAACCAAAAATGAAAATATATAAAACTATTATTCTACAAGTTATATTATATGGGTGCGAAACATGGACTCTTACTTCAAGGGAGATTACGAATATTTGAGAATAAGGGTCTTAGGAAAACTTTTGGACTAAAGAGAGATGAACAGACAGGTGAATGCAGAAGACTGTGTAACAGTGAACGACGTGCTCTTTATAGGAAGTCAGATATAATAAGAACAGTTAAGACTTGTAGACTGCGATGGACAGGACATGTGACACGAATGGGGAATGAAAGACTTGCATGGAAGTTTCTTGTAGGAAAACCAGAGGGAAAAAGCCCAGTTGGTAGAACAAGAATGAGGTAGGAGAATAGCATTAACTATGATTTGAGGGAAGTGGATTATACAGGAAATGATTGGAAAACATTAGCTCAGGATAGGGATGTATGGAGAGCTTATGCCCGCGCGGCCATGAACCTACGGGTTAGTTAGTACCAGTGAGTTAGTTAGTGCGTAAGTACTCTTTTTCTTCGCTTTTAATAATCATGTTTGAACACCGTTGAGGTTAAAATTATTTCAATTTTAAAATTTGTATCTTATAAAACAATCGTCCTCAACTTAACAACTTCTGTTATAATCGTAGTCACACTATTATATATTCTGATATAGGGAAGTTCGGGTAATGTGGACCCTTCTGTTTGAGTGGACCCTGTTAATATCTTCTTTAATTGGTGCTGCCCTCGAACCGAAAATATTTTAATTTCTTCTCCTCATCAACTTTGACGGGTTCAAGGCCAGTTTCTTTTATTCTTGGTGTGAAGAAGGGTTTTATTTGATACATTTATGAAAATGGCCACTTTTAAAAGTTTTTCAAGCTAAGAATCAATTCTTAATTTCTGCTATTGAATATTACACTTGTTGAAAAAACTCCTAAATATATTATGTAGATGCTGTTTTAATACACTGACGGGTTTGGTTTGATATTATGTGACTTGGTGGCTGTATAAAATAATTAAACGTAACAAAGGAATTCGGTTAATGTGGACCTTCCACGAGGACCTGAGTCCACTTTACACGAATACGTATATTTTATCAATGAGGATGCTATCTGTAAAAACCATTCACTTAATTAATTTTATTTAATATCCCTGTAATTTTATTAAATACAAAGACCGTCGCTTTCTGCAGTTGAATGACGTGTGAATGTTATAATCAACAATAATTTTTAAAAACATTAAATAAATATCAAACTTTTTTAATTATGATCAATCATAAATATTTTCAGATTAATCTGTGCCTGTCTGTATAAATTAATAGAGTAAATAAACTTAAAAATAGACTAAAAGCTAAGGTGGACTCTGGGGTCCACTTTATCCAAATATGAAGGTTAAAGTGGACATTTCTTCTAATGTAAAAAAGTTTATAAATTTATTATCAAGATGTTTCCTTATTTGAATAAAATAACAATGCTATTTCATAGTTACAACACTAATGATAATCGTAAGTACTGCCACGAGTGATTTCCAATTTATCTAGAGAATTTGGAAAGCAAGAGTGGCAGTTGTTAGGACTATTTAACGAATAACATTAAGCTGTTTACTCACAAATAAATGTTAAACTATAGTTATTTTAAAATAGTTATATATTTAATGTAAGCGGCGATGTTTGAAAACAAATCAGAAATGTGAGGTTATGTTCATTCACTGCACCTCGATCATATTATTTATTGCCAAATAAGATCGCAATATTGTAAGAGTGCACCCAAGTGGAGAAATAATGAAACACATCTAACTATATATCATAATCAACATTACGAGTTATTCATTTATTTTTTTAGTAAACAACTCAGTAAAATCAAGATATCATTTCATTATTTGCTATATTCAATGTATTTGTTGGAAAAAAATAATGCTTTGACCTGTTCAGAGCATTAAAAAGGAGGAACTTTCTTTATCACAAAAGCAGGAGCTGATAAAGAGAAATCGATAAAGAGCAAGGTGAAACACGACTGTGATTGGTTGTAAATAAAAAATCATTGTAACGTGATTGGTCATTGACTCCCATTTGGGGCACGAGTTAAATAGTCACTGTATTTATACGAAATTCAAATCCCTTTTAAAATATGAAAAACAACAAATTCAAAACTGGGGTCGAAATAACCCGAAGTTCCTCTATACCATAATAATTCCTGAGGATGAAGCATGTCTTTGAAAGGCCTTGAATTTTAATAGTGTGACGACGTTTATAACAGAAGTTATTAAGATCAGGACGACTATTTTATAAGGTACAATTTTTAAAATCGAAATATTATTTTGTTGTTGTTAACTATCTTAGGTTATATAAACCTGGTATCATATTACATAGGCCTACATATGAAGATGAAGATAATAAGAGCCTCCCAGGAAAATGGCAAACTGTAGTTTAAAACTTTGCTTTCAATCTCTTTCATGAATGACTGATGAGGCGGCTAGTTTGCCAATTGCTTATTAAGTATAGACCCTAGGTCCCAAGAAAACTCATCAATTAAAAATAGAGGCCTATAACTTTTGTTTTTGCTTATACTTAATAATAAACTTTAGGTCTACAGTTTTGTTTCATGTTTGGAACACAAGTTAATTAGGCCTGCTTGCTCCACGGCAAAATAGGCCTAGAAGGTCATTGGCCTACCAGCCGTTTAGTTGTGATAATCGTAAATCGAATGAGAATAATTATAATATTTGTTTTCCTTTACCTACTTTGAAATCTGATTTTCAGATGTTTCATGGAGCTACTGTGTTATCTATCATTGATCTGCATTCTGTTTTTTTTTTGCACAGATTCCTACGACTCCTTTTAGTAGAAAATACACGCAAGTTATTACCACGAATGGGTTGTTGAAGTCTAATATGCTCCCTATGGGTAGCCAAATTTTGAGTAGAGAATTGGTTAAATTGTTTGGAGACTTGGAAGTTTTAGTAGGCTATATATTTCAATACTGTTATGAGTTGATTACTTGGTAGTTATTTCTTCGTTTATTATTGAAGGTAGGATTCACTTTAATCCGGAGAATATAACTTTATTGGGAAATCCAACTCTCCGGGTGATGACTTGGTACTTATTTATTTCTTCATCTATGAATGAACATATTCCTCATGTTAGAGAAGTACTCAGTCTGTTAAAAGGTGCAGAATTCAGTGTTAATCTGGAGACAATGACTTCGGGCTATTCAAAAAATAAAATATTTCGGACACCTAACTATCTACTGAAAGTATCCAGATCAACCCGAAGAGAATTGAAACCGCCGAGAATTTTCCTACGCCTCGAAATCAGAAAGGCGTCAGAAGTTTTCTTGGTATGGCGCGATTTTATGCCCAGGTTCATTCCCAACTTTTCGCAGATTGTTTATCGCTTGAACAAATTAAAAAGGGAAAATGTTAGATTTTCTGGTATGAAGTATGTAAACCGTCTTTTCAAGATTTAAAGCTAGTCCTTTGTCAAACGGCTGCTATTTAGTTCCCTGATAAAAAAAAAAAAATGTTCTCCAATGCGACGCTAGCGATGTAGCATTAGCGTTCTCCTTAATCAGGAGGTTAATGGAAACCAGCTCCTATTGCGTATGCTAGTCCGATGTTCATTTGGGCTATAATAGGCCTATTTGGCTGTGAAACATTGTTTAGAGTATAAATATTTTGCTGTTCATTCGGTTCATTCAGTTTCCTTGCTACGTAAGAATGGTGGTACCTTAAGTAGGATAGGAAGATGGGTAGTAGGTCTCTCCGCATTTTAAATTTTATATTTTAATGGTGAGAAGTGTGGAAGATGCCTTTGCCGATTGTTTATCTCGTATGTTTGCTTCTGATATAGATTCGTAATCCGCGGCCAATAGTACACTTTATGGCTTTCCAGCCTCTTTGCAGGATGTAAAAGCTCACCAGAAAGATGATGAAGGATCACAATCTGGAGATATCTTCCGGGCTTGTTGACTGTAGTCATGAGACTTAAAAATCCCCGACGTTTCGGCAGTGACTGCGTCGAGCATCCTCAAGAGTTGGCTTGAGACTGGCTCTCTGCCTGCCTTATTTAAATTATTTACCGCCAGTCTCAAGCCAACCCTTGAGAATGCCTGTTCAAGTCTCTGGCGAGTCATCGGGAATTTATAAGCCTCGTGACTACGGTCAATAAGCCCGGAAGTTATCTCCAGATTGTGTTCAGATATGAAAGCCTATGCAAATATATAACGAAGGATATAAGCAAATATACAAGCAACATTAGCCTGGAATTAATAATCTACCTTTCTCTGTCCATAGACACATGATGAGTTATATCGCCTTAAGAATTATGTTATACTATAAATCGTGTTTTTGTGCCGGTTATTTTAAAGTCGCTTCTATTGAAGTATTAAGTTATTAAGATTTTCCCTTAGGTATACATCTGGGCATCGTCAAGACTACTTACTTCTAAGTTTATTAAACAATATTGTTGCCCGAACTTGAATGTTGATATCCGTAAATATGCGCGGACCATCAACGAGCTAAGTTTCCCCAAATTCCTGAAGTTGGATTTCATTCTTCTAAATCATCTACAGGTCCTATGAAGAGGTTATTTATTGATTTTTTGGACCTATAGTTCACTCCGATTGCGGCAATGTGGCTTTCTCGCTGTAATGGACTATTAAAAGATGACTCAATCCTGTATGTTCTGTGAGAGCTAGTGTAGTAGTTGAATACTTCATTAAAATATATTTTACTTGTTTCGGTGTACTGAGCCTGTTGTGTCAGATAATGCTAAGGCTTTAAATTTCCATTTATTTAAGAACGTGTGTTTTGATTGTGGTATTCGACATATCACTGCATCCCCCCCATTTATCTCAAGCCTAATTTCTATGAGAGATATTTTTATTCTTTGAAATATGTTCTCACTGTTTTCCGTAATGTAAAGCAGAGCCTTTGGGATCTATTTTCCTTTACTTACTTTGGAATTTAATGACGCGATACACGAGAGCGCAATAGTGACTCCAGCTGAGCCGTATTTTGCATCCCCTGGAATTGAATTGGGGTATTAATAAAGCTAATATGAGCAATTCAGGTTCCTTCATACTTCTAGAATTGGTTTTGTGAATCTGATAGCTATTCAGAATTTGAAGTTGCCCAAAAACAATGTCGCGGAATGTGAGGCAGAGAAATTAAGATTTAAGATTTAAGATTATTTAGCCTGGTGGAGTTAAGGCCATGTGGCCTTCTCTTCCACTCACCAGGACAAACATATATTACATAAGAATATAACAATCTTAATTAACTCTAATATTAAACACTAAGTAAAAATTTGATCAAAAGATAATATCTAATATACATATTACGATCTATAATACAACCAGTTAATATTAGTTAAAATTAAGACTAAAACTAATAATAAAATGTATACAAGCAAGACATATTAAATTGTCCCTGTCTAGTGTATATAAAAAACAGGAAAATAATGAGATATAGAAAACTAATTTTACGATTATACAATATTTAAAACAAAACAAATAAAAATATTTGTTATTCTTAATATTATTTACATAAATAATTAAATATATTAATATTGCTAAAAGAATACTATCAGTGAGGTGTATGTAAGTTAGTTTGTTATTAAATAATTCTTTAGTTTGTTTTTGAAGGATGTTATAGTTTGACAGTCTCTGACATAGGGTGGAAGGGAATTCCATGTTTTGGTAAGTGACACCGTAAAAGATAATGAATAATATACAGTGTGATGAGGCGGGATATAAAGGACAATGTGCTGATGGGATCGAGTGTCAAGATTATGTGTGTCGGATAGTCTGATGAAGCGGCGTGATAAATAATTAGGCGATGATGTGTGAAGTATTTTATAGAGAAGGGATAGGGAATGGACAGTTCTACGATCTCTTAGACGAAACCACGATAATTGTTCCAGGGACGGTGTAACATGGTCAAATTTGCGAATACCACAAATAAAACGTGCGCAAGAATTATGAACACGTTGAAGTCTTTGAGTGGAAATAATATTTAAGTCTGTAAAAAGAGTGTCACAATAATCAAAATGGGGCATTGCAAGTGTTTCTACTAACATTTCCTAAGGGCGAATGGCAAACAATTTCGTACACGATTTAATGAATGTATTATTGAGAAGACTGTTTTGCATGTATGGTTTATTTGTGTATTCCAATTTAAGTTTTTGTCAATAAATACTCCTAGAATTTCTCGTATTTTTAAAATTGATTACTAAGTTCAGTACAGACTTCATCTTCTTAGTTCTGTCGGGGAAACCCGCAACGCTAAACTGATGATTCGTTGGTTGAAACCGTAACAAGTCTTCTAACTTCAGATACTGTGAAGTTAGAAGGCGTTGATGATTCCCTGTGTAAAATGCACATCTCGCAAGTGAACGCGGTGTCCACAATATCAGTAATGATATTCTGACCTAAAGAGTTTTGTTTGTTTAACTTTGTTTGTTGCATGCTTCCAAGTTGCTCTTTTTTTTTTCAGATTTTATTCTCGCTCTTATCTTACCAGAGCTGCATTTAATGTGTATGGAGTTTTCTACCTGGCCACTCCGAAATTGTATGATCGTAACCCACGGTTCTCTTCATGCTGTGCGGATGGTTACGGGATCACGTGAGAACAATCCACCCTACTAGTCCATTCAATCGCACTGGATAATTTTATCTTGCTTCCTCCCTTCTTGTGTTTGTGACATCATCGCCATGGATCATCTGACGAGAATGTTTTATGTTCGCCGAGGATCGACCTCGTTAGTGATCTGTGTGTTTAAGCAGGGGAAATGTGAACTAATATTTGTCCTCGACTGGAGCATTCTGTGCTATTGAAATCATAGACCATGTGTTAAACAGGTTATCGCTGGAGAAGGATATTGAACCCGTGTATATTTTGACTAATGATTGTGTGCCCCTGATTCGGGTTTACTCTCAGCTTTGTTTTGTCCTTTCCATATCTACTGTGTTGTATGTGATGTTGTTATGCGCGGTATATTTGTCGCTTGGATAAGTCTGCTACAACAGATACAGTTTGGTATGAGGTTTGCTTATGTTTGGACGGCCTGGAAAGCGAGTCAACTCCCAGGATTTCTACTATAGCCTATTTCTGAGGATTTGTTAACCAAGATTGGAATAGGACAGAGGAATGCCGTCGCTGTAGTATGCATTATAGTTATACCTACTGACTACTTAACTCATGCCCCAAATGGGAGTCAATGACCAATCACCTTTCAATGAATTTTGTTTTGCAACCAATCACAGTCTTGTTTCATCTCGATATTTACCTACTTATGTTTATCATATTAAAGATATATCCTTCTTAATACTGTGAACAGGTCAGAGCATTATTTTGCAGTGACTGACTCTCTAACAATTATGTTGAATATAGCAAATAATGAACAGATTCCTTCGAAGTACACATTTGATAATTGTGTGTTCAATAATTAAATAATGATTTTAGGGAGTTGTTGCCTAAAAAATAATTAATAACCTATAATGTTCGTTATAATATACGGTTTTATGTGTTTCATTTTTTCTCTGTTAGGGTGTATTCTTAAAATATTGCGATCCTATTTGGCAATAAATAATATGATCTAGTTGCAGTGGATGAACAAAATAAACATAACCAAACATTTCTCATTTGTTTTCAAATATCGCCGATAACATTAAATATATAGACTAAATATTTTAAAATAACTATATTTAAATAATGATTTGTGAGTAAACAGCTTAATTTCATTAGTTAAATAGTCCTAACAAATGCCACTCTTGATTTCCAAATCCTCTAGATAAATTGGAAATCACTCGTGGTTTTACTTATGATAATTATTTAGACAGTAATCTTAGTCGTAATTCAGATTTCATTTTTGCAAATTACTGATTAAATCTTACCAAAATTTTGGCCTACTTACTCTTTTATTACCTGTTTAGGCCTACTATAGGGCCTATGTATCACATTGGCCCGAAAATAATCTGTTTCCTGATATGCATCCTGATTGAGAGAAGAAAAATTAGCTACCATAAACATTTTCTTATACTTGGCCTACGTCTATAGAAACTGCTTGCTAAAACAGGATTTAATTACAAGCTAATGAAGTAATGTAACTAAGACCTATATTTATTTTAATTTTTTTAGCCAATGCCACTTGTTTGTCATTTCGACATTTCTGGTATTCTCTCCTTGCATTGGCATATTGTAATCCATTTCTGAGGTTGGGGCGCTTGGAAGACGGGGTTACGCTGCCACAGTGATAAGACGGGTGATGATAGTAACGACACGCCAGGAGAGGTCTTAACCATAAACTTAATCTGATGAAGTGAATATTATAATGGTGATATTGATGGTCAGGTGATGTTATGTTAGAGAACCGTTTGGGCCTTAAAGTTTTCAGACATTTGTCTTAAAGGTGAGGGAAAATCTCCAAAAAAAAAAAAAACCTGACGTAGGAGAAACATTTTGCGACCGGGGATGGAACCCGAGCCCGCTGCGTGACAAGGCACCATGCTACCTCGAGACAACAGCGATGGATATAATTTAATGTTAACTACACAATACATGCAACAATTTAGATTGTGATAAAATTTCTCCAGTTTCGGTTAAATTCCAGTCGCTGGATATCCATCTCTGATTTTAGGTCGTATGAAGGGTAAAAAGAAGAACTCGCCCTACACTGCCAATAAAGGAATATTAATGGGAGTGGACGTCTGCCACATCCAATCACTGCTCTTGACGCCGCTATAGCTTGCTAGTCCATCCATAGTAATTCTGCCCAAAGGCAGGTCCTTCACTGCAATCATAGCACTTGCATTCTATGCTTGCAGCTTTACTAGGGAATTGTAGGTGTGGTAGCTTCCCGTTGCTTTCCACACCGGTGAAGGATGATGATGATAATGATAAGTATGATGATGATGGCCATATTCTTTCGGCAACCGTTTGGGCCTTAAAGTTTTTCTGACATTTGCCTTACAGGTGAGGAAAAACCCCGATAAAAACCTCACCCAGAAAAACTGCTCCGACGGGGATCGAACCCGGTCCCGCTGCGTGAAAAGGCAGCACTCTACCTCGAGAGCACAGTGGTGGACAGCGCGCTAGTAAGGTTTGAAATTGCTGAGATGTTGTCAGCTGTATGTCTGCTAACCGCATACATAAAGCGGCCCCTCTCACTGAATATCCATATCGGTAACACTGTCGTGAAAACGTCAGAGATGAAGCCTCAGTGGCTGGACTGTAAAGACGCTAAATGTTGTAAATTAACATAATTTTTAACAGAAATTGTATGTAAAAATTCTAGATAAGGAAGTTAAACAGCACTTTTATTTTTTGCAGTTGAAATTTGGATCAAAATTGCAGATTTTTGTGGATCACATCAGGAGTTACTTGTGCACCCCTGTGAGATGTGAGTGAGCGGAAGAGGCCGGTGGGAGAGCACAGGTGTGATGAGAGTGGCGCGTGGGCAGCGCGTGCTGAAGAGTGGGGTTCGCGTGCCGAGCTGTTGGGGAGGAGGAGGGGAGAAACGGACAGTACAGTAGAGTAGGGGAGGGGATAAGCACTGCTCCATAATAAGATTTAATTATAATGTCCTGCCTTTACAAATTCCTAACCAAGAGGTTTTCCGGGAATTGCTGTTCATTGGAACAAACTGTTTAATGCCGAGGGTCAGGTTGCGAGTCTTTTGTTGTAAAAATAAGAATTACTGGTCGTGACTCTTCAAACCTGACGCTGGGCTAAATCTTTTAGACAAGACAGTAAACCGCTTCCCCTGTAAGATAATTACTAATTATAGGCCTACGATATTACTAATGAAAAACAATAACCATTTCTTTCATTAGACCTATAATTGTTTTCAAAAGCTTAATAATAATAATAATAATAATAATAATAATAATAATAATAATAATAATAATAATAATAATAATAATAGTAATAAAACTCCACGATTATCGGTTGTAAGTCCGGATGAGAAAGGAGGAGGGGGAGGAGTAAAACATAATATATGAACACAGATCTTTCCGAGGAATTATAAATAAATGAAACAAAGATTAAAACAGTGGTATATTTTAAGTATTTGGGATCAATAATTCAAAAAGGTGGATCATCTGAATTAGACACAAAAAAAAAAAACAAAGAGACAAAAAAGTTATTGGCATATTAAATTCTATTTTACGGAGTAGGAATATAATCAAGAGGGCTAAATTATTAACATAGGCCCTTAACACAATACAGGGTGGACCGCTCGAATGGACCTAATTTCAATTGCTTGTTACTGGCAAACGGTTGAAGATAGAAACTTAAAACAACGTTCATAGTACAGAAAAAACTCACCAAGTTTAGAATCCTGTCGGTAGATGGCACAAAGATGAAGTTTCTCGTTATTAGATTTAATTGTTTGTGAAAAAATGGCGACGCCGCAGATGAATGAAAAGCAAGCTGTTTTGTGGTATGCTGAGTTTTTAAATCAATCATTAGAGTTCAAAGGGAGTTTCCGGAGTGTGTTTAACCGTGATGCTCCAAAACTGCTCTAGGAAGCAAAATAAAGAAGAGGGCGTCGTGATTACATTATTAGGGCTACAGAATCTGTGTTTTGAAGAAGCATGGTGGTGGTCGCAGAGCATCCGATGAAATGGTAGCAAATGTTCAAGCCGCATTTGAGCGAAGCCCCCGGAAGTCATTAAGAAGAGCTTCGCGGGAACTTCAAATACCAAAATCGACATTACAACGGATTGTCCACAAACGCCTCAAACTGCACGCATATAAAGTGCAGTTAGTGCAACGTCTGGAGCCGAATGACATGCCGAAACGAGTGGAATTCGCCAATACGATGCTGGACCGTCTCGGCGCTGATCCTGACTTCATGACCAAGATTTTCTTCTCGGACGAAGCCACTTTCCATTTGTCAGGCAAGGTAAACCGGCATAATGTGCGGATCTGGGGATCGGAGAATCCTCACGCTATTCAAGAGCATGTTCGTGATAGTCCGAAGATGAATGTTTGGTGCAGTTTGTCACATAATAAGGTCATTGGACCGTTTTTCTTCGCCGAGAAAACTGTTCGTGGTACCACATATCTTGACATGCTGGAGCAGTTCTTCTTTCCACAAATTGATGAACAACTGCAGCCTAACATCGTTTTCCAGCAAGATGGTGCTCCTCCCCACTGGTCCAATGAAGTTCGTACGACTTTGGACAACATTTTCCCTGGCCGTTGGATTGGTAGGGGAGGACCAATCGCGTGGCCCCGAGATCTCCCGATTTAACACCACTGGATTTCTTTCTCTGGGGCTATGTCAAAGATAAAGTTTACACCACCCCAGTCAAAGACCTTCGTGATCTTCGTGAGCGCATCATAGAGGCTATTGAGAACATTCCAGAAAACATACTCCAACGTACTTGGCAAGAAATTGTTCATCGCTTTGATATCGTCACAGTGACTGCTGGGGCTCATATAGAGATGTGGTGATCTGGATATCAAAACTTGGTGAGTTTTTCTGTAATATGAACGTTGTTTTAAGTTTCTATCTTCAACCGTTTGCCAGTAACAAGCAATTGAAATTAGGTCCATTCGAGCGGTCCACCCTGTATTGTGATTCATTATATGGTGCGAAAATATGGACGTTGAAGCAAAAACACAGAAATAAATTATTAGTCACAGAAATTGACTTTTTAAATGAAGATCGACAAGAATATCAAATTAGACAAAATAAAAAATAATACAATAAGAGAAATTATGAATGTAGAAAATAATATTGTACAAGAGGTTGAAGAAATCCAACTCAGATGGTATGGACATATAATGAGAAGGAGGGACACAGAAACAAACAAAGAAATATTAAAATGGATAGGCCTACCTCCTGGAAAAGGGAAACGTAGTAAACCAAAGCCAACGTGCATAAAGGGAGTTCAAGACAACATGAAGAACAGAAATATGACAGAAGCAGACACCCAAGATCGGGAAGTGTGGAAGAAAAAAAATTGTGTATTTTGGTTGAGATACCTGTGTAAATAACAAACAATCCTGAATGAATAAACAAATAAATAAATAAATAATAATAATAATAATAATAATAATAATAATAATAATAATAATAATAATAATAATAATAATAATAATAATATACCACCACCATTTACTATTCGCAGATGATCAGGTGGTTATTTCTCAAGATCCAGATTATGCGTCTGTAATGTTAGGCCTAAGGAAATTAGACATAGAATACAAAAAATGGGGATTACAGATAAATTATAATAAAACAGAATATGTTTCAATGGATACAACAGATGAGCTAAAATGTAATTCAGGAAGAATATGTAATGTTAAACATTTTAAATATTTTGGATCCGTTTTAGATAAAAATGAGAATTCAACTACAGAAATTGAAAGAAGAATAACTGATGGAAGAAGAATCATTGGTATTATAAACTCAGTGCTTTGAAATAGCGATATAATATACAGAACGAAGAAAACTATATTTCAAGTTGTGTTACAAAGCATTTTACCTGGACAGTAAGTAAAAAACAAGCCAATAAGCTGTTAGCAGTAGAAATGGATTTTTGGAGGCGATCGACAAGAATTCCAAGAAGAGATAAGGTCAGAAACAGCACAATAAGGGGAATTATGCAAGTTGAAAAAAATATATTGGAAAAAATAGAACAAAACGTTTAATGGTATGGACACCTCATAAGAATGGAAGAAGAGAGAATACCAAAGAATATACTTAATTGGGAAGCTAATGGAAGAAGTGGAAGGGACAGACCTAGAGAACGTTGGATGGATGGAGTAAGAAGTATGGAAGCTCGAGATCTGAGGGAAGAAGATGCTCTAGACAGGAACCTTTGGTGACAAATCACTTTGGGTTGAAGGAGAAACACTATATTGTGGAATATTCCTAATTAAAAAAATAATAATAAAATGGTGATAATAATATCCATCACTTTGGTCTCGGTGGTAGCGTCGGGATAGTTTTCCTTGACTATTTAACTCATGTCGCAAATGGTAGTCAATGACCAATCACGTTTCAATGAATTCTGTTTTACACCAATGGAAGTCGTGTTTCACCTCGCTCTTTATCGATTTCTCTTTATCAGCTCCTGCTTTTGTGATAAAGAAAGCTCCTCCTTTTTTTAATATTCTGAACAGGTTAGACCATTATTTTTCTCCAAAAATACGTTGAATATAGCAAATAATGAATAGATTGTGATTTTACAGAGTTTTTTATTCAAAATATAAATGATTAACCTATAATGTTGATTATAATACTTTGATGTGTTTCATTATTTCTCCACTAGAGTGCATTCTTACAATATTGCGATCCTATTTGACAATAAATAATATGATCTAGTTGCAGTGAATATACATAACCTCACATTTCTAATTTGTTTTCAAACATCGCCGTTTACATTAACTATATAAATATTTTCAAACACTGGTAACTATATTCAAATAATTATTTTTTAGTAAAGAGCTTAATTTTATTCGTTAAATAGTCCTAACAAATGCCACTCTCGATTTCCAAATTCTCTAGATAAATTGGAAATCACTCGTGGCATTACTTATGATAATTTTTCCGGGGTGTTTCCTTACGTGTAAGACAAAAGTCAGGAAACTTTAAGGCCCAAACAGTTCTCGGATATCATCGGCCTATACGCCATGTTACATATGAATGTGTGTGCATGGCGTGTTTCGTCTTAATGTTGTGTTGCCTCAGAGGTAGCCCTGACATTGAGCTGATCACTCATTCGTGGACGTCCTCCATGCCCTTGTGTGGCCAAGAAAAGGGTGTGTGTTATCCACAGTTTAAAATCACTCTCCCGATAGGTCGTGCCACGGTAAGACCCGGATGGTGGTGTGCGGGGATCTCTTTAGTTTCATAAGCAAATTAATAAATTGGTAAGAGGCACTCGAAAGAGCATTAAGTTATAAGTTATGATTTGTCTTTTATGAGTTCGTTCAGTGATCCCGTCCATATTCTGCATTGTTTGTAATGGTATCGCTCACACTTTTAGTCGCATATCTTGCATTCACACGAATCACTCGGTTGGTGGAATTTTGTATTTTTGCACATTTTGTGATGATATCCGTGTGTTGCTAAACCTATGATTCTGTGCCTTTGTGGTTGGTTACTTCCAGTCCACTCTCTGTTTACCATGGCATCTGAGGCGTAGAAATCCTCGTCGATCTCTTTTTCTCTCTGTTTCTTTTTTTCGATGACTTTCTTATATGGCTCCGTTGCTGGCAGTGGTGTCCTTTGCCTCAGGTCCTCTAGGAAGAAGGTTTCTCTGGCTAGCATATAGGCCATTCTATTTGGTGTGTATTTGCTTGCACCTAATGCCTTTTTTGATGAATCTTGGTTTTACTTTTTCTAACCTCTCCAAATCGCTGGTCGATAGTTTCTCCCATATCAGTTCTATCCCGTAGGTGACGATCGGGATGATCACTGATGCGAATAATTTCATGGCTGTGACATAAGAAAATTAGTTTATTCGTTTCCATGTAGGCACATAGTACAACAAATCCTCAAAAATTGAGATCAATAGATATATCAGATCCTGTTTTTTATATTTTTATGACGTTCGATGAAAAGAGGGTCCCTGGAGTTTAATTTTAATACTTTTGGAATAAAGTTGTAGATTTGAAGGAACTATAGACAGTTAAAATGAACAAAATAGTCACATATTTTGCAATTAAATGATTTTTTTAATAGCCCTATATCTATTTGTATTGTTATTTTATTTTTTACTTTAAATATTAACACGACTTTCTAAGGGCTTAAGTACCTATAGAATTTTTCCTTTGAAAATCCAAGTGATACGTTTTATTTATTTATGTCTCTAGGGGCTTTGTTTAAAATTTAAAATGATTAGTTAAACATTGCAATAAAATTAACACTTTTCATATCGATATGCGCAGAAAAATGTTAACTTTGAATCCTCCCTTTTATAATTTTCTTTCCTTCATTGTGCATTTGCTACAATATCTTGATAACAGTTCATAATCTAAAACAATATACCATTCATTCCATACAATGAAGTGTGGTGACGTTTATGCCACGTACCATCATAGGACACAGTTATGTCTATTATGCCCTGTGCTTCAAGCTGAGGATTTACACCTAGGCCTATATGACCTAGTTGCACTGCTTGTCTTGCCTTGCTAAATACTTCTTCAAAAATATGACCTAGTCGCAATGCTTGTCTTGCCTTGCTAAGTACTTCTTCACGAACAAATTTGCTATTAGGCCAACTTATAATATTTTTCATATGGTAATTGAAATTAAAGGAGCTGATACAGTCTTCTTCTTCTTCATCATCACGGTTTAGGCTTATACTAGCCTGTTCCGGCTCCAAATTGCTGCTGTTTCCATCTTTTCTTTGGTCTTCCCAAACTTCTTCTTCATCGTGCTGAATAGCTGTAGGCCTATGCTGCTTTTGGTATTCTATTCTCAGCAATCCTTTGCAAGTGTTCTTTCCAATTTGTTCTGTATTTCACTATTGTTGTGTTTAATTCCATTACTTTTAGTTGTTCTCTGATACAGTGAATTCCCATAAACATGCAACACTATTCCATAGAACCACATTCTTTACCTATGTCAACAAAATATTCGAGATTTATCGTTTTTATTTCATAAGTTGCTCAAGAAAATTTACATTCACTGGTTTGTGTTTTAATACAAATTGCATTACTCATTCTACATTTTACAACAAGTGTAGTTGCAGAATCCATTATATTTTAAGAAGATCATAAAGTCTGGTTACCACATTCGTTGCATCTCTAACAGTTGAAAATATCATTCCATATTCCGGTACGTACTAACATGACGTAGTCCATGGAATTTAACTGTAACATGGATTTACTGTTACTCTCTGAAGATGATAAACAACATTTTCTATTACTTCATTAAATATAGGTGATTTTATTTATATTACTTGATGTAGATGGTGCAGAATGATATTTTACTAATTGTATTAGTTCATTTTCTTGGAAGACATGTTGATTCACGTATCTTTTACTGCTGATAAAACTTTCTTATAAGGTCTTTTCCTTTTTGGTAGTACGTCTGCCATCAGTAATTTTGTCAGACATATTGCAGAAGTAGGTATATATAGGCATACAAAAAGCCTATTCTACTATCTAACCTACACACAAAACTGTACTCTATGCAGAATTACTTATATAGGCCTAATAGGCTATAGGCCTAAGTTGCATAAAATGTAGCCTGTTTTCTTATTAGTAAAAATAATAAATATGGGCCTAAACTGTAAAAATAAATCTATGCACTATTTGTAGGAAAATAAATTAAATATAATCAAATAAATGTGTCTAGGGCCTATAGCTATGAAAATTGCAATAGCCTATGTACTTTCTTTACTCTGTTTTGCTGTTTGCCAAGGTTGCCAAAATATAAATAAGCAGGCACATAGACTTTACACCGAGACAAGAATATTTTCTTCCAAGCTGTCAAAAATCTATTTCCCCAAGCTGCCCCTAACGGAGAGATCATTAAACAAAGGCGACATGCCGGCAAACCCTCATTAGTGCCAAGCACTGAAATTTTGTGAGGTTATCAGTGTTTCTCTTTTAAGTATATTTCCTCAGTTTATGTCAGTATTTGTTGGTATAGTGAACTCTGTCAACAATTTTTACTATTGTCCTATATCGAACTTGATTGCCGTGCCAGTCTTACCGTTTTGGAGTCTGAACTATCACGGTGTAAACATATATGAGGTGGTTCAATTACTACGTCACAAATTTCTTGTTGACTCTGCATTCAGGATGTAATGTACGTGGCTATAATACATGTAGGCCTACTTCTCAAACGAATACCCATATATGATCACTCATTTTCTGTCGTTTTTCAACCAGGATAACGGACAGCAAAGAGAAGTTCTGCGTGAATTCAAAGACAAATATGATCAATTCCTTCACGAAAGACCTATCATTTAAATTTCGAATATATGGTATCTAAAATTTACACTCTAAGGATAGTTAGCTTGAAACTATAGGCCTAGGGGCATTTGAGTTAACCAGTTTCTCTATAAAAAAGATAATTAGGCATATAATTTAACCTCTCAGCTTCAGTTTTAGGATAGGTCCTTTACGTTCGAGCGTCTCTGAACTATAATTTTTTCTATTCACTATGGGCCTAACTACTTACGTAAAGATTTAAATGAGTGAATTTATTCTTACTTCTTCTTCTTCTTCTTCTTCTTCTTCTTCCTTTCCAGGATTAGGTCAATGCGATTTGTTCCGGTCTCAAGTTCATCGTTTCCTTGGCCGTCCCAAAGATCTTTTTCCATGTGGTTTGTAGGTGTTGATCTTTTTGGGTAATCTTGTATTGTCCATTCTTTCCATTGGTATTTGTACCCTTCTAATTTGACTATTGAAAATATTTGTACTTTAGACTTCTGAGTGATTTTTTTTTTATTTTACTTGGGTGGGTTACCAGCCTAACCGCAGAACCCCCAACCTGGAGGACCAGAGTTTAATTTCGGAGTTGTCTTTCTCCTAGACAGACTGCCTTACAAGGCTACAGAGCTCTGTCTGCCCCGAGCATCTGGCGCCAGAAACTCGCCGTTCTCCCTCCATCTTCAATAAAAACAGTCCCACCACGTGAAGGTAGATGAAAGGGTTTTGTAGTGAGAGGCTATATTTTGCGCTGACTATTTGGAGACTTTTGTAGAGTCTGAGAGCTCATCCTCAGATCCGCCCCAGTCATCCTCTACCCTTTAGGAACCTTTATTCTTATTTACAATGGAAATATAGCCGCATGTTATTTGGATTCTAATATAGGTTTACTACTTCTTTAGAGATTAAGAGATTAAGTTCCATTAAATTACGCTATAGGCCTACTTTCTGAAAGCAAGAATCTAATTTTAATCTTCAAATTGGAGAAACACCAATTTCTGCAAATTTGTCGTATTGCAATGGGAACAAAATAATGTATGATAGGCCTAAGTAATGACTGCATATTGCGTAATTCAAGTCAAATTTAAGTAATTTCCACTAATTCTTTTTTTCTATTGTTTCTTACAATATTAAATTTAACGAATTTATTAAGGGTAAAGTGTAGGGCCTATTTATAAATGTAATGTAATTGACAGGAAGTCAATATTAATGGATTTGGGCGCGAACAAAATGTTTTCTATCTGATTATATGATGCCGATGGCGTAGATTATCCATAAAACCAGCAGGTGGCTTCAGGTACTATCGTTCATAATTTAACGGCAGAAATTTGACGCCTTTCAATTATTTTGTACTGGTAAAAAATGTTCAAAATTAATTTAACCACAATCTTGAAACCAATAGGCTACATAATAAACTATCATATCATATAGCGAAATTTACAATATTAGAGTAATTTTTCCTTACAAATCAAGAGGAATATTTTACTAAAAACATTTTATGATAATGCTTAGAGATATTAGAGCTAGGCCTATATAAATTTATTCCATTTAGGCTATAGGCCTATGTGTAATGAATTAGAGTAATCGAAGTTTAGACTGTAGGCAATTTTATTTTAATTATTTTAATTTGCTATAGGGTGCTCATATGAAAATATAGGTAGGCCCCTATATTTTGTCATTTTTGCAATAATAATAGAACGCATTTTAAGGTGCAACACCCTTCCAAAATTATGACTCAATTTTAATATTAGGAAATCTTAACAAGGGTGATTTTAATATAGGCCTATTAAAATAGCTTGAAAAAATATTTATTGCAACATATTACTTAATCAGTCTTAGACATTAGTACGAGACGCACAGGCTATTAAGCCGATGTCAAAAATACATTTTCTATAATCAGATTTATCAATTACGCTTGAAAACCAATTTTTTTTTTTGCAAATGCGCCAGTTTGTATTTTTTAGACATTCCTGGTGTTCTCTCCTGGTATGGCGTACTTGTAACCCACTTCTGAGGTTGGGGCGCCTGGAAGGCGGGGTTACGTTGCCCCTATGATATGATGGGTGATAATGATGATAGTGGTGCGCCAGGAGAGTCCCTAATCCAAAGCTTAATCTAAGATGAAAATGAATGATGATGATTGCGACGGCCATATGATTTCGGGGACCGTTTGGGCCTTAAATCTTTAAATATTACTTTCTCAAAAGACAGTTTTTAAGACGACTTAGTATGGAAATAGAGCAGCGAAATGTACTTATTTTCATGTGGATAGATCAAGATAGGCTGTTACGTATTTTAAGCCATGACATGTAGGAAAATAAACATAATTTGTTACACCTTTTCATAATAATAGAGTAGGCCTATTTCTCCCCCTTCTCCCTTCATTTTGATACTCTTTCTCACTTTTCTTCGCATTTTCATGATATTTGACATAAAATAGAAATTTTCATTTCTTGAAGAGTCTACTTTTTAAATAGGCTATAGCTTATCCAAAAGAACAGCAATAAATAAAATCTATGTAAACCATGAGTAGGCCCTATGACTGAATTTCTTTTGCGAGTCATTACAAGCCATTTGTCTACTTCATTGGTTTGTACATACAAGGATCTCCGCAGCTCAAAGCGCTAGCGACTTATTCGTATTTTCGAAAACATTACAATGTTGCTCGCAATTCGATATAGGCTAACTAGCCTATCTTTATGATATTAGCCAATATTAGTTACTCTGAAGTATCCATGAATAACTTAATGGATTAGTTATATTTATGTAAGCTAAAAACTACAGGGGCCTATGGACAAAAAATTCTGGTCACTACAGATATTTAGGACATTGTTTACCTACAGCAAGAATACCAGATTAAAACTTTAAATAAGTTAAATTTTGAACACTGAAATGTGACAGCCGAAGAAGAAACTAATAGGCCTACAGGCAAAGAATATATGTTAAATTATCAGTATTAGAGATAGTATATTGTATAAAAAAGAGGAAAAATAAATGATAGATGAGTATGCTGATATTATAAAGAGATGGAAGCTAGGAAAAGTGAATTGGCTACATGAGTCAAATAAAGTACGCTAAATTTAGAAAATTTGGATAACATTAGACGAAAAAAAAACAACACACCATTTTCTTAAATAGTGAAACGAGTTGATAGGCCTAAGCTACTTGAGGGAGAAGAGTCGAGGATTCATCATCTTTAGTTGAACGTGAAAAATAAAATAAGAATAGCCTAGGGCCTATCGGAAATTATATCAATCATTTATTTATAATGAAAATGGTTTCAGCCTAGAAAAAATATAGGCCTAATTAATAATAAAAAAACGGATATGGTTCCAAATTCCAGAAAATATATTAAATAGGCCCTATAGACCTAGGCCTATGTAAAATAATTTTAATCAACTATTAAATGTATAGGCTATAGCCTACACGAAAAAATATATAAATATTGTGAAGGCGATAGTTTGCAGGAGAAATATTACTCACAGGTTGAAATGGCGACAAAAAATTAAATAGCCTATGTAGGCGTAATATATTGTGAAAAAAAAATTGTCTGAACCAGGAATCGAACCGTTGACCTCTAGTTCTCCGTACTTGTGTGCAGCCCACTACATATAAAACATCAGATTCAGATAGAATTCCAGCAGAAGTCATGAAAAGAAGAGGGAAGGAGAATATTGATGGACAAGATACACCACTTAATCTGATTTCAATTGAATGGGATTATTAAATTATTGTACCAATCTATAAGAAAGGAGTTAAAACTAATTGTAACAAACTACGCGATAATTTCATTATCTTAAACTTGTACACAATTCTAACAAATGTATTAGGATCCAGGCTTACTCCTATATTGATGCATAAAATATGATCATCATTATGAATTTAAGAGATAAGGTTTTTCTAAATAAGATAAATTAAAAAAAAATAAATGGGAATATAATGACAACTTACATGTAGGATTATGATGGAATTGAAAAAAACATACGATTCAATTGAGAGGAAGAAATTGTATATTATCCTTCTAGAATTCGAAGTTCCTAAACAAATTAGTAAGAATTATTTCAATGTATCTAAATAGCACTAAAATTCAGGCAGGGTATAGCCAAATAGTTTTCAAATAAATTTGAAATTCCTATTGGGTTAAAGCAAGAAGATTTACTATTTCCTCTGCCCCTAATTTTTTTATTGAAAAATGCAATTAAATATTTACAAGTGTGCCGGTTCGCTCAGGGTAGAATATGATCACTCAGGGATGTTTTAAATTATACACTTATTATTTTAGTTTATTGGATAAATTTGTATACACAATTTTATTTACAATGTTTGATATTTCACTGTCTCGGAGTGGAGTTGATGAGTTATTTGCGCCCACGTGTTTTAATATCACCTTCGCGGACGGTTACTTAAGAACTTAAGTATTGCAGAACGTAGGAGCGTGAGAGTGTTTTCACACGCGTCCTTGCCTTATAAGGGCGATGACTCCTCCCATCCCCACTCCAAGTGTATATGCTATTCATTATAGCTTAGAAGGGTAGGTACCATTCGTTTGGGTTTCTATGTTGGTAATAGACTCGTGTGCACGTTTGTGCGCCTTCCGGTTATTACTAATAATGGTACGTTTACTCACGAGTCTATTACTTCTTGCCACACAAGAATAAACGTAACGTTATTATTCAGCCTTTGGTATAGGCCTATGCTGATGGTGTAGTATTATTATATGATAGTGAATAAATACTAAAGCCAACATATATCATCATCATCATCATAGTACATTCACGAATTTAGACCTGTTTTGGTCTCAAGAGAAACACCATCCTGAAATATTTTGAGTGGACGTCCTGGTCTTCTTCTTCCTGCAGGTTGATATCTTAACATTTGTTTTTGTTCTTCTAAGACGTCTTCATTTTATTGCGATCTAGTATTGTGTATCCTGCAGTCCTCCGAAGGTATCTCATTTCAGCAGATCTAAATCTCTGTAGCTATATACTTCTGTTTTAACGTCCATACTTCGCTACCATACAAAAGAGATGGAAGAGCCAGTATTTTATACACTTTTTTTTTTAGTCTTGAATGTTTTTTGGATTAACTGTGGCTTGAAGATAGAATTTATTAACCTTAAAATTCTTAAAAATTTAGATATTTTTGCATTTACATCCTTTTCTTCGTCATATAAGATATTGCATCCTAAATATGTAAAATTATTCACCTGCTCCAAAATGTTATTGTCAAGTACATTATATTAAAATAACACTAAGAAACTGGGGCTGGAAGTCAATACCAATAAAATTAAATAGGCATAGGCCTATATAGTCAAGTGTAGAAATAAATTATTGAGTGGGAAAACTTAACACACAGTGAATATTATGAAGAACCGGCGGATGTAGTTTAATTACAAACAGGAATGAGGTGCACAAAGAAATTAAACATAGACTCAACTCTTGAAACGAATGCTATTAGAGGGACTTCTGGTAATTTGGACCCCTGTTTTGAATTTTTTCTTTTTTTAATTAAGGGATACGAATTTTGCTTAATTACAGTGTTTATCATTAGTGTTGTAGCTATGAATTAGCATTGTTATTTTATTGAAATATGGAAACATTTTCATAATTTATACACTTTTTTACATTACAAGAAAGGTCCACTGTAACTTCCATATTCGGATAAAGTGGACCCCAGAGTCCACCATAGCTTTCAGTCTATTTTTAAGGTTATTTACTTTATTAATTTATACATACAGGCACAAATTAGTCTGAAAATATTTATGATTGATCATAATTAAAAAGCGTTGATTTTTATTTAATGTTTTGGAAATTTTTTGTTGATTATAACATTCACACGTCATTCAACTGCAGAAAGCGACGGTCTTTGGGTTTAGTAAAATTACAAGGATATTCAATAAAATTAATTAAGTGAATGGTTTTTACAGATAGCATCATCACTGATAAAATATACGCATTCGTGTAAAGTGGATCCAGAGGGTCCACATTAACCGAATTCCTTTGTTATGTTTAATTATTTTATACAGCCACCATGTCACATAATATCAAAGCAAACCCGTTAGTATATTGAAACAGCATCTACATAATATATTTAGGAGTTTTTTCAACATTTGTAATATTCAATAGCAGAAATTAAGAATTGATTCTTAGCTTGAAAAACTTTTAAAGTGGTCATTTTCATAAATATCACAAATAAACCCTTCTTGGCAAAAATAATAAAATAAACTGGCCTTGAACCCGTCAAAGTTAATGAGGGGAAGAAGTTAAAATATGTTCTGTTCCAGGGCAGCACCAATTAAAGAAGATATTAACAGGGTCCACTGAAACAGAAGGGTCCACATTACCTGGAACTTCCCTATATATATTATATAGACACTTCTTCCCAAACTCTCAAAAAAAAGTAGTACACTAAGACTGAGATTCACGCTGTTATCCCCAAAGTAATTTAATGTTTTAATCAAAATAATCGGATCTATTAATCATAAATTAAGGATGAATATAGATACAAAGCTAATAATTATTCACGATTTTTTAATTGAACTTGTTATAATGATTATTATTGATAATAGTAGATCGATTTTGTAGGGAGGGGTTATTTCACTCACAATATCCATTGTAATTTTCCTCATTATCTCTTCTCTAATTCCAACTTCCGAGGATCCAATTTTATAACTGTCTTGTCATATCTGGTTCCCATAAATACCACGTAGCCCACTGTTAGGAAGTCTTCTCCATTCGCCTGTCTCTTGATATTTCTTTTGCTCTAAATTTTTCCTAAGAACTTTATTCTGAAGTTCTCGCAGTCTCCTTTTCTGCCTTAAGGGGGGGTGATGGGTGAAAAATTGACCATTTGAGATCAAAATTGGCATTTTTTTGCACTAAAAATAGCCTGTACTCTAATGTATATGTTGGCAAAGGTTCAGAGGCCTATGACACTTCTAAGTGCCTTAAAGCACTGATTAGGCCTGTTTGTTACATTTTGTATTTAAACTGCATGCAAATCTTTAAACTTGTTTTTCCACACTTTTATTTTCACTGCATTTTTGTACATTCAAAATTGAACGGAATTCAGCAATTTTATCCTAGAAGGTTCACATCTTTACTGCATGTCCTAAAAACAATCAGTAAGAAACTAGTATATGGGCTTCATGATTGAAATAGTATTTTAGGAAATAAAAAATAAAATGCATGCAATTATTATTATTTTTTTTGTAATTCCACACTTGAGGTACAACATTTTTTTTCTCCCTTTGATTTCACATTATAAGAATTCTAATGCATAATGTTTTTCTAAATATTTTAGGGGTCCTGTAACTTACTAAATAATTGTGGAAATTATTTAATTATAATATATGCAAATTATTTAATATAATATATAATAACTCATAAAATAAATGTCTCACAAGAATGAAACTTAAACACAACATTATGTAGGCTATCATGCAGTGAATGTTTCTACAAAAAACACAAGTCTCTAGCTCAAAGAATGTAGAAAGTAGAAATTTCAACCATGTTTTGCATCCATATAATATAAATGAGAGAATAACAGTTTTATCTATTTTCATTTTAACGTTTTTTGAAAGGAGTTGGGACGACGAGTGTCCCTGTAACGTATAATAGCAAGCATATCAAGAATTGAGCCTATGTTAGCTATATAGGCCTAGTGCTAGTGAGTCCATTAGTCCTTGAAATATTGCACATGGATTTGACAGTCTGTTAACCGCAAGATGTAGCGATTAAACATGTCATAAACAATAGTCTAAGTCTTGAGATTGTAAAAAGTAATGGATTGCGCTAAAACGAAAATGGCCATATTTATAATTAATAGAAAATTAAGCTACGTCTTCAAGTAATTGTAATAAACGTTAAGTTCACTTAATGTGAAAAGTCTTATGAGTTTCTGCATATTCTATCTAAACGACCATCCAACTTTTTAGAACCCAACTAATCTTAATGATTTCTGAAATATTAATTACTAGGTCCTCATTTCGCCTTGTGTTACAGCTGTTATAAAAAGAAAATTTCAGACGTGCAAGTGTATAACTTGTATCTACCTCATGCATTAAAGTGTTCTAATGATTCTTGTTACAGGAACCTCTTATTTAAATATTTAAAAAGTAATTGCCATTTGATACATCTTCAGAAGAAACTTATTTTCCAATTAAAAACATGTATGTAACTATGAGGATACTTACTGCTACATTAATCAAGATTGAATAGTCTATTGGGAATAAATTATGTAGATTAACTCCAAATTTCCATATAGGCCTAATGAAACAGTCCCTCTCGATTTCTCTTCCTTCTTTCTCTTTACTCTGTCTACCTTGACCTCCTGAATTTAAGAAAGGCACTCAGCTCATTCTTACAATCACAGGCCTATTAATAGGCATATATATATATATATATATATATATATATATATATATATATATAGGTATATAATAATTAAATGTTTAACATTGAGCAATGCAAGCTTAATATGGCATGATAAGATAAATAAATGCCTGAACGGGATTCTAACCCGGAACTCTGAGTCCAGGCATTTATTTTTCTTATCATGCCATATATATATGCCCTAAAGGCTATCCGCTTATAAAATGATCCTCGTCAAAACAAAACCATGTGACCCGCTCGCTTTTCATCGGTTATGGACACCGACGTACGATGTAGAAGCAGTAAGTATGCGAAAAGTTCCCTTCATAAAATTAAAAATATGTCCTCTGAATATACTTGTTATTCTTCGTGAATGAAAATAATAATATTCAAAACACACAAAATATTCTAAAATATGCCTAATCAATAATTACTACTTAAAATAGTTCATAACATATGGGTGATGTATTTGAGTCATGCTTCAGTCGATTCTCAAGAAATAAAATGGCGGAAAGTATCGAGTCTTCTGTTGCTGTGTCGTCATCTCCCTGTCAAAAGTGACAGTAATTGTGGCGCGAATAGCGGAAGGATATTGCTTCTACAACGTACGTCGGTGTCCATAACCAACGAAAAGCGGTCAGGTCACATGGTTTGTTTTCACGAGGGTCACTTTAAGGGCGAACACGGTATAGAAGAATATATAGGCTGGTTTCGATATCCAAACCGCTCGGAGTCAATGTATTTTTAAGGTTGTAAAAGTGTATGGTTTCCTTCGGAAGGGAAGGAAATCCTTTGGTTCCGTAACAAAGATTTACGGAACGTAAAATAGGGCCTAATATAAAACCTGAAAAAGAAGCATCAACCAAAATGTATCGTACCTTTCCTGCCCATATCTGATTTGCGACGTTAATGAGGTGAGGTTGTAAAGAACGTCGTTAAATAAAATACTAACAAACCTAATATGAATGATTATGATATCCAGATGGTGTACTTACTTACTTACTTACTTACTGGCACTATCGAACCCGTAGGTTCATGGCCGCGCGGACATAATCTCTCCATAGATCCCTATCCTGAGCTAATGCTTTCCAATCATTCCCTCTATAATCTACTTCCCTCAAATCATAGTTAATGTTATTATCCCACCCCATTCTTGGTCTACCAACTGGACGTTTTCCCTCTGGCTTTCCTACAAGAAGCTTCCATGCAAGTCTTTCATTCCCCATACGTGCAACATGTCCTGCCCATCGCAGTCTACGAGACTTAACTCATCTTATTATATCTGGCTTCCTATAAAGACCATGTAGTTTATTGTTAGGCAATCTTCTCCATTCACCTATCTGTTCATCTCTCTTTTAGTCCAAAATTTTTCTTAAGTACCCAAGGGCCTCCTGAGGCCTGTAGTGGGAATACTTTACTTTACTTTATTCTCGAATACTCGTAATCTCCTTTCCTCCCTTAAAGTGAGAGTCCATGTTTCGCACCCATATAATATAACTGGTAGAATAATAGTTTTATATATTTTCAGTTTAACGTTTTTTGAAAGGAGTTGGGACATCAAGAGTCTCTGCAATGCATAATAGCACACATTTCCATAATTGAGCCTATGTTTAATTTCTTTGTGCATCTCATTCCTATTTGTGATTATTGTTCCTAGGTATTTGGATTCAGCCACTTCCTCAAAATTTCCCTCATTTGTCATTAGCTGTCCATTTCCATTATATAATGTATTTCTACGTGTGACCATATATTTAGTTTCATTGATATTTACTTCCAGTCCTAATTTTTTAGTGTTACTCAATAGTGTGTGCGTGTTGTCCTTTACTATCTCCTCGTTAGATGGTGTTCCAGGATTATTTATACTTCAAAGTTTCCTTATCCAGAAAACTTGTCCCGACCAGAATCAAAACCGAATTTGTTATCGAGGCAACGACCTTACCTGCATCCTTAGACCACAGAGAACTACAGTGATCAGTATAGCACTGGGCAGCAGACGCGGGGATTTCACTATACACTGCTTACGCACTAGCGGAGGGAACGGACAGCGTAGGATCGCGGTGATACAACCACACACATTTTTGTAACTATTTTACAAATTCTATTTACCAACTTTATTGAAGCAGGTGCTGGAACTGTCCACCTTCGTTGTCTATACATTTTTTGACACATCTTTATAAAAATTGATGTACATATTATAGACTGTTGAACGTGACGGAATTTTTACACGCGGAAATCGTGTTTCAAAAAGTCTTCGTACTTGGCTGGCAGACTGAGTTAACAAATATTGATCATAAATAAATGCATGTTGTTCAGTAGAAAAAGTATTAGCCATTATACAGTTTACACTTTACACCTATACACACGTCATTCAGTTTACATTTATACACGCCCTGTTTTATAAGATATAAATTTTAAAATTGAAATAATTTATACACAAGCCATTCCGTACACAAGAAAAAACGAGCCAGCACCTTATCCACACGAAGCATACAATCTGACTGCGATCGTGAATGCGTGGGATGTGCTTGTATACTTTTGAGTCTGCGCACATTTCAAGTCCCCGTGCCTGCACGTGTAAGCCTTCATCACCGCACAGCACAAACCCCGCGTCTGCTGTCCAATGCTATACTGATCGCACTGTATAATAACTGACATTTCATTAAGAAGAGGAAATATTTTTAATTAGTCAATTTTATTCTTACTACGCAGAGACCAATATATTGTAAATAAGTTATGTAGGTTAATTCGTTAGACTCTTACAGACCTATCTATTAACTTTTAGACTCAAACAAATAGGCTAATTCTTAAATAATTAATTTTATACGTTCATACAGTCATTAAACAGAGGGAAAGCGCCCACTAAGTAAGTAGGTCAAGAAAAAGATGGGAAAATAACATTAACCATGATTTGAAGAAAGTAAATTGTACAGTGGATGATTGTAAAATATTAACTCAGGATAGAGATGTACGGAGACTTTATATCCGTGCGGGCCATGAATCTAGGGGTTCGATAGTGCCAGTGACCGAGATAGTTTATACAGTCTTTAATAGTAGACTAATATTTATAGATATTTATACTTAAACTGAAAATATATTAACCTATTATTCTACCAGTTATATTATATGGGTGCGAAACATGGACTCTTACTTTAAGGAAGAAAATGAGATTACGAGTATTTGAGAATATAGTTCTTAGGAACATTTTTGGACCAAAGAGAGATGAACAGACAGGTGAATGGAGAAGACTACGTAACAGTGATCTACATGGTCTTTATAGGAAGCCAGATATAATAAGAACAGTTAAGTCTCGTAGACTGCGATGGGAAATGAAAGACGTGCATGGAAGCTTCTTGTGGGAAAACCAGAGGGAAAACGTCCAGTTCGTAAACCAAGAATGAGGAGGAAGAATAACATTAACTATGATTTGAGGGAAGTAGATTGTACAGGGAATGATTGGAAAGCATTAGTTCAGGATAGGGATGTATGGAGAGCTTATGTCCGCGCGGTTCGATAGTGCCAGTGTGTTAGTTACTAATAATTTTAATACAGTATCAAACTCAATTAATCTACATGTTACATAAGAAATCTCTGAAAAAGAATTAATTTTTGTTTTGGTCTCATGAACTTTTTTAATTCCTGGTTTAATTTACGTCAATACAAAGTAGTTCTTAGAAAATCATAAATAGATAAATTGGTCTAGATTCACTTCTAATTGCTGTCTTGTCACGAATAACTTGGTTTTCCTGCTGTAATTAATTTATTCCATAAGGTTCGGATTGAAGACCTTGTTCTGTATTTCTGTGGCTTGTCGAAACTCTATTGAATGGGTTGATATCGTGTGTTCGAGAATTTTATTTTAATAACAGGGATGTGGGGAATGGAAAGGGTTCAAGTTCTCATGCAATCTTTTCCACCTTTTCTCTTCAACAAATTGAACTTCATTCTGACCATCAAATATGGATAAACACATTCCCTGTAATTACTCTATGCCCCTGAGTTAAAAAACATAAGTTTCTGGGATTCACCACGATATGTATTTAAACAGACTTGGACAATTAAAAGTTAAACGTATCGTGACAGGCCTCTAGGGAGAGAGAGTACGGTTAATTATTGTATATTAATTATGTTCCAAGATAGGATTTTTTACCTACCAAAATATTTTAACTTGATTATTAAGAAAAGAAACAAAAATGAAATTTCATGAAGTAATGGCTGTTCCTGTATTGATGTATGGATCAGAATCAACTTTTATAAGATTCATGATGTGTTCCGTTGAGGTTTATTCAAAATTAATATAAAATTATAGAATATTCACCTGAAAGGTCCGTCTCCTCAACTTAATTATCATTTAACTGTAGCGCTTTCGGGACTTGACCCATCATCGGCAGGATTCAAAACTGGTGTTTCCAAACACCAGTTTTGAATCCTGCCGATGATGGGACAAGTCCCGAAAGCGCTACAGTTAAATGATAATTAAGTTGAGGAGACGGACCTTTCAGGTGAATATTCTATAATTTTATATTAATTATGGATCAGAATGTTGGACGAACACTAAAAGACAAGAACAAAGATTGGAAGCAGCTGAGATGAGATTTTTAAGAAATATAGCAAGATATACTCTGCTGGAACTATTATTCTACCAGTTATATTATATGGGTGCGAAACATGGACTCTTACTTTAAGGGAGGAAAGGAGATTACGAGTATTTGAGAATAAAGTTCTTAGGAAGATTTTTGGACCAAAGAGAGATGAACAGACAGGTGAATGGAGAAGACTACATAACAATGAACTACATTGTCTTTATAGGAAGCCAGATATAATAAGAACAGTTAAGTCTCGTAGACTGCGATGGGCGGGACATGTTGCACGTATGGGGAGTGAAAGACGTGCATGGAAGCTTCTTGTAGGAAAGCCAGAGGGAAAACGCCCAGTTGGTAGACCGAGAATGAGGTGGGAGAACAACATTAACTATGATTTGAGGGAAGTAGATTATACAGGGAATGATTGGAAAGCATTAGCTCAGGATAGGGATGTATGGAGAGCTTATGTCCGCGCGGCCATGAACCTACGGGTTCGAGGTGCCAGTGAGTAAGTAAGTAAGTAAGTATACTCTGCTGGATAAGAAAAGGAATGGAGATATAAGAAAGGAACTAAATATTTTCAAACTTACAGACCGAAAAATTAAATACAGGAACGACTGGAAAGAACATATTGATAGAATGCCAGAAGAAAGATTTCCAAAATTATTGCTAAATTATAAACAGCACGGAAGGAGAAATGTTGGACGCCCACACAGAAAATGGTCTGAAGAATTTTAACAATTCTAGCTTTCATGAAACCGGAACGAACCAACAGGCTTAATCCCTAGATGATGATGATGATTATGGTTATGTAAAATTTACTTCTTTCTAAGAATTACGTCTACTACCGTTAGTCTATACTTCTCCGATGTAAAGGATAATATAACGTAGGCCTATAAAATGTCTTTTTTTTTTTAATATCTGTAATTTGCCACAGAAATCAGACAACGAAGCTAGAAGTAGTATGGGCAATGGTACCCAAACTTTTGAAATTCGTGTTTCCAATCCTCTGCTTATTGTATACTGGAGTCGCCCTTGCGTCTGAGATGATCGTGTAAGTCGGATGAAGTATAATGACAATGAAATTATGTAATAAATAAAACTATCAAAGTTTTATATGATTTTCATAAATAATTATTTTATTTAACATTCGTAACAGCTATTTCTATACATTGTACCTTTATCAGACGAATGTCATTAAATAAATATGGACTAGATCTTCTATTAATGATTATTGTCAACTATGTAAACAAAGTCCACCGCAGTTGTATGGAGGTAGCGTGCTGCCTTGTCGATTCCCGGTCGGGACAGGCTCCTGGGTGAGGTTTTTTCGAGTTTTTTATTCACCTGTAAGACAAATGTCAGGAAGCTTAGGGCCCAACGGTCTCCGAAAATCATCCGGTCATCATCATCACCCTTATCATTATCATCATCATCCTTCACCGGTGTGGAAAGCTACCACACTTATAATTCCCTAGTATAGCTGCAAAGCATAACATGAAAGTCCTGCCCTCGGGCAGAATTACTATGAATGTACGTAAACAAGTGTAGACCTAAACAAGCAATACAATATAAACAAAAGGTGAACAAATTATATAGCAATGTATAGCCTAAAAGTATGCTATTTTTATAAATCTAACAGAGGCAAATTATTTACAAATTTAATAACTTATTACTCTTCTTTAATTAATTTATTTATAAAGTTTCTAAATAGGAATACAAATTAATAAGGAAATGTATATGAATATTTTATATATTAGGCCCCTAATGTAAATATAGAAGTCAGAGGATGATTCACAAAGAGCCATTTACATGTTGAATGAATTAGGACTCTATTACAATCTCAAAGTCTCAACTTCAAAAACTAAAATTATGGCTTTTCAGGGCAAAGTGCCAGTCAGAGCAAAAATATTAATCAATAATGAAATAATAGAACAGATAGCACACTTTAACTATCTTGGTTCAGATATAACATATAGGCCTAGCTGTGATTGGGATATACATAATAAATTAAACCGATATAAAATTATGTGTGGCACCATAAGAAGAACCCTCCGAAAGACTCGAAGAGAAAGTCAGCTCAGGTTTTATAAAATTATGGCTGTTCCTGTTCTTTTATATGGATCTGAATCTTGGGTACTTAAAAAAAAAAGATATCTCACACATTCAAGCCACTGAAATGAAATTTTTAAGATCCGTAAAAGGATGTACACGCATGGATAGATTACACAATGAATCAATAAGAAAAGAAATGAACTGGAGATATTTTCAATAGCTGATAAACTAGAAGAACACAAATACCAATGGAAAGAACATTTAGACAGAATGGACAATACAAGATTACCCAAAAAGATCAACACCTACAAACCACATGGAAAAATATCTTTGGGACGGCCAAGGAAACGATGGACTTGAGACTGGAACAGGTCGGATTGACCTAATCCTGGAAAGGAAGAAGAAGAAGAAGTAGTTTCTAAAATATCTGTTTTATTTTCTTTCCTTTTCCTATATACATTTATAATTAACATTGTTTCATATAAACTCATGCAATAGCCTATTGTTGTTGATATTATCATTTTATTTCTAAACAATGAGTAAACATATGAGTAGGCTATAATGAGGACACAGCGCACTTTTTAAAGTTTTACTGCTATTTGGGAGCCACGGCGCACAGAATGGGAGCCGCTGGTATGGGTACAGACGGGAACAGGGACATCTTCCTCATGAATAGTGCATATTGAAAAATTGCATTATTTTCTAGCTCTGCTGATTCATTATTTATTTATATGTTATAAACCCCACATCTCTGTATTAGCAAAGATCGGAATAGTATATAGGGAACTAACTCAGTCGTTATCATAAGTAATGTCACGAGTGATTTCCAATTTATCTAGATGATTTGGAAATCAAGAGTGACATTTGTTAGGACTATTTAACGAATGAAATTAAGCTGTTTACTCAAAAATCATTATTTAAATGTAGGCACTAGTTTTTTAAAATATTTATATATTTAATGTTAACGGCGATGTTTGAAAACAAAAATATTTGGTATGTTTCATTTGTTCATCCATTGCAACTCGATTATACTGTATTATTTATTGCCAAATAGGATCGCAGTATTGTAAGAATGCACCTAGTAGAGAAAAAATAAAAACAGATCGGACTGTATATTATAACCAACTTTAAAGGTTATTACTTTTTTCAGAAACAACTCAGTAAAATAATTATTTAAAAACCACAATTATTGAACACACAATTATCAAATGTCTAGGTCGAAGAAAAATCTGTCTATTATTTGCTATATTCAATGTATTTGTTAGAGAGTCAGTCACTGAAAAATAATGCTCTGACCTGTTCAGAATATTAAAAAGGAGGACCTTTCTTTATTTTGGTAATCAAAATTGGATAATTATCTGGGAAACACGACTGTGATTGGTTGTAAAACAAAATCATTGAAACGTGATTGGTCATTGACTCCCATTTGGGGCATGAGTTAAATAGTCAGTATAAGGCATACTACAGCAACGGCATTCCTCTGTCTTATTCCTATTATGGTTGACAAATATTAGGTCCGGTTAGGCCTATACATATCCCCTGTCGTATTTAATTTCATTTTGTAAAGGTCCTAGTCATTATATACATATAATCCAACTTGCCAGTGGACATGTGTCTAACGAAAGAAACGAATTTTCTATCAAGGAACCCTGGACGGTTTCTTTATCATGTGAAGGTACCAGACCCGGGCGTCCAGTTACTCAATGTGAGCGCGCCTCTCTTTTTGAATGCTACAGTTTTCGACCACATAAACGGCATGAAGTCTAATCGGTGGGGGTACAATGCATTTTACATTTCTACTTCAGTAGCCTATACGTATTTCGAAAGACACAGCACTGAATTGATTTGTATTTTCTCTTATCTATATTCAGTGCGGCAATGTTTGTGTGAGCGCACCCCTACGTAAACCCAACCCATGAAATAGACTTTTCTAGATCAACTGATACTAAATTACTCATTAGTATGATAGCCCTGTATTTAAAAAAGAATGATTTATATTAATTTCACAATCTATTATTTATTGTTTGTTTTTAAAGACTGAGATTAAAATTACTGCTTAATTTATGTAGAAGAATGAATATGGCCTTGTTGATTCCATACAGGCCTACATAGTAATGTCTTCAATCATGAACAGTATAAATGTAGCCTACGCTAAGATATACAACATTACTATTGCACGTAGGACAAAATAGTAAAGTCTGTTTAGTATCACTTAGTGAGAAGCTTGATTTATCTGTGATGTGAGCGTTTGACATCTCACTGAATCCTCAACTCAGGACATAAGTTGAGAGTTCTACTCCATCCTATACCTACTTTACTCTTGTAGAGGCTCTATCATCTCTACATACTAGATCTACTTGTAGGAATCTTGAATGTTTTGTAATATTCTGAACTCTGAAGTAATAATAATAATTAAAGTAAAGTGATCCCACAACAGGCCCGGGGGCCCTTGGGGTAGTAGGAGGTTAAGGCTCCCACTTTTTTCTAGACAATCGACACTTTATGTCAGCCGGGTTGTCAGCCCTGCGTGACGGCCGCCTTTACCCCCAGAACAATAATAATAATAATAATAATACTAGTAATATTAATAATAATAACAATAATAATAATATTAATATTAATAATAATAATATTAATAGTAATATTAATATTAATGATAATAATAAAATAATAATAATAATAAAATAATAAAAGAATAACAATAATAATAATAATAATAATAATAATAATAATAATAATAATAATAATAATAATAATAATAATAATAGCAATAGCTTTATTTAACCTGGCAGAGTTAAGGCCTTAAGGCCTTGTCTGCCACTCAACGAGATTTAAAAAAAATACAAAAAAATAGTATTACATCTAAATTACAATAAACATAAACGATTACATGTTATATAAAGCCTACAATTATTATTTGTAATAGTATTTTGATTTACTCTAGATTTAACGAATTTAGTACAGGATATATAAAAAACGAGAAAAATTATTAATGACTTAGTATACATTTAAATAAATAGAGAAAAATTAATTTTTAGACAACAGATAGGCCTAACTGTATAATAGTGACTTAAAAATGCCAAGTTTGCGGCAACCCCTGATATATTGAGAAAGGAAATTCCAAGAGCGGGCAGAGGCTACTGTGAAGGAAGTAGAATAACCGGAAGTGCTATGAAGAGGGATTGTTAGCAGGAAGTTATCTTGTAACCTAATGTTAATATTGTGGTAAGAAGATAACTTCTCAAATCTGGACGCTTGAAAAGAAGTGAAAGAGAGCGCAATTTACGTCTGTCAGTAAGATGGAGCCAAGAGAGGTTACTGAAGTGTTCGGAAATATGATCATAACGGCAGATATTGAAAATGAATCGAACGCAAGCATTATAAACACGCTGCAGTCTCTGCGACAAGTCATAGTTTAGATTAATTATATATAACGTCACAATAATTGAAGTGGGACAACACAAGATTCTGCACAAGGATTTGTTTTAATGAAACTGGGAGAAAATTTTTAAACGTCTAAGATAATGAAAGATAGAGAAAGTCATGGCATGTGAATATGATTTAATAGTCTTTTGATTCTTATTATTTTTGTCTAACTCTGTCTGTCTGTAGAGACAGGCCTATTACACTGGTCGACAAGGTTTTCTTCACAAGAAATCTGATTAGTGACTCTAGTGCATTTTTTCATACTGAATTCAGATATGTAGTCAGAATTTTTCCAACAGACACAATTTTTTTTTGTGGCAGATACTTTTTTTAAATTGATTTTAGCATTCTCTTTGACCTGTCATAGGAACCTTTACCTTATATGTAGCGATTTTATTCAAGCTGTATTTAAGGGCTGTCTCTGATGAGCACGGTGAGCGTTTTCATCAGCAAATTTCCACATTGGAAAAGAGGCACCAAGGCGAGTGGAATTCTTATAGGCCTATGCTGGCTGACTACTGTTGGGCCGAGAGAGATGTTCCAGATGCAAAATATGCCCGAAAATCACTATCTACCACTTTCTAGGTAAGTCAGAATGAGTTGGAGTTAGATGGATTTTATTAAAAATTATAAAAAATGTAAATGAATATCGCTGAAAACTTTTGCCTGATAAGAAAAAACTGAAATGATATTTAAATTCAGGATGAAAAATACTTCTAAAATTTCATATTTTTATTCTTGTGAAAGTAAAAAAGTTTAATTTTGTCGACCAGTGTTATTATTTTTAAGCTACTGATAATTCCCTTAAAAAGTATTGTATGTGTATGTGTCTATAGGCCTATATATATATAGGCCTATATATATATATATATATATATATATATATATATAACTCAATGATACTGTCGAATTCGTAGGTTTATGGTCGCGCGGACATAAGCTCTCCATGCATCCTTATCCTGAGCTAATATCTTCCAATCATCTCCTATGTAATTTACCGTCTTCAAGTCAAGGTTAATGTTATTCTCCCACCACATTCTTGCTCTAACTACTGGGCGTTTTCCCTCTGGTTTTCGTGCCCCTCTTTCACTCCGCATTCGTGCTACATGTTAGCCCATTGCAGTCTATAAGACTTATTCTTATTAGATCTGACTTACCATAAACATTATATATATATACACTGCTCAA
The DNA here is from genome assembly GCA_030220185.1 of Diploptera punctata. Taxonomy (NCBI): domain Eukaryota; kingdom Metazoa; phylum Arthropoda; class Insecta; order Blattodea; family Blaberidae; genus Diploptera; species Diploptera punctata. The sequence continues at coordinate 947,442 of JASPKZ010000014.1, forward strand.
AACAATTAGAGGAACACTATGAAATATGCAAATATTTTTTTATTGGATAAAGGTACAAACATGAAATTAATTAAGTACATTATTTGTGGTTATTTATTTATTTATTTATTGCTCATGTCAGTAAAAACAAATGAATAACGCTGACAATTAACTTTTCAAATAATTCCGCTATGTAAGCAATTGAAGCTTGTGCTTATTTTTCAAAGTTAAACACTCGTTATATAGAGTTAGTATCGTGTATCGCCTCCACGACATTCGATGACACTTTGGCACCTTCGTGGCATGCTCCCAATAATATTCTGGATTTCCTCTTGCGGGATATTCTCCCATTCCTCTTTCAGAGCATCTCCAAGTTGCTGCAGAGTTTGTGGAGCTTGATGTCGGTTCCTGACCTTCCTGTCTAGAAGATCCACAAGTGTTCAATAGGGTTGAGGTCTGGGCTGACCGCTGGCCACTCCATTGCCTCAATTTCATTCCTCCTCAGGATATCCCTGGTGACAGCCGCAGAATGTGCCCTGGCATTATCCTGCATAAACAGAAGTCCAGGGCCTACTCCAATGGCCAGCAGGTACTACATGCTCTTCCAGAACATGCTCGATATACCGGACAGCATTCAGTCGCTGGGGAACAAGTACAAGGTCCGTACGATTGTGTACATAACTCCGGCCCACACCATTATGGAACATCCTCCGAATCTATCAATTTCCTGTACAGCCTCTGCAGAAAATCTTTCTCCTGGCCGTCCCACACCCTCAACCGACCATCACAACGTGTAAGACGATACTTGGATTCGTCCGAGAAGAACACAGACTCCCACTGGTTCAGGTTCCAGTCACCATGGTTTTCAGCATACGTACGTCTTGCTGCCTTATGCCCATTTGTTAAGCGTGGTTTTTTAACGGGCCTTTTTGGACGAATATTCTCTTTCCTTAATCTGTTCCTTATGGTTTGGTCTGAAACCCGGATTCCGGAAGCCATATGAAGGTCATTCTGCAGATATTTTGCAGTTTTTGTACGCTGTCGAAGAGCAGAAAGAACAACGTATCTGTCATCTTGGGGGCTTGTTTTAAATTTACGGCCCTGGCCACGTCTTCTACAATACTGACCTGTCTCTCTGTGCCTGTTGCCTAACCTGGACACCACGGAAGGAGAAACCCTAGGCTCTCTAGCCACTTGTCGCAGATATAGACCTTGTCGTAAAATATGTAGAGCATGATACACTTCAAACTCATTTAAATGCTTCATTTTGTCAGAGACTTCAATAAACAAGACAATAATCAACATTCGTCACTATAGCAACACCAGGAAGCTTACCAATTAGAAGTGGGCCAATGCCTTCCAAAATAAAAAAAAAAAATCTATATTTGTTATTTGAGTTAATTTCTCTGTATTTAGGCCATGGATCTTTAAAATTTGTATCTAATGATAAAATTAATAATTCAATTTACATATTGTCCAACTTTCAGCATCACAGCTTTAAAAAACAATTACTTATTCAATTTATTACAAATGTTCCTCTAATTGTTTTGAGCAGTGTATAAAAAAAGTGATCCCACAACAGGCCTCAGGAGGCCCTTGGGGTAGTAGGAGGTTAAGGCTCCCACTTTTTCTAGACAATCGGCACTTGATGTCAGCCGGGTTGTCAGCCCTGCGTGACGGCCGCCTTTACCCCAGAACAAGCGTCTGGTACTCATTTCAGTTAGAGGCTGAGTCGACCCCAGGGCCATAGTGCCGCCAGAGGGTTCGGGTCAGTTTAAAAATCCTGACCCCCAACGGGACTTGAACCCTCGACCCTCCGGCTTGTAGCTCAGTGCCTTAACCACTACGCTACGGCGTGCCCCTTATATATATATATATATATATATATATATATATATATATATATATATATCCACCGCTGTGGTGTCGAGGTAGCGTGCTGCCTTGTCACGCAGCGGGCCCGGGTTCGATCCCCGGTCGGGGCAGTTTTTCTGGGTGAGGTTTTTATCGGGGGTTTTCTCACCTGTAAGGCAAATGTCAGGAAAACGTTTAGGCCCAACGGTCCCCGAAATCATATGGCCATCATCATCATCATCTTTACCATTATCATCATCATTCTTCACCGGTGTGGAAAGCAACGGGAACCTACAATTCCCTAGTAAAGCTGCAAGCATAGCATGAAAAATGCTATGATGGCAGTGAAGGACCTGCCTTCGGGCAGAATTACTATGGTTTCCTTCTTATAAAGGTTCCGGCTAATACAGATTTCACTGTATTATTACAACTGACATACTATATATAAGCCTATAGGTCTATATAGTAAGTCAGTTGTAATAATACAGTGAAATATATATATAGTAAGTCAGTTGTAATATTACAGTGAAATTATATATATATATATATATATATATTAAGTCAGTTGTAAAAATACAGTAAACCTATATAGCCGGAACCTTTATAAGAAGGAAACCTGTAGAGACGGAAAAAATCTCCAAAACGGTACGATTTTGTATGTAAAATCGTCCTGTATAAGCCGGAAACCTTCATAACGCGGAAACGGAATGGTTTTCAAAGTACCAATAGTTAATTTTTACTTCTTAAGCACGTTCTAATTACAGTATTAATGACAACATGTGAAAATTCTGCATATGACGCTACTGAATTATATCGTTTTACCTTCTTGTGTTGCCATTGTATTGCGGGTATACCCTTGCTTATGTGTGACAGCGGGGAATCCCTCGCTTTTCCTTGCCTGCTTACGTAACCTGCGAGGGAGTTCGGAAACTCTTGAGTCCTCCTGTAGTTGAGTTCCTTCTCGTTTTTGTGTAAAAATGTTGTTTTATATTGCCGTGCAATCTGTGCTGTGTTACATACGCTACTTTGTCTGCATTTCAGTTCAATACAGTCTTTAGAGCTTGTGTGTAAAACCCTTACACTGCGTATGAAAATTCAAGCTTGTAATTTGGGAACCCTTTATAAGATGGAAAACTGCCAAGACAGAAATATATTTAAGGAAACGCCACGTTCCTTCATAGACAGGTTTTACTGTAATATTTATATAATTACTTTTTAACTAACTTTTTAAATAAACCTACTTGCATTTTTCTATAGTAAACATGTAAAGTTGGATAATTTCACCTGAAATAGCGATAATATGATTTATTTTTATTTGTGAGGCGGAGGCAGATAAATTATCGCATTATCTTATGGCGAATCCAAATACCAGAAAATATTATAAACATTTTTTTTTAAATAGGAATGTTTAATTAGGCTACGTACGTTAAATAATGCTAAAGGTAATTGTGAGTGGAAAGATTAGATGCAGAAGCTTTAATACAGAAAACTGTTAATTCATAAATTGTGTAAAATCAATTTTCTTACAAGCTCATTATCAAGAAATTAACATATCACAAAGTGTCAGCACGCCAGTAGCCTTTCATTAAGTAATTCCCTTAATATCAGGTTTGTTCCCACATTGCTATTTTGTCCCCAAATGTTGTAACATTCTCGTGCACATCAAGTTACGTCCTCACTAATTATGTGGATGGGAAAATTTGTATTCTAACTCTTCACCTGCTTTCTACTTCGTATGAATTCACTTGGCTGAAGGTCAAAATGTCGCCAAACGGAAGCAGAACAACAACCTTTTCTTAGAAACAATCAGAACGTAATTTTATTATAATACAACACATTTCCACAGCGTTCTGATGCACTGCATGTATTTAGACCATTGTCTAGGATTTAAATTTGCTTGATTTTCATATTTCTTTTCATACATTATTTTTTTCAAAATTGGAAATGTAGGCCTATATTTTGGAACGGGGTTTCTTGGATAATGAATTTCTTTAATTAAATATTCCCTCGTTCGTTTATTTAGTTGCAACGACATGTATCTCTCTCAAGGGAGCTGTTGATTATCACATTATGGTGAATAATGAAATTTTCAGGAAATCATGAAAGCAGCTCACAACGACAGCCTGATAAACGAAAACGAACCCAATACATGCAACCCCCTCTACCAGATCTTCAGTGAAACACCAGTTTTGAATCCTGCCGATGATGGGACAAGTCCCGAAAGCGCTACATTTAAATGATAATTAAGTTGAGGAGACGGACCTTTCAGGTGAATATTCTATAATTTTATATTAATAATGAAATTTTGTTATTAAATAAAACATTCACTTCTTCAATAAATTATTTATTACTTACTTACTTACTTACATACTTAATTACTTACTTACTTACTCACTGGCACTATCGAACCCGTAGGTTCATGGACGCGGACATAAGCTCTCCATACATTCCTATCCTGAGCTAATACTTTCCAATCATTCCCTGTATAATCTACTTCCCTCAAATCATAGTTAATGTTGTTCGCCCACCTCATTCTTGGTCTACCAACTGGGCGTTTTCCCTCTCGCTTTCCTACAAGAAGCTTCCGTGCACCTCTTTCATTCCCCATACGTGCCACATGTCCTGCCCATCGCAGTCTACGAGACTTAACAGTTCTTATTATATCTGGCTTCCTATAAAGACCATGTAGTTCATTGTTATGTAGTCTTCTCCATTCATCTGTCTGTTCATCTCTCATTGGTCCAAACATTTTCCTAAGAATTTTATTCTCAAAAACTCGTAATCTTATTTACTCCCTTAAAGTAAGAGTCCATGTTTCGCACCCATATAATATAACTGGCAGAATAATAGTTTTATATATTTTCAATTTAACGTTTTTTGAAAGGAGTTGGGATGTCAAGTGTCTCTGTAATGCATAATAGCACGCATTTCCAAAATTGAGCCTATGTTTAATTTCTTTGTGCATCTCATTCCTCTTTATGATTATTGTTCTTAGGTATTTGAATTCAGCCACTTCCTCAAAATTTCCCTCATTTGTCATTAGCTGTCCATTTCCATCATATAATGTATTTCTACGCGTGACCATGTATTTAGTTTTATTGATATTTACTTCCAGTCCTAATTCCTTAGTGTTACTCAGTAGTGTAATAAATTATTTATTACACATTATTTAGCATTAAAGATGAAACTTCATATTATTGTTTCTATCATTTAATCTGATGACTGTTGATTTAATAACATATCTTCAAATTGGTAGTATTCACTATTTTATTTTCAATTATATTATGTAAGGATTTTTCTCAGTTTAATATTTATTTAATAATATTTAATTATTATTACGAATTACTTTAATAGTCATATATCAATTTTATATGATATTTTATTTATTATAAAATATTACGCCACTATTAAATTATTTCTGATATAAAATTTAGTTCACTAGACTCACATAATTTTATTTTTGTTTTTATTCTATATGAATTAGGAAAATTAAATAATACACAAGTTACATAAACTTTAATTTGGAGAACATTCAATGGCGTCTATCTTTATCATATTCTTGTAGCCATCTCTCTTTCTTCTTCGTTGCAAATTATTATGTTTTCAGTTTCTGATTGGTAATGACATCATCAAGAAAGAACATGATATGACCGTCTTCATTTCTCAATAACCAATCATATTTTTAATGTTCGGCCGACTTAAGCCCACATTATTTGAACATTCTTTTGTCGTAATCTTTTGTCTGTGAATTCAGTATCTATTGTTTACCATAACAATATATGTGACTTAATCATTATTACATTTCACATTGATGTTACAAAAATCATCTATATATTTATATATTTAACATTATAAAATAAATAATATTTAGTTTCAAATTATTTAAATCATTATTTAAATTAAAAGTTAAATAAAAAGAATCCCCAAATTATTATTTAGATAAGGGTAACTTTACCATTTATAATCTTTAAAATTTGGACCTAAATCGCAGAACCTGGGTTAGATTTACTTAACCGCAGTTGGATAAAAGCTAAAGGTAAAGTGATCACTCTACAGGCCTTAGGAGATTCTTGGAGTAGTAGGAGGTTAGAGTTCCCACTTTTCTAAACAATCGGCACTAGATACCGGCCGGGATGTCAGCTTTCCGTGACGATCTCCTTTACCACCAGAACATGCGTCTGGTTCTATTTCTGTTACAGGCTGAGTCGACACCAGGACCATGGGTTCACAGGAACACAAATATCCGATCTTCCGGCTTGTAGCATATTGCATTAACTAATTACGCTACGGCGTGCCCCCCCCCAAAAAAAAACTCTTGTGCTTTACAAATAGACCTATAGCATTTTTTGTACGCTTTCAATTTTTAAAAAATAAATAACAGGACTGGCTATAAATGAAATATCACTTTTGCTTCTATTTTTTGGCTTATTTTTAGATTTTCCCTCGCTTTTTTGTAATACAAATTGCACCTAAAATCCTAAGCCTACATAGGGCCTATGACAAATCCAATTCTTTTATAACATGTATGTATGTATGGGATGGGTCGGCCGCGGTTGATTAGTGATTATGCTCTGGTTTCGAGGGTCGCGGGTTCGAACCCGGCCGGGGTCGATGGATTTTGAGGACGGAAAATCCAAGGAGCAATTCCTCCGGGAGAGACTTTATGCCGTGGGTCCCGAGTCTGTAGATTTTCAGGCTCGTAAAAGATCCTTAAGGCTGAATAAAGAGGCCTCTAAGCAAAATTTACCGACCTCAACGTCCTAGTAATAACTTAGTTGCCTGTTAGATGTCACATTGGGTCGGGTGTGTGTGTTGACCGCATGCCATTCATGACATCTCTGAGTAAATAACGTAACTAAAAATTAACCTGGTCTTGTAACTCCTTACAAAGGAGAGACGATGGCTCAGCAATGGGCTACGCCATTATAGATAGATAAATACATAGGATGGTTGCTAATGACTTTAGTGTTAGATGCAGCACATTAGACATCAACCAGATATATAGGGTGGAGGCTGTGTTATGTTTTTGTAGTTTGTTACGGATATCTTAATTTATGTTATGGTCAAATAACTTAATTTTAATAATTTAAAAATTTCAAAGAATAAAACTAAAATTTTAGCATTTAAAGGACATGATACCTTACGAGCGAAAATAGTAATTGATAATAACATTTTAGAGCAAGTGAACAGTTTTAAATATCTAGGTTTCAATTTATCATATGTTAAAATTGAAGATATTAATGATAAAATAAATTTAATTTAATGTGTGGCAATATTAAAAGAACCCTTAATAACACAAGAAAAGAAACAAAAATGAAATTTTATAATGTAATGGCTGTTCTTGTATTGATATAATATGGATCAGAATGTTGGACGATCACTAAAAGACAAGAACAAAGATTGGAATCAGCTGAGATTAGATTTTTAAAAAATATAGCGGGATATACTCTGATGGATAAGAAAAGAAATGAAGATATAAGAAAGGAACTAAATATTTTCAAACTTACAGACCGAATGATTAAATAGGAATTATATAGGAACGACTGTGGAAAGAACATATTGATAGAATGCCAGAAGGAGGATTTCCAAAATTATTGCTAAATTATAAACGGAAGGAGAAATGTTGGACGTCCACACAGAAGATGATCTAACAATTTTAACAATTCTAGCTTTCATGAAACAAGAACGAGCCAACAGGCTTAATGCCTGGATGATGAACTTAATGTCCTATTTGATCTGAGGAGTCTCATCTCTGCTACTTTGTCTAATGATCTGTAGCAGTATGAGTGTTCCTTTGGATATAAATTGATAGAAATGTATTTCAATGAATTCTAAATAGCATTTGTTTGGTAAACGAATTAAACTTATGTAGACGTTAATCTACAGAGTCCGGAGTTCAAATTTCTGAACAAAAAATTAGCAAATTTTCCCTGAAGTGATAATGGCGGTTGGGGTGTGTTGGTAGGGGAGGAAGAAGCTTGCTGTCTGATTGAATTGACGCCAACTGGCGTGGAGAAGATTTGGTTTGATGAGTGCACGTGCTCTTCACCCCTTTGTGGATACATGCTCTAGTGAACTTACGTGACACGAGGGTGCATGCCTCATTATTTAACAATCAAATAATGTATTAAATAATCTTCGACATGTAGTAATTACTTGATAATTCCAGTAACGCTGAGCGTTCTTTAAAGTACTAGAGTAAAGTAAAATAAAACTGTATTTCAAAATACCATTTCGGGATTCTTGGCTATGTCTTGCAGTTTTGTCTTCTCGACGTTTCATGACCTACTGTGGGTGACATCTTCAGGATATATTGTTTGTTTAAATTCTCATAGTAAACTGCTAACTAGCTGTAAATTTGTGTGATTTTATCGTAACTATGTATTTGAGTAAATAATTTCTAATTGGTTAATGTTAAACGTAGAGCAGTTCGCCCACTTATCATGGCATAGGCCTACGTCATGACCTACTGTATTTGTCGTATAGATTTATCTGGCACTTTTCTAGGGCAGGATAACATGTTTTATTAATTCTCAAACGTTCCTTTTTACACACTTTATATTAGCTTGACCTGTATCTGTCTATGTAACAGAATCTTTCAACACGATTTTCACCCACTTAAAAACATTGGATCGACTTGAAACTTTGTATAATTGTAAAGGACCAATGACAATACAATAATTTCATAAATTGTTTCTAAGATCCTGGCCAGGATCATCAAGACATCAAAAAAATAAAGACAGGTATAATAGGTCGCGGACTTATTGACTTTTTAGTCCATTGTTGTAAGACAATATTATATCCTCTGGTAAACTAAACATATAAAAAATAAATAATAGTTTAAAAAAACTAAAACAAAACGCTTTATTAGAAAACCAAACTAGAAAATGAAAAATAAATAATAGTTAAAAAACTAAAACAACATGCTTTATTAGAAAACCGAACTAAAAAAAATGAAAAATGATTTTAATTTCCAACACGCTTGGTAAAAATTAAAGTGGTCAACAAAAATATCATCTCCAACAGATCTAAAAAAAATATATTAGAATTATCTACAAAAAAAATTTAACATCAAAAGCGTGGGGTGCTTTTTATGGTTTTTACGTTTTCTTCTTAGAGACTTTACTTTTACCAACATCTGTTTATTATCAAATATATTAATTGATATAGGCCTAGAGCACCCCACACTTTTGATGGTATTTTTTTTTTTGTAGATAACTCTAGTTTTATTCTAGATGTAGTGGAGATGATTTTTTTTTGTTGACCTCTTTAATTTTATCCCAAACGTGTTGGAAATAAAATTATTTTTCATTTTTTAGTTCGGTTTTCTAATAAAGCGTGTTGTTTTAGTTTTTTAAACTATTATTTATTTCTGTTAAAATATAGCTTCTGTTCAATCGAGTTCAGTAAAAACTCCTTATTCGCGGGAGATATGTTCCGCAAAAATGCCGCGAATACAGAAACAGCGAATATGGAATGGTAATTTGTATGGGTATATAGGGGATACGTTCCAAGGTTCCAGAATAAAATTTAAAAAATATCAAAATAAAATCAATTAATGAGAGATTTTGAACAATTTTCCTTTTACTCGACATTATAAATTGGTAACAAAGCAGAAGAGACGCGTGTTATTTTATAAAAAATATTGAAACCAATGACAAGTTGAAACAATAAAACACCAATCGTGCGAGGGTAACATTTATCAACGAACATAGAGACACGTGAAATACACCGGCGGTGGCAGCATTTAACAATGAACTTTAGGCATTGTTTTACTTTGATATTAATTTGTCCATTTGGTTTGAATCGCTCTTCGTAAAAGTCGCCTTGGCTCGTGCCTGCAGTAAAAAAAAGTTGCCGATGCGTTAATAAAGGATACTAATCCTTCTAATATACCGACTGGATCCGCGAATAAAGAATTTTTTAGCCGCGAATACAGGAACTGTGTCTCAATTTTTTAACCCGCGAATAATGAAAACGCGAATAAGAGAACTGCAAATATGGGGCTTTTATGTATAATAACGTATGGTATTACATAAAAGTTGAGTGTCATTAAATAAAATAATGTGATTAGCTCGTATTATTATTAAAACGTTCAGCTATAGCAGATTTATCTGATTGACCATGTTGACAGTGTATTATGTGTTTTTTAAACCTGAATGTTAAAATATTCATAATATATCAACTGAACAAGCAGGGACTGATAGTGTACACTGTACAGCATAGGCCTACAGTGAATATCACGCGCGAGCTCTCTGCCCACTTCTGCACCCCTAAATTTACGCGGTCTATAGTAAAAGGTGAAAATGTGGTTGAGGAACGAAAGTCATTCGGTGAATGAAAATATGCATAAGGAAAATTTATAAAGGTTTGTAGACCTGCATAAAAAACACTTATCTCAGCCTTTCGCTATCTAGTGTTTTGATCTCACCTTACACGTGTGATCTGAAGTCCATTGCATTGGCGTAGACAAATATTCTAATTGTAAGAGAAGACAATGCGACGGGAGAAATGTCCATTCAGATAATAAAACCTCTTACGGAGGAAGAAATTGACTTTGTACCGAAAGGAGATTGGGAGAATTTCTGCAAGCATGTGGAAGAAAAGAAAAAAGATAAATATTGGAAAACATACTCCATTCTCCCTGAATTAATCAACAGTTTCGATACGAATTTTGAAAAGACAGCACCAGTCCATCCCATCTGTTTAGTAGTGTTTGAGATTTTATTCTGAAGGTTCCGCATTCAGACCCCAGTTTTAACCAATCTGATTTTTTTTTCATTGCAAGTATGTGTAGTGGTTAACTGACTTGTGCCGCATCCTGTATTTATCAATGCTAAAATCAATAGGCTATTGACAAGGTTTAATTAAATTTAGATCTATTGCTCTATATTGCAGAGGATGAAATTATGAATGAAGTGGATAAACGTGGTTAGGATATATAGCCTACTCTAAAATATATGCTAGTAGTAAAAGTCCCACAAATAAGAGGCATTTACATCGTGCAGAAAATTGTCCAGTTAATTGCGGAAAACATACTTTATGAAATAATATAAAAAAATATTTTATATAGGCCTATACAAATGAGTGAGTCTGTCTGTCTCTTTTATGTCCCTTATGGACTCAAAAAACTACTCGATCGATTTAAAGGTTTTTTACCATAATTTAGAGAATTTTTCTAGGACAATTGATTAACTTATATAACATACTTCCTAATACCCGGCGTGCGCTGCTACGGCTAAATAAATTATAATGTGTTCTTGCGATTAGTTGAATAAGTAAAAGGAAAAAATAATTATAAATCTACATCGTTATTATTTTTAGAACCCTGTGCTGATTTCCCGGCCTTGCCCGGGAATCTACTTATCCCGATCTTCTTGGCATCAATGAAAGACAAAAATGGTTATTGTGAGTTATCCTTAAAAGATAAACATGTGCTGTCGCGGACGTTTTCGTAGAGGTTTTTGAGATATTCAATTCAGTGTGCATTAATTTGGTGTGTTATGGTTTCGGCAGCGTAAACGATTTAAGCGTACAAAAAGCTACCTTTTTTTCACGATTTTCACAAAAAAGAGTGAAGGGCTTGAGCATTAAAACTCTTTTGTATCCTATAACCTTCCCGGGGAAAAATCCTGAACATTTTGCTAAAAGCCCCATCACAATCGGTTGAACGGTATGGCAGCGCACGCTTGCCCGGGAATCTACTTATCCCGATCTTCTTGGAATCAATGTAAGACAAAATGGCTATTATGAGTTTTCTGTAAAAGATAAACATATGCTGTCGCAGACTTTTTAGTAGAGTTTTTAAATATTCAATTCTCTGTACATTAATTTTGTGTATTTATTATAGTTTAGGCATCATAGGCCTTTTAAGCGTCAAAAAAGGGACTTTTTCACGTTTTTTCACTATAAAGGATGATTTTTAAGGGCGTAGTAGATGAGTATCACAACTCTCTTACAGCCTATGTTCATCCCGGGAATCTTCTGAACATTTTGCAAAAAGCCCCATCACAATGGAATGAACGGTATGGCAGCGCATAAAATACGAAAAAACAAACATACAAGCAAAAAAAAAAAACAAACATTCATGTTTATACGTATTAGATTGCCTTACGTACTATAGGGCCAGAACTAAAAAAAAAAAAAGAAGGAAAAAAGTATGAGTGCACTAAAAAGTTGCTTTTTGATCGCTTAAATGGTTTACGCTGCCTAAACCATAACAAATTCACCAGATTAATTATTGGCCTATAGAATTGATTATCTAAAAAAATTGTACAGAAAAGTTCGGGACAGCATATGTCTATCTTTTACGGATAACTCACAATAACCATTTTTGTCTTTCAGCACTTTGATGCCAAGATGATCGGGGTAAGTAGTTTTCCGGGCAACGCCGTGTATTCGGTGTGAAGTATCTAAAATAATTACGATATATATTCATAATTAATTTTATTCTTACTTATTCAATTAAATATAGAAACATGTTTAATTTATTTAGGCGTAGCAGTGCATGCCGGGTATTATCTTGTACTTTAAAAAAGAGCAATAACGAAAACTAAAAGAGATACTTTAAAAGGTGATCCAGTACAACGTATCCGACTGCCCTGTGCTTGACAAAGTAAAAATGAACAATCTAAATTAACAAAAAGGGTGATTGGTAGTTTATGTTGTAGCGTTGCTACATATTTCTTTAATTGGTTGGAGTCATTGAACTTTAAAGAAACCTATGGTGGTGGAAGAAGTAACTTACAAAGTGACTGAAGCAACTTTTAAACTTGCTAGACTTTGAACCACCTGCTGTGATTTCCTGACAAAAAAACTCAACCTTACCTAATACCTGAATTGATCTCCACACACCTTGGGATAGGCCTACATAAACATCCTCACTTTCGACACGGAATGCTTTTGAATATTTATTTGCTAGATAAAAAAGGAGGCAGGAGCCCTAAGGGAAGTGTATTTTTTATTCACGGCAAGGTTGGGTATAAAATCTAGCCTTGAGATTTCTCACATCTGCCCTCGTAGGCCACGTTCCACGGCATAAAAAAACCCTAGTGAAAGTTACGTCATGATTCTTTTAAAAAAAACTGTGTGAGGACGATTTAATAAACCTTTTTAACGCCTTTAGAGGTTTAGAATGATAATAGACGTCGTAAAATCTACCTTCTGTCGTTGTCTGTCAGTTTTTAAAAGCCTCTATCAATTCTAGTGAAAGAGGTCTTATTTTAGAGGTAAAAGAGAAAAATCTTAGCAAAATGGTGTTACGTGACTTTCCATGTAAACATACGTTTGCGGCTTTCGTCGCAATACAAAGTAATATGTCACATCATATCTATATATATTAATACGGGAAGAGAAATCTTTGTACCCCTTTTTAAGTACCCCTTTTTAGAAGTAAATTAAATTAAACAAAATAAAATTAATTGTCTCTAAGAAATGTATGTGTATTACCGGTACTCATTCGTTTACGTTCATGCTGAAAGTGTATTGTTGTAAAAAGAAAAACGTGCTGCAGCAATGCGAATTGACTTACTCTAGCGTATTTATTATTAATGATTTATTATTAGTGATTTAAAAAAAGTGAATGCATTTGATTATTTAAATTTAAATTAAACGCTGTCTAATCTTTGTTTCAGTAATTTCATTAATTTTTTAATATTTATATATTCGCACCTACTTCCCTTATGCCTCGACATAGAACACTGACGGGTCGGAGTGAGAGACAAAGAAGAAGGGATATATATTTCCGTACACATAATAATAGGCCAAATGTAAATTTAAATAGTATAAGTAGTGTACAAATGTCAAATGACGCGTTACTGTTTTTAAATATCTATGGCTTAGCCAAGCTATACCACGTATTTCCTATCGTTCGTATTTTTTAAATAAATCGAAAATTAATGCATAATGACGTATTTGTTAGAAACTTAAAAATGTAATGAATTGAGGTCGAATTTAGACCACTGGGTGACCACTAGTAAATATAATAAGCTCGATGAAGGCTGCAACAATATTGTGAAATGTTTGCCTTAGAAGAAATATGTACGACCTGGTTTGGATAAATCAGCAGATTTATCAGTGGGATACAGAAGCGGAAGTCTGAGGGAAAAGTGAAATTCAAATCTGTCAAACCCTTTAACTAGATCTTTAACAATATAAAATATGCTACTACTCTATCCTATTACGCAATACGGGGACTCCTGTCATCCCAACTCCTCTCAAAACATAAAAACTCCATGGCGCGACAGGTCTAGAAGGCCCTTGGCCTTATCAGCCGGCTGCTGGCAACATATCTACATGTGTTAATCACAGAGGCCGATGATTATCTACCAATGTAGTGGTGATATTTGGTCAGCATATCGGGTCCCCCAGCCGTTATAGCTGTTTTTTTTTACCTGGAGCCGCTACTTATTGTAGCTACCTAAATTCCTCTCCATGCTGGGTGGGCATAGGTCCCATACTTCTATGAGAAAATTTTCTTCCTCCACGGAGACTAGAAGTAGCGCAAGTCTTGTAGTTCTGTGCCAAGGTATCTTGTCTTAACCATTTGTCTACGGCGCGGGACTCTCTCAAAATATGTTAAACTATAAATATGTAAAACGGTTAATCTTTCTGTTGTAGCTAATATATGGATGCGAAACATGGTCTATTATTTTAAGAGAGGAGAAAATATTACGAGTGTTTGAGGGTAAAGTGATTAGACCTATGTACAGCCTTTGAAAAAAGAAATGATGGCGCAACTTCTTGAAGGTGGAAATTTAAAGTTTTGAAGAGCGATTCACACTAGTAAGTTGTTACGTGTGCGGTCTGTCTCCTTTGAGATCAAATCCGGCGGCGTAAGTCTTTCTTCATGCAGTATTCGTATCGTTCGCTTCAGTAGAGCAGTCGCTAAGATACCTTCTTCGACGACGCAGGTCCAGGTTCAATCCTGGTCAGGAATTATTTTTTAATAACGTCGTTAATTTTTATAATGCCTACACGTTACCAGACTTCGTTACATAAATACATTTGTGTGTATATATATATATAGAAATTAATTAAAGGAAACAGCTCATATATACATATATATATATATATATATATATATATATATATATATCAAGAAAATTAATAACGATTGTAACGTCTCATTACTTCGTTTACAAAACACAAGACACATCAAGGTTGTTTATTTCCACAACTAATGCAAAACGCGTCTGATTAATTTAAATTAAATCAAGTTAATATCTAATTTAATAATACAACTAAGTCCTGGATTATTGCAACGTTTCATACAGACAGTGTCTAAGCAGGGACGAGGTAGTCTAGTGGAGGCGCTTCTGTTTCCCATGCATGAGGTCGCGTGTACGTTCCCGCTGTCATACTTCTCTCTCTCTCTCTCTCTCTCTCTCTCTCGTCCTTATTTCAATCAATTTTTCTTTGTTTTATTTTTATGGTTTGTTTCATTTACAGCTTTTACCGCACTACTTATTTATGCGAAATTATTTTCCATTGCACGACACACAACGAAATAGAACGGATTTTAGTTTCTCAAACAGTTGTAGGCCTAAACTTGTGATCCAAATAGCTAACCTCTGATCATGCGCAAACGCTTCATTCTGGAACTTGAAAATTATCTGTGTGCCATCAATTATTTGAAAGGCTGTAAATTTTTAGACCAAAGAGAAACGAATAGACGACAGATGAATGGAGAAGTACTAAACATACAGAGAGAGAGAGAGAGAGAGAGAGAGCGAGAGAGATAGAGAGAGAAAGAAGATTAATAAAAAAAGTCTATCATGCAAGAATCGTGTTATCGAAAACTAAGCGAATTTCTAATTAAGTCGAATTTACGGGGGCAACTTTGCTAGTTTACGGCCCCTACAATAGAAGAAGATACACCTGCAAGGTGAAGTGAGAAGATGAGTAAATCTACAGAAGCGCCAGCATTGACAATTATTTGTAAATTAAATCTTATGTTTCTGGTTTCATGGCAGTAAACATAAAATGCATTTATCAAAATTTGAGTTTTAGGTAGGCCCTAAACTATTACGCTCAGTGGTCCGATTTTGTTGATTTACGGAATACGCCATTCTTTTGAAAATACCAAGTTATCATATATACCAAGGTTTATTGCGAGAAAATAAAACTTGCGCCTCTAGAGCGTTGAAAATTCCCTCCTAAAATTTCACCTTTCAGACTAATCCCCACCCCTAAGAGTTCGATTCTTCTGATTAGCGATTTCGATTTACTCTTCTTATTCAAATATTACATGTCGATTTTCTTGCAAAATGGCGGTCGCTAGAGCAGTATTTAAATTTACGTTTCAAGGGAATTTGTATAGAGAAGAAAGGGGTTCAGGCTAGAACAAACATAATTCGGAATGAAAATGGGGATATGATTGCAGATTCCAGGAGTATATTAAATAGATGGAAAAGTTACTTTAATCAGCTATTAAATGTACATACAGAACAGGACATTGAGGAGGATAATTTACAGACAGCAGAAATGCTAGTCGCAGAACCAAATGCATTAGAAGTTGAAATGGCGATTGAAAAATTGAAGATGTATAAAGGATTAGGTTCAGATGAGATCCCAGCGAGGGGAGAAAAATTGATGGACAAGATACGCTGGTTACTTAGTATGATTCGGGGAAAAATAAGCTCTTCCAGATAAATTGAAGGAATCAATTATCGTTACCAATTTATAAGAAAGGAGATAAAACTGATTGCAACAACTACAGGGGCATCTCATTACTTTCAACTTCGTACAAAATTCTAACAAAATATATATTAGTAAGCAGACTTACTCCCTATATTGATGACATTATAGGAGATCATCAATGTGCATCTAGAAGAAATAGGTCTACAACAGATCAAATTTTTAGTATAAGACAAATTTTAGAAAAGAAATGGGAATATAATGGTACTGTACCTACATCAACTATACGTAGACTTCAAAAAAGCATATGATTCAATTAAGAGGGAGAAGTTATATAGTATCCTGCTGGAGTTCGGAATTCCTAAAAAGTTAGTTAGACTTATACGAATGTGTCTAAATGGCACAAAGAGTAGGGAGCGCGTAGGCAAACAGTTTTCGGACACTTTTGAAATCCAGAATGGGTTGAAGCAAGGAGATGCACTATCTCCTCTACTATTTCATTTTGTACTAGAGAACTAGAGCATGCCATTAAATCTTTAGTGAATGAGGAAGGCTTACAACTCAATGGTATAAATAAGCTGTTAGTTTATGCTAATGATTTAGTACTATTGGCCGATAGCGAGGAGATACTAAAGGACAACACGCACACACTATTGAGTAACACTAAGAAATTAGGACTGG
Source organism: Diploptera punctata (assembly GCA_030220185.1). Lineage (NCBI taxonomy): Eukaryota > Metazoa > Arthropoda > Insecta > Blattodea > Blaberidae > Diploptera > Diploptera punctata. The sequence goes on from JASPKZ010000014.1 coordinate 964,593, forward strand.
AAGTAAATATCAATAAAACTAAATATATGGTTACACCTAGAAATTCATTATACAATGGAAGTGGACAAATGACAAATGAGGGAAATTTTGAGGAAGTGGCTGAATTCAAATACCTAGGAACAATAATCACAAATAGGAATGAGATGCACAAAGAAATTAAAAATGGGCTCAATTCTGGAAATGCGTGCTATTATGCATTACAGAGACTCTTGATGTCCCAACTCGTTTCAAGAAACGTTAAACTGAAAAAATATAAAACTATTATTCTACCAGTTATATTATATGGGTGCGAAACATGGACTCTTACTTTAAGGGATGAAAGGAGATTACAAGTATTTGAGAATAAAGTACTTAGGACAATTTTTGGACCAAAGAGAGATGAACAAACAGGTGAATGGAGAAGACTACAGAACAATAAACTACATGATCTTTATAGGAAGCCAGATATAATAAGAACAGTTAAGTCTCGTAGACTGCGATAGGCAGGACATGTTGCACGTATGGGGAATGAAAGACTTGCATGGAAGCTTCTTGTAGGAAAGCCAGAGGAAAAACGCCCAGTTGGTAGACCAAGAATGAGGTGGGAGAATAACATTAACTATGATTTGAGGGAAGTAGATAATACAGGGAATGATTGGAAAGCATTAGCGCAGGATACGGATGTATGGAGAGCTTATGTCCGCGCGGCCATGAACCTACGGGTTTCGATAGTGCCAGTGAGTAAGAGTTAATCCCTACTCCTAATGGTACGATGTTGCCGGTTAACGAATTCGATCTTAGTTTTTATACTGATTGATATAATTTATTCTGAGTTTTGTTCCGAAAAATAAAAGATTAACCGCTAGAGCGTTAACACATACTCAGAACTCACAATATAGGCTATATCCTATATCCTATATATAAAGGTAAAGTGATCGCACTACAGGCCATAGGAAACCATTGGGGTAGTAGGAGGTTAAGGTCCCACTTTTTCTAGACAATCAGCACTTGATGTCAACCGGGTTGGCAACCGACTGATGGCCGTCTTTGCCCCAAGATCAAGCGTCTGGTACTCATTTCCGTTAGAGGCTGAGTCGACCCCAGGGCCATGGTGTCACCAGAATGTTTGGGTCAGTTTAAAAATCATATATATAATTTGTTTCACTTTTCAGCGACAAATATCACTATGAGAGAAGTTTAATTCCATATCAAGCCTATAACTTATGTTCACGTTGCATTTGATAGTATTTATTTGTTTTACAATGGACTGCAACATGACTTTCGACGTAAGTTGTTTAAGACTGTTTATTTTGTAACTCTTTGGCGCAACTACGAGTTATGTTTTGTATACAGTGTTTTAGTAAGAATTTCAGATACGTAATCCACTTCTAGTTGAAGCAATGGGGTTTCCTCTACAATATATAGCCTACAGAGATATATATCTGCTGAAATTAGATACTTTCGGAGGACTGCAGAATACACACTACTAGATCACACAAAAAAAAATGAAGACAGCTTAGAAGAATTACACATGGTACCTTTAGAAAACAAAATTTCTGATTATAAGTCAAGATGGATGCAACATGTCCATCGAATGGAAAGTCACAGGATATCCAAACAAATTATAAAATATCAACCTGCAGGAAGAAGAAGACCAGGACGTCCACTCAAAAGACTTCTGGATGGTATATCTCTTGAGGCCGAAACAGGTCAACAAATGGCCTAAATTCCTGAATGTACTATGATGATGATGATATAAATTTTTCTGAGAGATCATGTTTAACCTACAATTTTTTATCCCAGTTTAAATCTCTCATCTTATAGGTACTTTTTACATGCCACACTACCTGTCGGGAGAGGGATTTTGATTTTAAACTTTACATCACACACTCATACTTTTTCGACTACACAAGGACATGGAGGGCTCCCCGAATGAGTTATCAGCTCAATGACAGGACCTCCTCCTCCGAAACAACACAGCATAAGACGAAATACATATTCATACTAAACACGGCGAATATGATGGTGATTATCATGACCAGATGATGTAAGGGGACCGTTTGGGCCTTAAATTTCCTGACATTTCTTTTACTGAGAGGAAAAAAACCGGAAAAAAACCATTACCCAAGAAACTTGTCCCGACCGGTGGTCAAACCGGGTTAACTGCGTATGAGGCAGCGAGACTACTCCGAGACATCAGCGGTGGATCATATGTAACCTTACCTTAAGATTTTTCTTACGTCTATATAAGTGTCGTACTGAAATTGCATTTTGAAAATTTATCTAAACTGGTGGTCGTCCAGCGATCGAAATTAGACCACAATTCATTCAATTTTTAAGTTCGTCACAAATACGTCATTATGCATTAATTTTCGATTTATTTAAAAAAATACGAACGATAGGGTGTGGTATAGCTTGGCTAAGCCATATTGAAAAAGCGCGTCATTTGACATTTGTATACTGTTTATACTATTTAAATTTACATTTGGCCTATTATTATATGTACGGGAATATATATCCCTTCTTCTTTGTCTCTCACTTCGACCCGACTGTGTTCTATGTCGAGGCATATTGAAGGTAGATGGGAATGCGTAAATAAAAAAAAAAATGTAATGAAATTACTGAAACCAAGATTACTGTAGACAGGGTTTAATTTAAATTTAAATAATAAAATGTACTCACTATTTTTAAAGTACTGATAATAAATACGCGAGAGTAAGTCAATTCACATTGCTGCTGCACAATTTAATTTTTGCAACAATGCACTTTCAGTATGAATGTAAACAAAAAATGGATGAGAATAGAGTATATGAATGAGTAATATATATTAATATATATATATATATATATATATATCCATCCATAGTAATTCTGCCCGAAGGCAGGTCCTTCACTGCAATCATAGCATTTTCATGCTATGCTTGCAGCTTTACTAGGTGTGGTAGCTTCCCGTTGCTTTCCACACCGGTGAAGGATGATGATGATAATGATAATGGTAAGGATGATAATGATAAGGATGATGGCCATATGATTTCGGGGACCATTTGGGCCTTAAAGTTTTCCTGACATTTGTCTTACAGGTGAGGAAAAAACCCGATAAAACCCTCACCCAGAAAAACTGCCCCGACCGGGGATCGAACCCGGGCCCGCTGCGTGACAAGGCAGCACGCTTTTTATACATGAATTTTATTTTTGTGCACTCCTTCTCTATATGAACTTTAATTATGCAAAATATCACACTCCTCCGTGCGCGCAATGTGCTTAAAAGAGGTACAAAGTTGTTTTCTTCACGTGTTAATATATAGATAAATGAAAATTAAATGTATATGCATTTCTAAGTGACCATGTAATTATTACGTAAGCGGTAAGATTAAACCAAAATTGTTTTAAAATCTGAGGAAGTTTAGACAGTTTATCGCATAAAGTCACGTGCGCATTAAAGTAATTTTCAGTTCGTGAAGATAGATTAGAGCAGTCGAGGACAACTTTCTTCACGTCTGGCGATCTGGTTTTGTTCCCACAATCATTAAATATCAAACTTCATGCAGAAGGGTATCTTATTAAAAATCACGTGGACATTTCGCTATACATACGGTTCCATTCCCATCTAATTATTTCAAATGCCAATAATAACTTCAACACAATAAAATTCCTTTTTTATTATTGTGCAGACTTCACAAGGAAACAGGTATTAGATTGAGTATGAGGAATGGGAGTAAACTTTCTTTGCCCCTACGAAAATCCATACTTTGAAATAATAATTATATTCTTTTACAGTACTCAAAACGTTCTACTTGATTTCAGAATCAGATCAGTTGATGCAAAATGGGAATAAGTGAACAGTGCAAATATAATTAATTTATAACTTAGTATCGGGTTTCTTCGGAGTTTTATAAAACAAAACTTACAAAAATCTACAATAAGTAGGTTCATAAGGCATTGTTTTTCTACTTATTTCAAGTCTTTGAAACATAAATTGAAAGGTTTCTGATAAAAGATGCACAAAGTCAATGCTTTTTAAAGGAATATAAAACTTCTAACAACGGGAGTTTTACCATGTACATATAAAATTTATATAAATTCGTAAGTAAATTTTGTCTCAGTGGCGTAAATCCCCCAATTTTATTGATTACATGTAACTTGTCCTCCACTTTTCTAAAGAACGACCGGAGTTGTGCTGTGAATAATTATGTACGTATAGTTAGAGAGTCATGAGATCTCCAAGAATACACTCTATTTTCAGTAGATCCTACTTCATTTATTGTGTTAGAAATTTCAAGCTATAAACATTCAATTATGAAGAAATGCAATCTTATTATATTTATATTATTCCTGTTCTTAAGGGGGGTGATGGTGAAATTTTCGACATTTCCGGTAAAATTTAGCATTTTTTGTTTTTAGTATTAAAAAATACTACGTATCTTAAAAGTATAAGTTGGCAAAATTTCAGTGTCCTATGGCGCTTGTAAGTCTCCATAATGACTGTAGGAGGACATATATGCTACATTCTAATTTAACTGTATGCAAACTTTCAAATTTGCTTTTCCACACTTTTATTTTCATTGCATTTCAATACATTCAAATCAAAATAGCATTGACCAATTTAACGATAGAAGCACGAAATTTTAACTGCATGTCCCATACACTATGGCTTCTATGTATGGATTTTGAAACAACATTTATAGTTTTTAAATAAAAAAATAAAATATGTGTAGTAATTTTAAAAAAATCAAATTTTCATATGCAGAGGATGTATATATTTTTTCTTCCTTTTTTATAATGATATAGAAAAGTTAATGCATAGTGTTGTTCTAAATAAGTCTGTGGTCGTGTAAAAAAAAAATTAAAAATCTACTCAAAAACTATAGGACTTATTAAATTTTTAATATGCAAATTTTTAAATGGATTTTCTTCAATAACTCAAAAACCTTTAAGCCTAAAAGAATGAAACTTTAATATAGTATTACCCATTATGGCATGAATTTGTGTACAAAAATCAAGTATGTAGCTTAAAAAATGTAAATAGAAATTTCACCATCACCCCCCTTAAGTAATGAAATAACTATAGTCTAATTAAGATATTTGATCTGTGTATTCTTACCTCTTATGGTTGTTTTTGTTGAACATGTGGTTCAAGGTTTGTGAACCCCATCTTCAGCGATTACAGACTGTAATAGCTGAAGATGGGGCTCAGGGGCCTTGAACATATGTTCAGCAAAAACAACCATAAGAGGTAAGAATACACAGACCAAATATCTCAATTTTATTAAATAAACCTCTTAATGTTACTTTCTATTGTATTTTTAAAATAACTATAATCTAATTAGGGAGAGAAAACCGCCATTGCCATCTTCGTAAAGTTTAAAGATAGACTATTTGATAATACTTTTCCTAACATCAATCAATATTTCGATGAAATCGACAACGGTTACTACACAGTCACTATTTACTATAATTAAATATATAGGCCTACTATAGATGAAAGCACAAGAAGAAAATGCATACCAACACTATTATTCTGAAACTGGATTTCTCTGAAGATACTTCCTTGTAGTCTGCAAGAGATATTGAATAGGCTATATTCTAAGAATGAAAATAAATGTTAATACTTCATTATTAGACGATTTAATAAAATAATAACATTGAACTAAACATGATTTTAACAACAAATTTTATATAGAAAGTACCAGCATAAGTTTTAATATTATATTTAAAGAGTATTTTAAAGGTTTCATATAGCGGAAGGAAATTCCAATTATGCCAAATATATCATTCAGGCACGAATCATATGCAAGATATTAATAACAACCTCATAATATTGCACAGAGAAAATATCCCATCGAAAATAAAGATACTGGAAGAGGTTGAAATTCTAAAAGAAATCAATAACAACTTGTGCAAAGCAGTACTGCAACGAGAGTCGATGACAATAGACCTGCTTCCTTCTGCTGATGATGAGACTAGTCCCGAAAGACCTACAGTTTTTTAATAATCTAAGAAGTTGAGGAAACGGACCTTTAAGATACATAATTTTATATTATAATTTTAACATTTTGTTGCTTAAAGTCCACCGCTGTGGTCTCGAGGTAGCGTGCTGCCTTGTCACGCAACAGGCCCAGGTTCGATTCCCGGTCGGGACAGGCTCCTGGGTGAGGTTTTTCGGGGTTTTTCCTCACCTGTAAGAAAAATGTCAGAAAGCTTAGGGCCCAACGGTCCCCGAAAATCATCCGGCCATCATTATCATCCTTATCATTATCATCATGATCATCCCTCACCGGTGTTGAAAGCAATGGGAAGCTACCGCATCTATAATTTCTTAGTAAATCTGTAAAGAATAGCATGAAAATGCTACGATTACAGTGAAAGACCTGTCCTCGGGTAGAATTATTATAGAATAGAATGTGACTCATAACGAATATAAATAAAATACAGTTTATATTGTTAATACTAACAAGGGTAGCTCTCTTCAGAATGGTTATCCAAATGACGGCATTAGTAAACTAAATGATTTTTCTTGATATTTTGTATAAAACAAGGGAATATAAATTACTCTTATCTCTGAGCAAATGCTCATACTTTCCTTGAAAATGTTAATCCACTTATTTAATTTTGAAGTGTTTGAACGGATGTTTAATAATAATAAAAAAGTATTTCACAATATCAAATTGCTAGAAAAATTCTATAGAACGTTTTACATCTATATTTCATCAGGTAGAAGGCAAACAACTACAATATGTCCGCAGATAATATAAGCCTATCCACATAATTAATTGCAGGTTCATATAATTGATTTTTTTTTGTTTCTCCATGTCATCGGATTGATTGTCTCCACTTTCAAAAAGTATCGTTTGTCAATAAAGATTGTGCTGTCATTAGTCAGGTCAATGATAATATTTATATCGAGAATTCGCCCTCAACAGATACACAACTTATATCTTGATAAACGTCAAAGGAAGTTGGAAAAAGTCGAGGTCTTTATTCTCGAATCATACAATTCGTATGATGTCCAATTAGAGCTCCATGTTGGCAGTAACACAGAGTGTGAAGCGAAAGTGCAGTGTCTACACAGGATATCAATCCTGACAGGACACGCAAATTCGATACTCAATCAATGTCATGTCTAATCTTGAAATTTCTTCCAGAGTAGCATTGTGATGTATTAAGGCCGTGTCCAAAAAAAAAAAATTGCCGTTTTAACTGCAAAACACTAAAATTCAGCGCCCAATCCCTCATTTAAACAATAGGGAAGTATTACAGCTCCCGAATTGATAGATTGGATAACCCCAGTACCTGCCACCGCTCCGCGTCCCGACTCATTCCAAATCCGTTCCAAGTCAAGCAGAGAGTCCATCTTCTCCGTATAATGGGTTACAATTGCTGGAATCTGGCTTCGATTTATGTACCTTGCAGTTAAAAAGGCATATATTTTTGGGCACGGCCAAAGTAGCTTTTCTGGGAAAAAGTCGATGGTTGACAGTTCCCTTGTAAGAATATGTGTAAATGCGGTATATTCCTAATGCTACCAGAATACCAATCTCTTTCGCAGCATAACTCAGGAATAATTGAGTAGAGTGGATTTGGGTAGATGGACTCTTCACGATTTGAATGAAACTGACCAGAGAGGTTAAACGTCAGATATCAGGAATTTTGATTTGGTCAGAGACAAAGTTCCTAGTAGAGTTTATCCCCCTCCCGTAGAAGAATAAGTTGTAATAATACACCAGTGAATACAAAAGTAAACCTGTATTCAGAGAGTTAGACAAGTTTCTCAATTCGTAAATGATTAATTGAACGTATTTCGTCGTAAATCCAACTGAGCAAATCCTAGCTTTAAATTGACAATTTCAAAGTTAATTTAATCTCATATCTGCCGCGGTGGACTAGTGGTTATGCTCCTTGCCTCTGGTCTCGAGGGTCGCGGGTTCAAACCCGGCCGGGGTCGATGGATTTTTTAGGATGGAAAAATCCAAGGAGTAAGTCCTCCGGGAGGGACTTTAAGCCGTGAGTCCCGAGTCCGAAGATTTTTAGGCTCGTAAAAGATCCTTAATCCTGAATGAAAAAGGCCTCTAAGCAAAATTTACCAAATTTTCCTGTCCTAGTACTGCCTTGGTTTCCTAGATGTCAGTATGAGGCGGAACGCTGACCACGGATCACTCAAATGACATCTATACGAGAACAAGTGTAACTAAATTAGTATGGTTCAAATTCTTTCCTGTAGGGGGAGAGCGCCTAAATCTCTGTTAAGGGAAAGATGGGCTTCCAAGAAAAAGATTTATTCTCATTTCGTATCAATGTTATATTCCCTTGCACTTATAAAACTTCTATTCGTCATGGATGCCTGACAGAAAGATCATGAAAAGCCACTAACTAACTCACTGGCACTATCAAACCTGTAAGTTCGTGGCCGCGCGGATATAAGCTCCCTACACATTTCTAGCCTGAGCTAACGTTTTCCAATCATCCACTGTACAATCTATTTCCCTCAAATCATGGTTAATTGTTATTCTCGCACTTCATTCTTGGTCCATTCTGGTTTTCCTATAAGAACCTTCCTTACCCCTCTTTCATTCTCCATTCGTGCCACATGTCCTACCCATCATAGTGTATGAGATTGAACTATTGGTATTATATCTGGTTTCCTACAAAGATCATATAGTTCACTGTTACGTAGTGTATGAGATTGAACTATTCGTATTATATCTGGTTTCCTACAAAGATCATATAGTTCACTGTTACGTAGTGTATGAGATTGAACTATTCGTATTATATCTGGTTTCCTACAAAGATCATATAGTTCACTGTTACGTAGTGTATGAGATTGAACTATTCGTATTATATCTGGTTTCCTACAAAGATCATATAGTTCACTGTTACGTAGTGTATGAGATTGAACTATTCGTATTATATCTGGTTTCCTACAAAGATCATATAGTTCACTGTTACGTAGTGTATGAGATTGAACTATTCGTATTATATCTGGTTTCCTACAAAGATCATATAGTTCACTGTTACGTAGTGTATGAGATTGAACTATTCGTATTATATCTGGTTCCTACAAAGATCATATAGTTCACTGTTACGTAGTGTATGAGATTGAACTATTCGTATTATATCTGGTTTCCTACAAAGATCATATAGTTCACTGTTACGTAGTGTATGAGATTGAACTATTCGTATTATATCTGGTTTCCTACAAAGATCATATAGTTCACTGTTACGTAGTGTATGAGATTGAACTATTCGTATTATATCTGGTTTCCTACAAAGATCATATAGTTCACTGTTACGTAGTGTATGAGATTGAACTATTCGTATTATATCTGGTTTCCTACAAAGATCATATAGTTCACTGTTACGTAGTGTATGAGATTGAACTATTCGTATTATATCTGGTTTCCTACAAAGATCATATAGTTCACTGTTACGTAGTGTATGAGATTGAACTATTCGTATTATATCTGGTTTCCTACAAAGATCATATAGTTCACTGTTACGTAGTGTATGAGATTGAACTATTGGTATTATATCTGGTTTCCTACAAAGATCATATAGTTCACTGTTACGTAGTGTATGAGATTGAACTATTCGTATTATATCTGGTTTCCTACAAAGATCATATAGTTCACTGTTTTACGTAGTGTATGAGATTGAACTATTGGTATTATATCTGGTTTCCTACAAAGATCATATAGTTCACTGTTACGTAGTCGTCTCTTTTTGGTCCAACTAATCCTTAATTTCGTGATTTCATAATTACGTATATTTAACAAGCGCTTTATAGTATCTGCATAAGAAAGAATGAGATGCGGGAGGTTAACTTGATATTGGAAAACGTTGGTTATATATTTTGCCACTTTAGTTCATCTCAGAAACCAGAGAAAATCACAGACCATGTTATGATGATCTTGAAGAAGATTTTCGGGCTGTAGGCCGTGGTCGTGAGGCTTGTAGTTTCCCGACGTTTCGCCAGAGACTGCGTCTGGCATCCTCAAGGGTTGCCTTGAGACCCTTGAGGATGCCAGACGCAGTCTCTGGCGAAACGTAGGGGAAGTAGAAGCCTCACGACCACGGCCTACAGCCCGAAAATCTTCTTCAAGATCATCATAGCAACTCCGGCCGTGAAAGTCTACGTCAATACAGCAGCCCACGTTGTTTGGTTAATGCGAGAATTAATACTTCAGATTTTTCATGCTCCAGTTTTATTGCACGCACTGTAATATATACTTAGGTTGTAACTTTAATAGTGGCAACTATTTATTTATTACTAGTATACAATTGACAGACCTGTGAAACTTCTACAGTCCTTCAATGTAGTACCCTGCATTGTATAAAACTCGTTGCCAGCGATGAGGAAGTCATAGTATCCCTGTAGCAACGCCTGTTCTGTTGATGTTTCTAACTGACCGCCTTAATGCCAGTAGAATCTCGGGAACAGTCTGGAATCGAATGTCACGAAGTGGTTCTTTCAACTTAGCGAACAAATCATAATCACAGGAGCTTAAGTCCGGTGAATGTGGTGGATGGCCCAGGTTTCATCAAGTGCAATAATGCGCCATAAGTAGGCGTCATCATAACGCTGAAGGGGAGTTTGAGCGAAGTCGTATCGTAGCCATTTTACGTCTCAGTCAAATCCCAGGGAAACCACCGAGATGCAATTTTTCGCATTTCAGGCGTTTCTTTAGAATACGACACACAGTCATAAGCGACAGTCCTATCTCCAGGGCTAACTCACGTGCCGTCTGTCGTCTATCGGTGTCTAATATTGCGGTAACAGTTTCCACATCTTCTTGACTAACACTGGGACGACATGGCCTAGCCATTAGTTCCACGCGGTTACACCCCTCGTTAAAGGCTGTAACCCACCTCACCACAGTCATGTATGGTAATGCCGTCTCCCTACATGCTTCCACAAGACCTTCCTGACATTGGCGTGCTGTACGGCCATGGGTACATTGAATTTTCAAGCAAGATCACTGTTCCTGCTTTGTAAACATGGCGAAAGAGAACAGCTTAGAGCGGCAACTCAGAGGATACTAACTTCCTCTCTCCAAAGCGCATGAGCTTTGAAACGTACGGGTGAGTCCACTTATTGTAAGATAGGGCAGACATATATTAACATGCTACAACAATTAACTCCGTCTAGTTTCGCTTCTACAGTAGTGTTGCCACTATTTTTGTTACAGCCCACGTATATTAATTGTCCCAGAAAAAAATTCTCTAAATGATGGAAAAATATCATACAAATCGGTCAAGTAGTTCTTGAGTCCATAAAGGACAGACGAACAGACATACAGATCCACACTCATTTTTATATTTAACTAGCTAATACCCGGCGTGCGCTGCTACGCCTAAATAAATTATAATGTGTTTTTACGTTTAGTTGAATAAGTAAAAGGAAAAATAATTATAAATTTATATCGTTATTATTTTTAGATATCCCGTGCTAATTACCCGGCATTGCCCGGGAATCTACTGTACGTATCCCGATGTATTTGGCATAAATGAGCTGGAAGACAAAATTCGTCATTTCGAGTTATGCGTGCTGCTGCTCTGCTCGTCCGGGAATCTACTTATCCCGATCTTCTTGGCATCAATGAAAGACAAAAATGGTTATTGTGAATTATCCATAAAAGATAAACATGCTGTCGCGGGCATTTTTTGTAGAGTTTTTTGTTATATTCACTTCTGTGTACGTTCATTTGGTGTATTTGTTATGGTTTAGGCAGCGTAAGCCATTTAAGCGTACAAAAAGCCACTTTTATTTTACTTTTTCACTAAAAAGGGTGATTTTTAAGGGTGTAGGAGTTGAGTATCACAACTCTCTTATAGCCTATGTTCATCCCGGGAATCTCCTGAAAACTTTGCAAAGAACCCCATCATAATCGGATCAACGGTATGGCCGCGCATCAAATACAAACAAACAAACATTAATTTGTATATATTAGATGATAAACGCTTATATCTAAATAATTACGTAGGCCATGTTTTTACTGATATTTACTAATATTTTTATGAAACTTAATATATTAGAATATTTTATATTATGAACAATAACACAATATCTTGCCACTTGCATTTTGTAAGCTACCTTGAATATCTACAATTTCGTAGACTTGCCGTGTTGGAAGAATAAATTATTGGGGTTTTTTAATGTTAAGAACTAACCTGAATAATTGATTGATATATTTTTTTGTACGTCTTCAACAGATAGAAGTTTCATGACTTTAATAATGAACCATTGTAGTGGTGATAGTTTCGTATCTCCTCTTACGTAATACGCGTAATTATACCGTTCAACTGAAGTTATGTGTCGATCCGTTAATCGATATGGTTTGATTATTAATGACTTTTCTTATTAATGAATTTCTCTTTAGGGAATCAACATGTGTCAATTGCTTTTAAAATCGCGTTTTTGTTCATAGTATTCCTGGAATATTATTTTCTCGTGTAAAAATACGTTAACGTATTTATATATTTAAATAGTCTTCGCTAGGATAATTAGAATACAGGTTATTGGATCTAATGGTGTGGGAACTTGCTGCTTTATGTATGCATGTAAAGATTGTTTAATAGATTGGCTTATTTAAAAACTAAATTCAAGTAATTTACTTTAGATATAACATTTTAAGGCTTTTAGTCGCCCGCGGTGTGCTAGTGGTTACGTTCCTTGCCTCTAGTTCCGAGGGACAAGGGTTCAAACCCGGCCACAGGTGTTGGACATGGTCTAAATGTGCTTTGAACCATCTAAGGTGATTTACTTGTGTAAAAATAAGTCTGGCTTAATAATATAAAAATATCAATGAGATGTTAACATTTCCCTTTTTATAACATTTAGGTAAACTGACGTCGCCAACCTAAATATTGTAAAAAACAACATTCAGCATATCTAATATTATCGTCACTATTTCACCACTTATTATAATCAAACCAAGTAAGTATATTAGTAAATTCGAGTATAAAATTATATTATTATTATTATTATTATTATTATTATTATTATTATTATTATTATTATTATTATCAATATTATTTGAAAGTGTCGAAATTTCAAATGATATGCTGAACTGTACATAAAAACTTAAAAAACTAAACAAGAAGAGATACTAGATCGAAGCTTTATAAAACATAGGCAGTTCCTGCATTATTTTATGGGAGTCAAGCTTGGTTAATGACCAAAAAATTACAAAGTAGAATACAAAGCGTAGAAATGAAGTTCCTTAGAAGAACAAAAGGCTGCACAAGACTGGATCGGATAAAGAATGAAGATAGGGCCTATAAGAACAGAGTTAAGTATATATCCACTGAATGATAAAATCAAGGAATATAGAGATAAATGATTTAGACATGTAGAAAGAATGAACGTAACAAGATTACCAAAAGCAGCATTCAACTAAAAGTCAAGAGGTTCAAGGAATTTAGAAAGATCAGTGAAAAGATGGACAGAACAACTGTGGGGCGAAACAGGCAATTTGCCTAGCCCATGAAGTGAAGAACAGGAATATTATTATAATTATTATATTAATAATAATAATAATAATCTTCTCCTTGTTCACTTCCTGGTTTAGGCAAGAGTTGCCTGTTCCGTCTTCACTAATAGATCTAAGACCATCTCTTCCGAGGACGTCCGACATCTCTTACGCTGAGGTCGTCTTTGGTTAAGTCCGTCCGAGATGATGATAATAATAATAATAATAATAATAATAATAATAATAATAATAATAATAATAATCCAATCCGGCCTTGGATTATTATTATATCCATCCATAGTAATTCTGCCCGAAGGCAGGTCCTTTACTGCAATCATAGCATTTTCATGCTATGCTTGCAGCTTTACTAGGGAATTGTAGGTGTGGTAACTTCCCGTTGCTTTCCACATCGATGAAGGATGATAATGATGAAGATGATAATGATAAGGATGATGATGATGGCCATATGATTATGTATAATTATAAACCAAAAGGGAGAATAATGTTGGGAAGACCATTGAAGAGATGGAAGGACCAATTCGACGTATAATGAGATCGGAACAGGCCATTGGGCTTAATCCTTGTTGTTTAATAATAATAATAATAATAATAATAATAATAATAATAATAACAATAACAATAATAATAATAGTAATAATAATAATATTATCATCATCATCATTATTACTATTATTATCATCATTAAGACTATAAATCATTTATAAAAAAATTGAGATTTCATATGTTTGATCAAGAAGTATATCTTATCTTGAAACAATCTTCAAAAGGGGCCCTAAATAACATTTGGCGCGAATAAAATGTTATGGCTTATGTGGAACATTTAAAACAGGAAACGCGACTGAAAATATAGGTTGAACTATATGATTGATTAAACTATTCATCATATTTTATTGACTCAATCAAGCAACCCTTCAATATTAAACTCGCTCATTTAAGACAACCTGCTGTGCTACAGAACATACGGTTAACATTTCCCCTCCCTGCTCCAGCAGTTGCTTACCCACCTCACAATAAATACAATGATTAAGCTTTTACGTTGTCTTATTGATTATTATCAAATTATATTTTTATACATTTAATGAAGATGTAGAAATTGGATTAGTTCTTTCACCTTTTCAAGATAAATATTAATCTGAACTATAGTGAATATATATACAGTAAAACTTGTTTAATCCGGAACGTGAATAAAGCGGAAAGCTGTCCAATGTGAACAAATTTATTGGCCCCGGGGAAATAAAAGTAATCTAAGTAATATATTGACTTGGGCTTTCACGCCCGGAGTTACTATGATCTTGTAGACGATTTCCGGGCTGTTGGTCGTGGTCTTGAGGCTTGTAGTTCCCCAACGTTTCGCCAGAGACTGCGTCCGGCATTCTCAAGGGTTGTCTTGAGACCCTCTCAAGGCAACCCTTTAGGATGCCGGACGCAGTCTCTGGTGAAACGTTGGGGAACTATAAGCCTCAAGACCACGACCAACAGCCCGGAAATCGTCTACAAGATCATAATTTAAGTGTATTTATTTAGCATAAAACAGAATTTTTCCAACGCAGAAACGGAAGGATATTTCTACACAATTCATGAAAAATGTATAAAGCGGAAAGACAGAGAAATAAATTAGTTTCCGCTTCATTGAATTCCTGTTAGACAAAAAAAAAAAAAAAGGAATGATTCCTGCCGCCGGGTGAAGTAAAGGTTCTACCTGTGCCTGAAATTTTATTTCGGTCTCACTGCACACCCGTTATGCGAAATACTTGTCTCATAAATAACCATTGCACTGTAATATCTTAAATTAGTTTAAGTTCTGAGACCGATATTTCACAGGTAGCGTTCCGAATTTGCGGAATAAAGGTGGCTAAAACGCATGTGTCATTGTCATTCAACGAAAAAGTGAGATTGATTGAAGATAAATCTGCAAATTTCTAGACCCATGATCAAAATCAAGCTCTAGCTGTTGCTAAATCCCTAGGGAATAACGATTTCAAGGCATCTTCAGGTTGGCTGGAGAGTTTTAAAAGACGACACAATGTAGTGTGAAATGAAATTTGTGGAGAATCAAAGCATGAGGACGAAAGTGTAGTTAGTGAGCGGAAACCAAAACTGCACACTTTAATTTCAGGATACGCGCCTAACAGACATTTTTAACGAAACGGGACTGTTTTTTCACGCGTTACCATCGAAGTCTCTCATACATACCACACCTCAATTTTCAAAGACAGCGGAACTACAATTATTCCAAAGGTACGTAAAAAGACATATACGGTACTCTATCATCTAAGATTATTAATAAGTTTTAGTTTTCTTTATAATGCGGAATTTTGTCTAATGTGGAAAAAAATTGGTCCCATGCGATTCCGCTTTGAGCAAGTTTTATTGTATGTATATATATTATTAATGTAAGGCAATTTGTCTGTTCTAACCAATATAGGCATACTGTATTCACTATCTCGGATGAAATGCAATAATTAAATTGTATAAAACTCAAATACCAGGTAGAATTTAGAATTAAGAATTCGCGCCGAAAAGTTGATTTATACGAAGGATTTTGACAATTTGTTAAGTCACGCTTATACAATATTACTTATTAAATAATTATTATTTCTCGAACTAAATTTATTCTACCTATGTAAGCTATATCATTAATATTATTATTTTGTCATTTTTTTTATCTTGTACATTTTATATTCCATTTGTTAACTCTAGAGTAAATAAACATATATTGTAAATAATAATTATGTTGTATATATAGCTACTATGCATTAATTTTGTTTATTGTAATTTAGATGTAACAGTTATTTTTGTATTTTTTCTAATCTGGTTGAGTGGTAGAAAAGGCCTTAAGGCCTTAACTCTGCCAGATAAAATAAAGCAATTATTATTATCATTATTATTATGACATTATTATTTCTTCTTCTTCTTCCTTCCAAGTATTAGGCCAAGGCCTGTTACGATCCTATAGAAAATTTTCCCTCCAGCGTTTCATAGGACGGCCCAGTGATCTTCGTCCTCTTGGTATATAATTATAAACAGCTTTGGGAATCCGATTTGAACTCATTCTTTCTAGATGGTGTTTCCAATTTAGTTGGTACTGCTTAATATATTCCAAAATTGGCGTAGTCTTCAATTCTTTTAAGATATCGGTGTTCCTTTTCCGATCCCATCTGGTGTTACCCTCTGTTCTGCGCATGAATTTCATTTCACAAGCCGTTATTCTGCTTTCATGTTGTCTTTTTAGTGTCCATGCTTCATTACCATAGGTCAACACTGGTCTAGCCAAAGTGTTATATAAACGTAATCTGGTGTTTTTTTGTACAAGGGATTGTTTCATAACTTGATTAATAATTCCCAAACTTTTATTATAACTAGTATTTTTTTTAGTTTATTATTATTTTATTATTATTTTCTTATTATTTTATTATTATTTCATTATTATTATTATTTTATTATTATTATTTCATTATTATTATTATTAATATTTGTAATCAGAAGAATATTTATTTTAGGGATGTAAGTAGCAAGTTACAAGCAATGGGTGTCAAACTAAATATAATAATTCATGTATCTTTCTTACTCTATATGTGTCCTACGCTGTATTCTTAAAGTCTAACTTCTGTAATAATTAGTAATTACGAAACTAATAGAGATATCAATTTGCATATTTAAAAAAATCATATCAATATTTTTAAATACCATTTAAGTTACCGTTGAGATTACTAGGCTGTATAAAAATTAAAATTATGCTTGGTAATTAGTCGAAATTTGAAAGGCCTACGAAGTTTCAATTTTAGATGACGATGACTAAATTTATCGGTATGTTATTATCATTGAACTTTTTTTTTTCTGAATTCTGGTTGTTAACTCAAACAGTTCAATTCATTTGTATTCACTTCGTCGTGGATTTCTCTGATTAATAATAGAATGTCTGGTCCGCTGTCATGTTTTTTACATAAAGGCCTATTGCATATCATGTCTGGAATGATACTTTGCAATGCATACTCTTCAATTGTAAAGTTTTAGCACTTTATCATTTGTGTATAATTTATCCTCAATTTAAGCGCATATACATAAATTTAATGGAGTTATGTCGGATGAGTGAGGTCAGAGCATAGATCCATTACTAATGGTGAAATGCAGATTTAATCAAAGACGAAACTTTGTAGATCCTGTGACACAGTGTCTGTTAGAGCGATCACAATTTTTTGTTGAGTTAACAATGGCAATGCAGAAAATTCCGTCAGGTAATGCTGCTTAAATTAATCGAATTTCTCAGCAAGTATATTTATAGTCCGATTTTTCTGATTAACTCAATCTTTATTTGCCGTTAAAAAACAAACATGGCTGCCTCTAGACCGATTTTTAAATTTCGTCTTTCTAGTAAACCCATACTTCTAAAGCAGAGCCGCCCTAACTTATTTGTATCGCGGGCCAAATGGAACAAACGTCATGGTGGCTCGGGCCATAGGTCCTATTACAGTTGTTATGTATTATTATTATTATTATTATTATTATTATTATTATTATTATTATTATTAGGCCTATTTGTTTATTTAGCAAGTTTCACATCTTCCTGCGCCCAATTACTTTGTCATTCTCTTACACATCTCTGCCATTCCAATCTCCACCGTCCAGTTTTTTTTCTCATCCACGTTATTTTTGGCCGTCCTCTTCACCTTCTAGCAAGTGGCACCTATTCTAGTATTTCTCTTGGGAATCTGTCTTCTGTTATTCTTTTTACATCACTATATATTTTATTAATTTTTGTTATTATTATTATTATTATTAGTCCACCGCTGTGGTCTCGAGGTAGCGTGCTGCCTTGTCACGCAGCGGGCCCGGGTTCGATCCCCGGTCGGGGCAGTTTTTCTGGGTGAGGTTTTTATCGGGGTTTTTCCTCACCTGTAAGACAAATGTCAGGAAAACTTTAAGGCCCAAACGGTCCCCGAAATCATATGGCCATCATCCTTATCATTATCATCCTTATCATTATCATTATCATCATCATCCTTCACCGGTGTGGAAAGCAACGGGAAGCTACCACACCTACACAATTCCCTAGTAAAGCTGCAAGCATAGCATGAAAATGCTATGATTGCAGTGAAGGACCTGCCTTCGGGCAGAATTACTATGGATGGATTATTATTATTGTTATTACTATTATTATTATTATTATACCGATAAAAAGAGAAACGAAGATATAAGAACAGAACTTAATATATTTAATCTCTGTGAAAGAATAACATATTACCAAAATGCTTATCTTCAACACGTATTACGAATGAATGAACAGCGCATACCAAGAAGAATGTATAATTATAAACCAAAAGGGAGAAGAACGTTGGGAAGACCATTGAAGAGATGGAAGGACCAATTCGACTTATAATGAGATCGGAACAGGCCATTGGGCCTAATCCTTGTTGTTGAAGATGATGATGACTATTATTATAAGCGTGTGTCGATTTGCTACTTTTCTTATGTCGTTATAACATATTTCACAAGTTCTTGTTCCATTACTCATAGACTGACATTGTAGGCCTACCCATAGCATATTTTAATTTATTAGAATGCTACATAACTACAGGGCCGATAGAAACTGACCGGGGGCCGTAGTTTGGACATCCCTGTTCTAACAGTTCGCTTTCGCTGAGTCTTGAAGAATACGTTCCTTGTTTTATTTTAATGGTATATACCTAGTTTCTTTACGAAAATTCCAAAATTGCGGCCGGTAGAGTGATTTAAAATTTTCGATTCAGGTTATCCTCACTTTTAATGGTCCGATTTTACTGGTTAAAAAACACGACCTTACTTTTCTTATTTGATTGCTGTATGCCGATTTCGGGCAGAATTATTGGAACTGAAAGTTGCCATCTCTTGTAGTTCTTTTTAATATTAATGGATGGAATCAGATTGGCCTATTTATGTTTACGATGTACAATTAATTTGTTAGTTTATATTATTAATATCAATTAACATAATAGGGCTTACCGAACAAATTGGTTAAACAATAGCAGAACTTAGAATCAGAGGGCTATAATTAAATTTTTATTTTTTTATAGTAAATGATTCTTAAGAATAATTTCTGTAACCAACGTTCACATTTTGTTCATACTTTTTATGATATCTGAGTATTGTACAGGTCAGTCATTACAGCTCATCCTAGATGTTAATTCTAAATCGCTGCCCTGAAAAATTAAATAGAATAACAAGCAAGATTTAACTTTGTGGTTTTAACCTCACGGTTTGGTACTTATTCAAAGAAAATCTCTACTTAAATTCCCGGAGCCAGACAAGTTGTCTGAGAATTTCTCATGAATGCAAAAGCTAGCCACATTTTCACTATTTCTCTGTCACTATTTATATAATAAATAGTTAAAAATTATATAAACGATCGTGTATAGTAGACCCTACACTTTATTGGTATATACCAGAACATACGAAAAGCAACATGACCTACGATGTTACTATGCTCACTTGTGGTTTATTGATAACCCTGTAAATAGGGGATATCATTGAATAAATCCTGCTATAATTGCAAACACCGCTCCTATTGAGAGTACATAGTGGAAGTGAGCAACTACATAATAAGTGTCATGTAGAAGCGAAACCCGGCCGAGATCGATGGATTTGTAAGGAAATAAGTAACTTTGAGCCTGAAATAAGAGGCATCTGGAAAAATATGTCGACTCTTTCCCGCTCAGATTTGAATTTTAACGCTAATACCTAAGTTGTTAACCAGCTTTATTAAGTAAAATACTAATTAACTAACTACCTAACTAAAAGTCCATGCCTACGTTGTTGTTATACACCTAACACACCAATAAGGCATAACAATGTAATAAGAGAAAGCGATGGCACATGGCATATACGAATGAACTGTGAATTAAATAATCTAATGCGAAATAAAAATATCCATCCATAGTAATTCTGCCCAAAGGCAGGTCCTTCACTGCAATCATAGCATTTTCATGCTATGTTTGCAGCTTTACTAGGGAATTGTAGGTGTGATAGCTTCCCGTTGCTTTGCACACCGGTGAAGGATGATGATGATAGCCATATGATTTCGGGGACCGTTTGGGGCTTAAAGTTTTCCTGACATTTGTCTTATAGGTGAGGAAAAACCCCTATAAAAATCTCACCCAGAAAAGCTGCCCCGACCGGGGATCGAACCCGGGCCAGCTGCGTGACAAGGCAGCACGCTACCTCGAGACCACAGCGGTGGACAATAAAAATATAATAAACCATACTAAAGCTCAAAGACTGCGCTGGTTTGGACATATAAATAGAATGCAGGAAAACAAGAAGAATATACACATGGAAACCAATATGCACCAGAACAGCTGAACCCCAAAAACAGATGGCAAGATGATGTTACAAAATATATATTAGAAATGAAAATTGGAAATTGGCCAGAAGAAGAAGAAGAAAAAGAAGAAGAAGAAGAAGAATGTAATAAATCACCTAATAACATGGGTTCCTTATATAAAAAAACTCACACAACACTCCTGAACAATAATGCGATATTTAATTAATGTTGGGAAGTAAACATTATGAGGTATAATCATTAAAATTCATCGGAGAACATATTGTTTAAACAACTCACCTCATAGGATTCATGCTTCCATGATATCGCGATTTCAAACATAGTCCACGGAGTTATGTTCATCGTCAGCCATAACTCCGTGGAGTTATGGCTGACGATGAACATGACTATGTTTGAAATCGCGATATCATGGAAGCATGAATCCTATGAGGTGAGTTGTTTAAACAATATGTTCTCCGATGAATTTTAATAATGCGATAGTTTATCAATAAAGTTATAATTCGTTCTGTAAGCCAGATATAAGAACGGTTAAGTCTCGTAGACTGCGATGGGCAATACATGTGGCACGAATGGGAAATGAACGACGTGCATGGAAGCTTCTTTAGGAAAACTAGAG
Source organism: Diploptera punctata (assembly GCA_030220185.1). Classification (NCBI taxonomy): domain Eukaryota; kingdom Metazoa; phylum Arthropoda; class Insecta; order Blattodea; family Blaberidae; genus Diploptera; species Diploptera punctata. The sequence goes on from JASPKZ010000014.1 coordinate 985,990, forward strand.
GGAAAACGCCCAGTTGGTAGACCAAGAATGAGGTGCGAAAGTAACATTAAGCAAGATTTGAGGGAAGTAGATTATATCAGGGAATGATTGCAAAACATTAGCTCAGGATAGGGATGTATGGAGAGCTTATGTCCGCGCGGTCATGAACCTATGAGTTCGATAGTGCCAGTGAGTTAATTAGTTCTAACAAAGGGAGTTATCAACCATGCATGCCGAAATCTACCTTGAAATTACTTCCACAGAAGCGTTGTTATGTACAAACGCCGTGTCCAAAAGAAACTGCCTTTTTAACTGCAAGGCACTACAATCTAGCGCCAAATACCTCACTTAAACTATAGGGAAGTAATACTGCATCTGAATTGGTAGATTGGATAATCCTAAACTATCTGTCGTCCGCGCCACATCCCCTCCTCACTTCACTCACTTCATACAGGGAGACCAATTGCTCAGTACAGTGGGTTGACCATTGTTGGATTCTGGCTTCTATTTCTGTGCCTTGCAGTTAAAAAGGCAGACATTCTTTGACACAGCCTTGTTACAACACAACGCTTTCTCTGGGAGAAATTTCGGTAGATTTCGGCATGAATGATTGACAGTTCCCTTGTAAGAGACTGCTGGAAAACACCTTGTACAGTACTGTACACGGAACACTATGTCTTGTTCTGGTGTTGGATATAAATGTTAACAGAAGGTGAATGTGTTTCTATTAAACAACTTTATTATGTCCTGAAACCAAATATGGCAACATACGGTGTACAATTAATCTGCCCTTTACCACAATCTAATCTTCATATTAAACACTACCCCTAATAATAGTAATATTACGTGAAGGTTACCATAAACTATAACAGCTACTTTAACAAAACGTGTAATATACATTTATCACCCTAGTAATGTATATATTTATGCATGTAATGTGTATACACGTGGCCCCACTATTTAAAAAAACATGTTATGATTTTAATTCATTGTTCATAAATTCAGGTATGTGTATTTCTCGTGCGTCCTGCAATAACATTTTGGATAGATGGAAATTGGAACTTCACTTACGGATAGAAAAAAAAGTAAACATGAATCTTTATCGTTTATTAATTAAATAAGATTCGTAGTCACCTCTAAACTACCTGTGTGAGTTGTCTCAGACGGTAGCGTTTTAGACTTATGTATTGTGTCATGGTTCCCGTGGATCGATAGATCGCCGATGCGGATGAACTTGACTGATTTTTTAAAATAAATTGGTACATTCGAGGTCATCATTCTAATATTACTCGTATTAGACGAGTTGTTTAAGCATGTGACGGTTTTGGTATATAGAGCATTGTGATTTAAGTAATTTTTCTTGCTTTTGAGTGAATTTACGGACTGTTTTGTATTTATTTTATTTATTTATTTATTTTAGCTGAATGGACGTTAAGACCGAACAAGAGGTCTTCTCTTCCATTCCACCAGGGTTAAATTATACATGCAATAAGAATTATGATTAATTATACATAATACATATAGACTACGATAATATAAATTGGGCGAAGGGTAAGAAAAGAATAATTTGGTAATAATAATAATAATACTTCACCATAAAATTCTTCACTAATAATAATAAAATAATAATAATTCATGCCACATAATTCTTCACTACATCATGCTATGCTTTGCAGCTTTACTAGGGAATTATGGTGTGGTAGCTTCCCGTTTCTTTCCACATAGGTGAGGATTGTGGTGATAATGATAAGGATGATAATGATGGCCGGGATGATTTTCGGCGGACCGTTGCCGCCCTAAGCGTCTTGACATTTGTCTTAAAGGTGAGGGAAAAACCCCGCGAAAAATCTCACCCAGGGAGAATGGTCCCTGCTTGTCCCAACCGGAATCGAAAAACCCGGGACAAAGGAACACGCTGACTCGAGACCACAGCGGGGGAACAGAAACAATAATAATAATAATAATAATAATAATAATAATAATAGACAGAAAATAATAACCGTAGTAATTGAAGTAAAGTTAATGGCTTGGTAAAGAAAAGTTTCCAATATAAAGAAACAATAAAAGTATAAATAGAACACCGTTTTTATTAGTGTCTAAGGAAATAGGAAGTGAATTTCTTTTTAAAATGTTTTTGAGTCGGGCAAGGTCCTTGGTATAGGAGGGGAGGTGGCAGATTCCAGATTCGGGTGGCCGAAACAAGGAAGGGTTAGTTCTGGTATACAATAGGGTAATCAAGTTAGCTTAATTACTGATGTAATCATAAAGCTATTTATTATCCTAAGCGAAGGTATTTAGGTTGCTGATGTAGCTGAAATAGAGTACGCCGTTTCTTTCTTTTATTAAAGTGTAGATTATCTCTATTTTTGTAAAAATCCGGATACCACTAGGCCATATTTATGGCCTTCATAATTATGTAATATATCGCTTATACATCCTCCGGATGGGTAACGATATTAGGGCTATTAGTGTAAGTGTTGCGTTGATCATGCGCTTTGTGTAAAAGTTCACTGATTAACTTTAAATTTAATTTAATTTGACTTCATAATAAGATAATAAATAAAATAATCTAGTAAAATAAGTAAAGAAACAAGCTGGTAAAGCTGCACAAATATCAGGATATATGAAAGATTTAATTTGGTGCAACGAACATATGTCAATAGAAAGCAAAATCCGCATATAGATAGTGGCGACCAGTAATCATATATGGAAAAGAAACTAGGTCTGATACAACAAAACTAAACAAATAATAATTACTTGTGAAATGAAGACCTTAAAAAATATTCAGGAAAAAACATAGGATACACAATACAGAAATAAAAAACAACCAAAATTATTATAGACAGACAAAAATATTGGAAAGATCATATAGAAAGAATGGAAGACAACAGACTTGTAAAAAGAGCTAAAGAAGATAGATCAATGGACGGGAGAAGAGCACGAGGAAGACCAGCCAAGAGATGGATTGACAGTGACTTCCTCCGAAGAGTGATTTGAGAAATAAACAGGATGAAATCCTACAAATAAGAATAATAATAAGAAGAAGACTTCGCCAAAGTGACCTGCACAAGTTGCAAAGCATACGAAATCAAATTTTATTTAATATAAATGAACACTAATATTATAATAAGTAACTACAATATATATAAAATAAGTTTTACAAATCGGAACATGAAGGTTTTATTGATACAGAAAACAAGCCATTAAAATTGTGTATAAATATTGGAAATGTATGTTTGATTTGTATGGTACGAGTATAATCTTAAAATTTGATTAGATGATATAAACGCCAGAAGAATTAGTTCTTAACAGAGTTTCAAAAACAAGTGAAATTTTGTGAAGAAATCAAAAGTGTACTCCGAATAGCAAGGACAAGTTCTGAGATTGTAATTGTTTTTAGGTCGAATGACTCGTTGAAGATTATGACGAGATGGATTTTGCTAATGAAATTTGAATCACGTATTGCCTTGACGAGTGATGAAAACCAGAAAGAAATCTCAATCACCGGGGCACCAGGGTTCGAACATAAGATCTGTCGAATACGAATGTCGGACTCTACCATTTGTGCTAATTCGCTGGATAGTGAGTTTTATATTCATTATCATGAATATTATTAGGTCATTAATCATCATTTCGTAATTAATTGAAAGTAAATTAGACTAAGCGAACATGTGACAAACATAGGCTAATACGATTATTCAACGACAGACGTAAGCTTGCACATTTAAAAAAAAATAAGCGTTAATTAACTTTGATATTCAGCTACAAATTATAATTCATCTTACTTTTTTAATAATGTAATCTTCTACAATAATAGGTTATTTAATTATCGTAAGTAATGCCACGAGTGATTTCCAATTTATCTAGAGGATTTGGAAATCAAGAGTGGCATTTTTTAGGATTATTTAACGAATAAAATTAAGCAGTTTACTCACAAATCATTATTTAAATATAATTGTTTTAAAATATTTATATATGTAATGTAAACGGCGATGTTTGAAAACAAATGAGAAATGTTTGGTTATGTTTCATTTGTTCATCACTGCAACTTGATCATACTATTTATTGCCAAATAGGATCGCGGTATTGTAAGAATGCACCCTAGTGGAGAAAAAATTAAACACATCAAACTGTATATTATAACCAACGTTATAGGTTATTAATTCATTTTTTTCGGAAACAACTCAGTAAAATCATTATTTAAAAACACAATTATTGAACACACAATTATCAAATGTGTAGGTCGAAGGAATCTGTTTATTATTTGCTTTTTTAACGTATTTGTTAGAGAGTCAGTCACTGCAAAATAATGCTCTGACCTGTTCAGAATATTAAAATAGTGGAGCTTCCTTTATTTTGGTAATCAAAATTCGATAATTATCGAGGTGAAATACGACTGTGATTGGTTGTAAAACAAAATTCATTGAAACGTGATTGCTAACTGACTTACATTTGGGGCATGAGTTAAATAGTCAAATTAATTCTATACTATTTTACACCCAGGAATTCTAGAAGCTATATGCATAACATAAGCTATTCAAGCTTCACAAAACGCAAATAAATTAAATTTAAAATCTTAATTACTTAAATAATTAACATAATTATAAATTATTATCAAAAATGAGTTTTAATTCCTCTATGGTCTGTTATTATCTGGGCGGTATATTAATAGAATTAGTTTAACATACAGTAACTTGAGAAAAAAATGACCTGAACAGGGATACGATTCAAAAATCTCCAGATTTATGAATTCTGGTATTGTGCTATTGTGCAATGTAGACAAACATAAAGAGTAGATAAAAAATGTTATGCTGACAAGAATCTGAATCTTTTCAGTTAAGGCCTATAGACCAAACAAATAGAATTTAATATAATTTGTTTACATTTGAACAAAGATAAATGCATTTTGATAAATAGGACAAGTAAATTAACAATTTATCAATTCATCTTAATTCTCTAAAAAGAAAATAAATCAGTGGAAAGAATGACTTTGGATTGGAATCTCCAGGGCAGTAAAGAAGAGCAAGAAACACATGGAAGAGAACAGTTATTGAAGAAATTGCTAAAGAAGGGGAAACATGGAATTAAGTAAAGAAGTTGGCAAGCAATAGCGTCGGTTAGAAATAATTTGTGAATGCACTATGCTCATCATAAAGAAATACAGGATATTTATTGATTATCTAAAATTAGACGATTTTTTCGTATATGAATTTAGAATAACAAAGAAAATTATAGGCTCTCTATGTTCTTCTTCTTTTTCATCTAATCCCGCTGTGGGAATCGAGTTTTGGACTATCTTAATCATTCCATATTACCTCTTCCATCATTTCCATCCGTATAACTCCTTCTCTCTCTCTCTCTCTCTCTCTCTCTCTCTCTCTCTCTCTCTCTCTCTCGATATTCTTCTTATTAATATATAAAATTATGTAAGACCTAAACCTTGGATGGGTGTACGGCTTCTGAAACGGACCAAGGCGAAAACTCAATGTGTTTGATTATATAAGATCTAAACAAGTGATTCAAACCTATCATTCCTTGATAATGGCATGTGGGATCAGGCCTGAACATCGGAATCAGTGGCCAGAGGCCGACCCTGAATCCATGACACAGAAAACCCAACAAAACTTTCTACTTATATCCGCGAAAATCTAGTATATATATATCCATTCATCCATCTATAGTAATTCTGCCCGAGGGCAGGTCTTTCACTGCAATCATGGCATTTTGCATCTTTACTAGGGAATTGTAGGTGTGGTAGCTTCTCGTAGCTTTCCACACCGGTGAAGGATGATGATGATGATAATGATAAGGATGATGATGATGATGACCGGATGATTTTCGGGGACCGTTGGGCTGACATTTATCTTACAGGTGAGGAAAAATCCGAAAAAAACCTCACTCAGCCTGTCCCGACCGGGGATCCAACCCGGGCCCACTGCATGACAAGGCAGCATGCTACCTCATGACCACAGCGGTTGAATATATATATATATATAAAGTTATGTAATCCTTGTAATCTTAATTCTTATGTATTGGTACATTATTGCATTAATGTAAAATTCTTCTATAAGTATATAAATTATAGACCTGTAGCAAATTAGGGAAAATTTATAGTGCAGGGATATATTATTGTGGGAGAAATAGGCTTACACAATGTCAGAAGAAATTAGATGAAATTTAGAGTAGAAGAGGATAGTGGAGGTGGGGTGAAGCGTGTGCCTGGCAGACGAGAGGGATGACATCTGGTATACGTGTGCCAGACGCCGGTCTCGAGCCGTTACACACATACACATACGTTGTATTGTCAACTGTTCAAATCATACTCTTGTCACCAACACCTTCTAACTTAATCCTACTTAAATAAATTACGATTTTTTTTATTCTCATTAAAATTGTCTAATTAAAAACACTGGTCAACATGATTTTTGTCTCATGAGTACCAATAGTTGTACTTAATGCAGTTTTTTTATCGTGTTTTCAAGTATGTATTCTGAATTTCTCCATCACCCACAGTTTTTTTATTTCAATTTCAATTAATGGATTTAAATAATTATTTTTTAATAAACTTTTTTGTCCTTTTACCCATTGTAAATAAAACTAAATGGGCTAACTCAGGAGATTTTCAGCTGTGGAAAAGATATATCAAGACAAATGGAATGCTAATATGCTGGCCGATTATTGTTGGACCATCAAGAGGGATGTCCACAGGCAAAATATAGCAGAAAATCGTCATTTCTTACTTTCTAGGTGAGTTCGAATATTGTGTAGTTACGAATGTAGAAAATAAGAGTTTGAAATTATAAATTCCTGTCTCTCGGAAACCTTGCGTGATGGAGAAAAACCGATATCATATTTGAATTCAGGAGAAAAAATACTATCAGAATCACATATTTTTCTTTCCGAGACAAAAAAAAAGTTTATTTTTTGTTGCTCAGTGTAATATACTGATATATTTTTACGAATTTAACTGCCCATAAAATGAATTTGGAAACTTGTATGTTATCTCTTAAAGTGACCTAAATGTTGAGCTCGCATTTTTAAATGTGCTATCAGTTCTCATGTTTGCATGAATAAAAATGAGGCAAAAGAACTTAGCGAGTTAGCTCAGAGTATTTAAGATTGAAAAGTTTTGAATTCAAATCCTAGGCCCGAGAGATTTCACTAGATGTTTTTTTCGTGATTTTCATCAGCAAATACTGGTTCAGTTTTCATTGTCATGAATCATTTCGTCATTAATCACTTTTCTTCATTATTATGAATTTCTCTGCAATACAGTAGTTTTCCTACAAACTATTGTAAATTTTAATCCTCCGCAAATCTCTATTCTCTGCACCACTCTCTGTTAATAATTCGATACCATTCTCCTATCCACTACTTGAATCCACTCTTCTTTCCACTCCTCTTTTGGTTTCCCCTTTCTTCTATTGCCCTCCGCTTCAAGATTTAATAAAATCCTGGGGATTCTGTCATCTGACATCCTCTTTACGTGGCCAAACCATTTCAGTCTTCTTTCTTCATTAACTTGAACATCTTTTTGAACAATCGTTATTTCTCTGATTTTATTATTTCTAGTTTTGTCTCTTCTTGAATTTCTAAAAGTCTTCCCCCAAAAAGTCCATCTCTTTCACCAATAGTTTATGTGCCTGCTCTCTGCCTAATATCCACATTTCTGCATCATTCAATGGTAGGCCTATACTCTCCACCATTTAACTATGAATTTTTTTTTAGTTTTGTTCAATTTGGTTTATTAATCATAATTATACTGTATAATTAAACAAAGTTTAAAAATAGAAAACAAGATAATGATAATGATAATAATAATAATAATATAATAATAATAATAATAATAATAATAATAATAATAATAATAGTAATACAGGTAAAGTGATCCCACTTCAGGCCTTAGGAGGCCCTTGGGATAGTAAGTGGTTTCTAGACAATCGGCACAAGATGTCAGTCAGGTTTTCAGTCGCACTTACCTCCAGAAGAAGCGTCTATTTTCTGTCCTGCCTAAGAAAGACACTTCAGGAAAATAAATGGGCGGGTAATCCACGAAGCACATGACTGCTGCAGTTACTGCGATTCGTTCATGACCAAAGCAACAGTTCAGTGGAAGCGAAAAAATGGATCATGTACTCGATTAATATAATTACGTATTTAAATCTATTTATGTTAACTACAGTTGATCAGAATACAGTATATACCTATATATTTCTTCGAAGGTCGGAGACTAACTAAAAATTCGTATTTGTTTGAAACTGAACGATTGTTGAGAGGAAGTTGAATGTCAGTTACAAATATTGTGGCTGTCGGTAGTTCATATTAACTTAACTCGGTGATAAATTGTGTGATCAAAATTATTAGAAGCACAATGGGAAATTGTTAAAGTGTGGTGAAAAACTGCGTTAAATATATTTTATAAGTTTATGGAGCATAATTCTGGTACTGTAGTGAACGATATAGTGTATTAATTTATCGGCTTGTAACAAAGAGCTGACAGAGTTCGCCTGTACTCTTACACATGCTGCGCGGAGTAATACATTTGGAAGTTAAATGTCAAAGTGTGCTTCTTACGTTGGACAGATAATAGTACTCATTTTTGATAGAGGTTGAGTCGATACTAGGACCATGGTGCCGCCAGAAGGTTTAGACCAGTATAAAAATCCTGACCCCACCGGAACTTAAACTCATTTTCCGGCTTGTAGCGCACTGCCATAACCAATTAAGTTAAGACGTGCATCGTAATAATAATAATACCGGTAAAAATAAACTTGTATAGCCATCCAGTGAATGAAGAAAACTACATACGAGTATCTGTGAGTTATATGATCTTTATGGGAATCGAGATATTATAAAAGTAGTTAAGTAACATAGACTACATTAGAGAGGACATATAGTACGAATAGGGAAAAAGGGGAAATGGAAACTTCTTTTGTAGGAAAAACAGAGGGAAAGCTCTCAATAGGAAGTCCAAGAATGAGATGAGAAAATATAATTAACCACGATTTGAGACAGATTGAATTATACAGGGAATTATTGGAAAACTAACTCTGGTTATGCCATGAATCACTGGGTTCCATAGCGCAAATGAGTTAATTTGTGTTTTTAACCATCCAATAAACATCCAGATTTTAGCAATAAACCGTGGCTGATATATAAAACTACTTTTGATACGTTTTAAATTAAGTTGTCAAACTACTTGATATACATTTAAGAAAATTTTAATGCAATGACGATGTAGTAGTAATGAATAAGTTTGTAGATTTACAGAATCCAAATGAACTAAAACATACAAATGTAAAAATACTACAGATTTTCATAAGCAATGCCACGAGTGATTTCAAATTTATCTAGAGGATTTGAAAAAAAAAAGAGTGGGGCATTTGTTAGGACTATTTAACGAATACAATTAAACTGTTTACTCATAAACCATTATTTAAATATAGTTGTTTTAAAATATTCATGTACTTAATGTAAACGGCGATGTTTGAAAACAAATGAGAAATGTTTGGTTATGTTTCATTTGTTCATCATTGCAACTTGATCATACTGTTTATTGCCAAATAGGATCGCAATATTGTAAGAATGGACCCTAATGGAGAAAATATGTAACACTTCAAACTGTATATTATAACCAAAATTATAGATTATTAATTCATTTTTTTCGGATACAACTCAATAAAATCAATATTTAAAACACAATTCTTGAACACACAATTATCAAATGTGTAGGTCGAAGGAATCTCTTCATTATTTTCTATATTCAACGTATTTGTTAGAAGGTCAGTCACTGCAAAATAATGCCCTGACCTGTTCAGAATATTAAAAAGGAGGAGCTTTCTTTATTTTGGTAATCAAAATTCGCTAATTGTCCAGGTGAAACACGACTATGATTTATTGTAAAACGAAATTCATTGAAACGTGATCGATCATTGATTCCCATTTGGGGCATGAGTTAAATAGTGTAAAAAAAATTAGTATCAGTGGCGTCTGATGGTACAGTAGTTAACTCAGAGAGAGAGGTAGATGGAAAACTCTGCGGCCATCACTTAAGTGTTGGCGGTGAGCTATCCATTTTGGTCCTCCTTAATAGGTAGAACCGCGGGTTCCTGTAAAATACATTAGCCCGGTTTAAATTTTGAATTCAAATTTGAAGTTAATTAGCAGAGTGAAGTCGGAAGCGGACCTTTTGGTGTTCTATTCCAGCATTTGCTCTTTGGATTGAGGGAAACCGCTTAAAGCCTCAATCGGAATAGTCGATCACGCGGGATCTTGCCAAGTTTGGCTTTCGGATGACTCTATATTGGGAGGGCATCCAGGCTTCTCTTTATTTAAATATAATGTGCGTGGCTGTACGGCTAAAATACGTTCTATACTACATATCAATTCGTAAGTTATTACAAAATGCTATGCTATTATTTTCTTTAACGACGCCCTTTAACAGATATGGTTATTAACATCGCAATTAAAAAGTGGGTGTGAAAGGGCCGACACATATTACCCAGATGCCTCTTTTATTAGGTTTGAGATTCTTCTAAGTTCTGTTGAATCTACTATGCAGGACCCATGGCTCTATTTTCTTTTAAAAGGAATCCATATTCAGGATGTTTATTCATTGAAAAATCCACCGACTTCGGCCGAGTTTGAACCCGTGAACCTTGGCGATTATGATAACCACTTGACACTCACCCACAGGATCGACTCTATTTCAAAATGTTAACGGAAAAAAGCAAAATTTACAAGACATTTTATTTGTTCAACTTAAGAGAAATATTTATAGGTAGTTGACAGTGAACAATTAAATGCATTATTTTGTAGGAACTATTTTCAGACTATTCCTTAGCTGTAATTGAATCGAATTTTTAGAAAGGAACTAAGTCAAAACTTGCCATTTTTGTTTTTCCTTGCTAAATGATTACTACTGCCAAGACGCATTGATTGGCAAAGATAGCAACTCTGTCGGAACCTTCCATGTGTCTCTAACAGCAAAGTGATGTTTATAGTACGGTAAAGAATAGAACTAAGGGTCGGTTTCACAAACAAAGGTAACTGCATTACGCCAGTTTAAGCTATGTATTATATATGGGGAAACTGGCGTAATACAGTTACCTATGTTGGTGAAACTGGCCCTAAGTCTGGAAGTTGGTGAGTTTCTTCATCCGTTTGAGTACCCAAAACATGACAGAGTACGGTATGGGTTAATATAGTTTGCATTCATGATCTTAAATCAATGTGTGCTGTACGTGTACCACGAAGGACAGGTTCGAAAGGGAGCAAATGACGTTTTTTAATTAAAAAAATATTTTAATGAATTTGTGTCCCAAAATATAGAAAACATACACATGTTCTCATATGGCTGCCCAGGCCAAAACAAAAATCATACAATGGTTAGGTTTTGTCTTACTCTGGCAGCTTCAGGAAAATTCAAAACTATAAAACATTATTTTCCTGAACGATGTTAAAATAATATTTATAAATAATCATACAAAGCAAGCAAAATACGTTAGTTAAACTTGTAGACTCTGAAACACTGATCAGTAACTTCGATATTTGGTGGCCTAAATTTTTAAAAAAGAATACCATATTGGAAGAAACTGCAAATAATCCTCGCGAGAGAAAGGATCATTTCACACCCTCATTATATAAGGAATTCACGTACAACTCAAACAATCCTGGTGTTGTAGTAGCACGGTCATACATAAAGAGTTATGTAGGCAATAAGTTTCGTCTTGGGAAAGGGAATTTGCGACATTTGTCATTGGAATTGCCAAATGCATATCCCGGACGACAAATACCCATCAATCCCCAAAAAATTGAAGATCTTAAGTCCAACAGTGATGCAAATGCTAAAGCATTTTATGAAGAAGTAATGCTTTCAAACTCTTCTACAACTCCTGGTGCACCATTAATGAGAAACGCCTGTCATTTTATATGTGTTAGTTTCTATAAAGAAATATGTCTATTTTGATTTTTTAAATCAAAATGTTATCTTAATTTTCCCAACATGTCAATTTAAGCAAAATGCATGTCGATCTGTATTGAATAAATTTTGTTCACTCTTATGACCATTTTAGTCTTTCAAAAACAATTCCCAGTGAAGAAAGGAACTAAGTCTCAAATTTTAAATAACATATATACCGTGGTAGCAAAAAAATTCCATTACTAATCTGTTATCATTAAATTCAGTCCCATGTTATTTTTATATAACCTAATATATAACATAAATATTTTATTCCGCTATTTGTTCATGAAAATAAGTTTTTATGCTTTCCTGAAAAGTAGCAAATTTTGACTTAGTTTCTTTCTAAAAAAGTGCGATTCAATTAGATACTTTGTAAAATATTCATTCGGTTTCTTAATAAGCACTAAACTGTTGTGATATAACTTTAAACAATATTTCGAACTTAGAATTATTATGTACTAAAATATATATAAATATTATATAATCATTATACTTTTTCTATCTTATTTTTATAATTTTATGTTGGCCATTTATTTATAATTGGAATGTTCAATTATCAATTGAATTAGACTTTTTTAATTGGCGTAAACCTTCTGGAGGTACCATGGTCCTAGGATCGATTCACCTCTAAGAAAATTAATCCTAAACATATGTTTTTGGGGTAAAGAAAGCCGTCACTCAGAGCTGAGTACCGATTTTCTGGAAGCCTTAACCTCCTACTACCACAAGGGCCTTGGTAATGAAATTAAAATTATAAAATTGTTCACCTTGTAGGTCTCCTCAATTTTGTAAAATATAAATTCACTGTAGGTCTTTCGGTATTAGTTCCAACATCAGCAGAATGTATCTACTGGCCCTGAATGCAACAGTGGTACACTTGTACCAGTGTCAGTAGAGACAGATCTATCTCCTGCTTCTTCTACTGATGATGGGACTAGCCCCGAAAGGCCTACAGTGAATTAATATTTTACAAAGTTGAGGTGATGGAATTCAAATAAAAAATTTAATAATTTTATATTATAATTTTAATTTTTGACTAATATCTCAACGGAGTTTTACCAAGGATTTTATTGTTGACTGTACTTTGCCTTTTACTTATTTATTTATAGTGATATGGGCCTTGTGTGTTTCACGAGTCGAGTAGAGTTATAAATAATTATAATTAACTTGCTTTAATGCCAAAAATGATGTAAATCCTGCAAAAATGCGTCTATAGAAACCATATTAGAGATTAATTTAATTGGGGATGAAAATATATATTCCCTAAAATATTTTGGTAGCAGATATATATGTATGTATTTCGTTGAGTCTACCCCAACATTCTTATTAGTTCTGCTTAACTCTTGAAAGAAACTTGAACCTAAGACCATACAGATGAACGGATACCATCTGTTTTAACGGTTGCGTTGCACTGACTTGTTTCATGTAGATATGTTGTAACATTTGTTTAATATAAATGACAACGGTCAGCTCTTGAATACACATGTTGCTTTGAATAATCACAATAAGTTAAAAATACGCACGGTACAAGAGGAAACTATGTTTTTATGCTCTCGGATTTCTATAATCCCGTATTTTATATTGTCACTTTTAAGAGTATTAGCATAACATTCACATAAAGTTAATTTTTTCTAGCCCTTTATTGACACTATTCTATCAGTTACATTTTTATGGTAAGAAGTATATTATTTTTGTGCGATAGCGCGTTTTGTCGTACTTACAGCATTGGCGACTATGATTGAAAGTTCAACTTCCTACATTTCGAGATTGCCAACCAAATTAACTATACTGTAATATTACATATTCCACCATGGTACCTTGTCGTGGTGGAGTGGCTTGCATGCTTAAATGATCCCGAGAGCTATGCCGGCGCGGCGGTAGCATTGCTGCCGATAAGGTGACCCATGCCGGACTGGTCGAAGGTGATAAGCCAGACGAAAAAAGTACCTTGGTCGAAAGAGTGACGATCTTTCACCGTAAAAATACAACCGTCAAGAAATGTGGACATGGGTTTAACTGGGGTAACATTTTCCGGAGGTCAAATAGTCCCCCATTCGGTTCTCCGGGCGGTGATAACTTCAGGGAACCCATGCCAAAGGGAGATACACATTAACTTTGATTTGAGGGAAGTATATTATACAGGGATGATTGGAAAACATTGGCTCAGGATAGGGAGCTATGAACCTACGGGTTCGATGGTGCCAGTGAGTTAGTTAGAGTAATATTACATATTACAAACCTCGTGCGGGAAATAAAAGCACTGCACTTTTTGTATAGTACGTACGATGTAAAGGTAAAAACTAAAGTAAAGTGATCCCACTATAGGCCTCGGGAGGCCCTTGAGGTAGTAGGAGGTTAAGGCTCCCATTTTTTTCTGATCAATCGGCACTTGATGTGAGCCGGGTTGTCAGCCTTGCGTGACGCCTTTACTACCAGAACAAGCGTCTGGTACTCATTTCCATTTGAGGCTGAGTCGACCCCAGGACCATAGTGCCGCCAGAAGGTTTGGGTAAGTTTAAATCCTGACCCTACCGGTACTCGAACCTTCGACCTTCCAGCTTGTAGCGCAGTACCTTAACCACTACGCTACGGCGAGCTACATATAAAAATATATCCAAAATGGTAGTCTTAATATATATTAATCGAAGCAAATCACTGCATTTTAAATGAACTTTACTTTATTTGAAACAATGTAAAACAATAAATACCAGTACGTACTTGCCGCCATTTTGATTGATTGGTGTCACGGCCTGCTGTAGTCTCAACTAGTGAACATTGCCCACACTGTTAAATTAGTCAGTTGTTTATCCATCCATAGTAATTCTGCGCGAAGGCAGGTCCTTCACTGTAATCATAGCACTTTCATGCTATGCTTGCAGCTTTACTAGGGAATTGTAGGTGTGGTAGCTTCCCGTTGCTTTCCACACCGGTGAAGGATGATGATGATGGCCATATGATTTCGGGGACCGTTTGGGCCTTAAAGTTTTCCTGACATTTGTCTTACAGGTGAGGAAAAACCCCGATAAAAACCTCACCCAGAAAAACTGCCCCGACCGGGGATCGAACCCGGGCCCGCTGCGTGACAAGGCAGCACGCTACCTCGAGACCACAGCGGTGGACAGTTGTTTATAAAGAACGCAAATATTTCAAAGAAATATGTTATTATTTTACTATTATTTATTATTTTGAAAACACCATCGCGCAAAAAATAATGTACAACGCAAGATTGTAAAGTGTTTTATAGAATCTCGGGAATTAAAAACCGTTTTTAAGCATTTCCTTGCTTCTGTAAAAACCACTTTCCGACCTCCTGTCGTAATACACTATTGTATTAGGTATCATAAAACGTAATATCTTGTAGGAATTAATTATAAAGTTAATGGTATAAGTATCAATCTTAAAGTAATTCCAATTCAGTCTATAAATAAATCATTTTAGCGAATTCTGAAGGAATGTAACATTGAGGTTGTTCTCAGGAAAATAGTTTTTAACATATTTTTACAAGTCTCCATCGATATTTCTTACAAAGGAACTGACTACATTAAAATTTCTTCCAGAGAAGCGCTATGTTCTTCTAAGGGCGTGTTAAAAAAATAAACATTTTAACTGCAAGGCACAAAAATCGAAGCCAGAATCCAATAGTAGTAATACATTTTACGGAGCAGATGGACTCCCTGCTTGAGTAAGAGCAATGTGAATTGAGATGGGACACAGCGCGGACGACAGGTAGTGAGGGTTATCCAATCTACCGAATCTGAAATTTTATTATTCCCCTATAGTTTAAATGAGATATTTCGCGCTGGATTTTAGTGCCTTGCAGTTAAAAATGGCAGATACTCTTTTTTTTGGAAACGGCCTTGGTACATCACAACGCTTCTCTGGGTGAAATTTCAAGATAGATTTCGGCATGCAATGGTTGACAGTTCCCTTGTTAGTAGAGTCCGAAAGTGATCATAACCAAATATATATATATATATATATATATATATATATACATACATACATACATACATACATACATACATACATACATACATACATACATACATACATGTGCATGCATGTCTGTCTGTTTACTCTCTAGGAACAGCAATTTGTTTTTTTTTTTTAACTAAGCATAAAGCAATACATTTAAAAAAGAAATGTTGAGTTCCTTAACCAACAAAATCACACTATATGGATCAATGGTTAACCTGAAGCGAAAATTAAAAAATCGCTCCAGCGGCTGCAATTTAATAGTTCTCGTAACGAAATGTATATATGTCATTAAAATAAATCGGGCAAGGTAATCTCCAAAACGCAGCGAAATCCGTCCATTAGTAGTGAATGTTAAAACAGAAATTTGAAAATCGCTCCAGCTGTCGCCATGTTTGCTTTTTTGCAACGAAATTGAATAGGCCTACATAGCTTTTAATTAATAATATAAGGATATTCTCTGAACCAGCAAAATCAGACTAGAAATTCTACTTGTTGATGAATGATTTTAGTTTACACAGTTCCTGCCTATGTTTACCGGCAAAAGTCTACAGTATGTAACATTTATATTTGTACAGTTGCATTTTTAATTAAATATAACAGGTTTACACTTAAATATAATATATTTTTGTTTTGGTTTTCATTCTTAGCAGGTATTCATTAACGTAACAGAAACATAAACTAAATGCTAAATTTAGAAATTTTCAAACAACAACAACAAAATTAATCAGTTATAAAACAAAACTTGTACTATTTTCTGCACCATTGTTATTTGTACACTTCAAATAAATTAACAAAAAATTATGAACTTATGTACACGACTGAAATACTTAATACTTTGTGGAATGTCTATTGTCCTTATTAATAGCTTTACACCTTTTACCCATGGATTGTACTAATTGGAAACAAGTTTCTGTGGTAATTTTTCCCTTTTCTTCCAAAATAACGCTCCTCATTTATTTTTAGATGAAATATACCATTAACTAACCTTTCTTTTTAGAATTCCCCACAAGTGCTCAATGGGGTTTAGGTCTGGATATTATGTAGGCGTTCTTAGCTGCTTGGGGACTTTCCGGATCAAGCAGAGTTTATTAATGTCGGTTGTATGTTTCGGGTCATTGTTTTGCTGAATTGCATAAGGTGCGAACATACCCATTTTTACAGCACTTCTTTTTCAGAATGCCATTGTAGACCCACTGGTCCATAGTACCATCGATGGAGTGGATATTACCCACTCCCTTTGAGGACATGCAGCCCCAAAGAAGAATAGATCCTCCTCCATATTTAACTGTAGGAATAGTATTTACATTTTCATAGGCTGTATTGTTATTTCTCCATACCCAGTTTATCCCATCGGATCCGAAAATATTTATTTTCGTTTCGTCTGACCAGATCACATTGTTCCAGAAGTATAGACTATTGTCCAGATACTTCTTGGCAAATTTCAGTCTTGCTGTACGGTTCCTCTTGTTTACGTATGGCTTCTTAGGGATTCTGCCTCGATAACCATGCTGCCACAAAACTTGATGGGCTATTTGGTGGGATACTTTCTTTTGTGATGCTTGTTCCAATAATTGCTTGATTCTAGGTACACTTATACTAAGGATTATTTTTACTTGCTTTATAATGAAATTTTCTTCCTGATTCAGCAACTTTGTCTTTGGCTTCCTTGGAATATTTGCAGTTGAACCATTGTTTCTAAACTTGTTAACAATATAAGTACAGTAGAATGGGGTTTATTAACCATTGAGCCTATTTTTCTTAATGAGCAGCAGCTCAATGCAAAATTAATTATTGTTTCTTTAAATTGGCTCTTTAGCTCCTTTCCTTTATTCATATTGAAATCTAGTAAATAAAGGAGTAAACAAATGACTGGATTTAACATCTCTTATGTCCAGTAACACCGTAAGTACTGTGTTCATCAAGGACGTTTGCTGTAGTGTACAAATAAAACTGTTGCAATAATATAAACATTGTTCTCAATGTAATTAGAATATGAGATATAATATTGCAACAATATAGTATTTCACTACTAATTAGATAATATGTAAGTACACAGATCAGATTTAACGGTATCATAATCTGTATTTAAAGGAATGTGAATTATTGTTTATAAAAATGTCGACTGTACAAATACTAAATACTGTATATACGTACAGCAACATTGTGATTTGTCTATGCAAATCCAGGTTTGATGGAAGCATGTTAAAATTAATCAATATTGATCTAGGGAGTTCTCGGTAGTCTTCTTTAATAATAATAATAATAATAATAATAATAATAATAACAATAATCATCATCACTCCAGGGATTAGGCAATTGCCCGTTCCGACTTCATAATGCATCAGCCCAACGTCTTCTAGGTCTTCCAACAAAATAATAATAATAATAATAATAATATATAATATAATAGATAATAATAATATAATATAATATAATATAATATAATATAATATAATATAATTATAATATAATATAATATAATATAATATAATATAATATAATATAATATAATATAATATATATATAATATATATAATATAATATAATATATATAAATATAATATAATATAATATAATATAATATAATATAATATAATATAATATAAATATAAAATATATAATATATAATATAATATAATATAATATCCATCCATAGTAATTCTGCCCGAAGGCAGGTCCTTCACTGCAATCATAGCATTTTCATGCTATGCTTGCAGCTTTACTAGGGAATTGTAGGTGTGGTAGCTTCCCGTTGCTTTCCACACCGGTGAAGGATGATGATGATGATGGTAATGATAAGGATGATGGTGATGATAAGGATGATGGTGATGATGATGGCCATATGATTTCGGGGACCGTTTGGGCCTTAAAGTTTTCCTGACATTTGTCTTACAGGTGAGGAAAAACCCCGATAAAAACCTCAGCCAGAAAAACTGCCCCGACCGGGATCGAACCCGGGCCCGCTGCGTGACAAGGCAGCACGCTACCTCGAGATCACAGCGGTAGACTAATATAATATAATATAATATAATATAATATAATATAATATAATATAATATAATATAATATAATATAATATAATATAATATAATATAATATAATATAATATAATATAATATAATATAATATAATATAATATAATATAATATAATATAATATAATTAATATAATATAATATAATATAATATAATATAATATAATATAATATAATATAAATATAATATAATATAATAATAATAAAATAATAATTAATAATAATCATAATAGGCCTATAAAAGTTTCAGTATAAAATTTATAAAAAGTTGTAAGATTCTATAGTCCTCAATTTCTTTATTTACATAGGCTATATTTTTAGATTATTATTTTATTGGTCATTGCTCTATTTATTTTTTATTTATTATTCATTTTATATATTGATTTTAGTGTTTATTATTTTCTTTTTTATAATATTACATATTTCTTATATCGCGTCTATGTAACTCAAATATTTTAAATACCCTCAACTCGTGTTCAACTGAGGGTCGGGACAAGGAATTAGATGAGATGAAGCCCCTGTATTTAAAGAGGTCTTTGGACGACAAGTGTGCCGGCCGACCACTCCTGACGGACCGTCATAGGGGCAGATGAACAAAATGAAAGGAAATGGATAAGATGGGTATGGAGAAATGTGGAATGAAATTTCTGGCAAAGGAAAAACGGGAGAAACCCCGAGAATAACCTGCCCAAGCTCCGTTTCGTCCACTACGAAACCCACATGGAGTGACTGAGATTCAATCTCGTGACCCCAGTGGTAAGATGCGAGCGTCTAAGCGCTTGCCCCACAGAGCCGCCTAAATGCGTCAAAATAAACATTTTACTCGTATATACTGTTAAAGGCAAGAAACGCGCACAAATGTAAATTAGATTTGGTCTCTGCTATATACCAGCAACAATTTTGTTCTCTTTAACCCTTAAATTGGCAAAATACAAATTTATTCTGTTAGTTATTTGAATGTAGCGGACCGCAGTGAAAACGAAATATTGCATAACTGTTATTAGGTATATTGTATACTTAGACACACATTTAAATGATTTCCTTTTTGTTCGTTTCCTTCTGATTTATTTAAAATGTTAAATTAATTGAACCAACTGATGTATCCAAAAGGATACATTACGAATTTAAGGGTTAAACAGACATTGATATGGTATCTTGCACATGGTCTATCACAGAGCTTACGCAGTCCATTGACGGATCATGATAGTTTGAGATTTTGCAGAGTTTGTGGTTACATCCATGCACTGTCAGTCTTGTTACTGCACTGCGTATCTTGTTGTTTGGTCGCTTTGTTCATCGCAGACATCTTGTCTCTTAATATTTATTATTATTATTACTATTATTATTATTTTATTATTATTATTATTATTATTATTATTATTATTATTATTATTATTATTATTATTATTATTATTATTATTATTATTATTGTAATTACACTGAGCAACAAAAAAGAAAGCTTTTTTTTTGTCTCGGAAAGAAAAATATGTGATTCTAATAGTATTTTTTTCTCCTGAAGTCAAATATGATATCGGTTTTTCTCCATCACGCAAGGTATCCGAAAGACAGGTATTTATTATAATTTCTAACACTTTAATATTTTCTCCTTTCGCAACTACACAATATTCGAACATTCGGATTCACCTAGAAAGTAAGAAATTACGATTTTCTGCTATATTTCGCCTGTGGATCATCCTTCTTGATGGTCCAGCAATAATCGGCCAGCATATTAGGATTCCATTTGCCTTGATATCTCTTTTCCATAGATGAAATCTCCTGATGAAAGTGTTCCCCGTGCTCATCGCTCATTGCGCCAAGATTTTCCGGGACGAAATCTAGGTTTATTAAAAAAATAATTATTTAAATCATTAATTGAAATTAAAATAAAAAACTATGGGTGATGGAGAAATTTCGAATACATATTTGAAAACACGATAAAAAAACTGCATTAAGTACAACTATTGGTACTCATGGGACAAAAATCATGTTGACCAATGTAATAGGAGAAGCGCGCACAAATGTGCATTAGATTTGGTCTCTGCTATATACC
This sequence comes from Diploptera punctata, assembly GCA_030220185.1. Lineage (NCBI taxonomy): Eukaryota > Metazoa > Arthropoda > Insecta > Blattodea > Blaberidae > Diploptera > Diploptera punctata. The sequence continues at coordinate 1,006,993 of JASPKZ010000014.1, forward strand.
AGCAACGATTTTGTTCTCTTTAAACAGATATTGAAATGGTATCTTGCACACAGTCTATCACAGAGCTTACACACTCAGTCCATTGACGGATCATGATAGTTTGAAATTTTTGCTGAGTTTGTGGTTACATCCATGCTCTGCCAGTCTTGTTACTGCACTGCGTATCTTGTTGTTTGGTCGCTTTGTTCATCGCAGACATCTTGTCTCTTAATAGTAATATTATTAGCCTATTATTATTATTGAAATTATTGTAATTATTATAATGCATTCGTTCGTCAGGCATGGTCAGCTGGCACCCCTTTGTCGCTCAAAGACCTCTATAAATATAAGGGGTTTCATCTCATCTTATCCTTCGATGCTACCTCTATAAGTATTGGGGCTTCATCCCATCCTTCGAGGCGACTCTGAGTTGGTCACGAATTCAGAATATTATATTATTATAATTATTATTATTCGCTGACGTTGTACTTTTAGGAGAATCTGAAAATGAGCTCCAAATGTTAGCATATAAATTTAAATTAATAGCCAATAGATATAATTGTAAAATATCAATAAATAAGTCAAAAGTAATGACATTTATTGGTAAATATGGAATTAGATCAAAAATTGTACTGGATAATAAAATAATAGAACAAGTATCACATTTCCAATATTTAGGATGTGATATAACTTAGCCTATAGAGAAAATAAAGATAGAGAAAATAAAGTAAATAAATTTCAGGCTATTTGTGGAACCATAAAAAGAACCTTAGGTCGGAAAACAAGGAAAGATACGAAACTTAAATTATATAAAACAATGGCTGTTCCTTTGTTGTTGTATGGAAGTGAAAATTGGATAATGAAATCAAGGGATAAAAGCAGGATACAGACTGCGGAAATGCTGTTTTTACGTAATGTGAAAGGATGCACAAGAGCGGATAGAATAAGGAATGAAAGTATACGAGAAGAATTAAATATATATAAAATTGAAGATAAAATCAGCGAAAATAATAAGAAATGGACAGAACACTTAATGAGAATGAACAACGAAAGAATACCAAAAAGAACCTTCCTGCATAATTCCAGAGGAACAAGAGATGTTGGCCGACCACGTAGAAGATGGACTCCACTTTTAACTTCGCCGGAACAAGCTGCATAGCCTAAACCTTGTAGTAGTAGAAGAAGAGATGATAATTATTATTTATGTAAGTTATTTATTTTGGAACAGTTAAGGCTATAGGGCCTTCACTTCTACTTAACCAGCACATATACTGTATACAGAAGTTAATACAAATTACAATGACGTATAAAAATAAAAGTTATAATAAACTAGTTAATACCCGGCGTGACTTCCTAGCCTAAATAAATGAAATACTTAAATTGTATGGTATACGCTGAGACGAACCAAACATGGCGTTTACTAATCAGTTTTTAATTTTGGATTTCACGTAAGCCTCCAGTTCTAATTGTCAGATTTGGCTCATTTCTTAGATAATACCAACCTCAGTTTGTCTCACATTCAGTACCAGGTACTGAGCAGGACATTTAAACCCACAGGCCAGCCATTTAAATATCCCAGCTACCCTTTTCGTGGCACTTCAGAAAATGGACCATTATTCACAAACTATTAGTCCTAGAAAATTCAAATTTTGTACATACCTAAAGGAGATATCCTAGTAGTATTTGATGGTGAAATAACTTGGGTGATTGACATCACATAGTATCGGCGTATCAATTTCAGGAAGTGGAAGTTCATCTTCACTTTCACTTTGTGAATCTTCTAATTCAGGAATCAGTTCATCACCTGAATCATCATTATACAAAATATTCACTAATTCTTCTTCAGTGAGATATTTTTCTTTCGCCATGGTTTCACTCATGCACAAACAACAGCGCGATAACGACAAACATATACGACTGAATTGGAGCCTGGAGGCAAGTTTGGGTGAACGAATTCCATATGTTGTTTGTTTTAATAATAAAAGGGGATTCACCAAGGTTAAACGTGTCAAACGGGAATAGAAAATGTACATTTACATGCCATCTGTGATCTCCAAAACATACTAAGCCAACACAATATTTAGGCGCCGAATATAAACGCGGTTTGTTCGCGCCCACTCTAAAACGAGTTAACTGACCGAAGGCCGCATACACAATAGTCTCTTTAAACGCTTTAACTGGTTTACGATACTGAATGTGTTTAGGATATACTGAGTTTCGTTGTGAAATATCGAAAATCGTGACCGCTAAAGTGATTTTTAAATTTTCACTTCAGGTGAAATTCATACACTTAATGGTTTTAGACTATCTTCATCATCATCATCATCATAGTACATTCACGAATTTAGGCCATTTGTTGACCTGTTTCGGCCTCAAGAGAAACACCATCCAGAAGTCTTTTGAGTGGACGTCCTGGTCTTCTTCTTCCTGCGGGTTGATTTCAATTCCTTCTGGCTTTTTTTCGTGTTGAGACTTGAAAGTAGTTTTGAAGTTCCTTAGGACAGGTTACTGGCCCGACGCTAAGTAGTCCAGTGGTAGGGCTGCTACCTTTTAGTCTCTGGACAGACATTAGGATACCGCATTTACTCAGTACCTGATGGAACGGTTATACCGCTGTGACTCGGTCCTCAGAGCCTCGTTTGTGAAAACGGGTTGTACCACGAGAAGGTGAGGATGAGAATTGGGTAGGAGAGGTTATACACACGTCACTACCCCTTACAACCCTAGACTATCTTAAGGTAGCTAAATGTCTCGTCATCTAATTAGTGACGCGTTTAATGGTTTAACGAAATTCCCTCTGTCCCTATCTATAATAACTATTATTATTATTATTATTTATTATTATTATTATTATTATTTATTATTAAAACATGTCAAAATGGCTTATGTATTCTACACAAAATTCGGCTACACAGAAATTAAAATTAGGCTACAGTATTTTATTGTTATGATTATGATTATTATTATTATTATTATTATTATTATTATTATTATTATTATTATTATTATTATTATTATTATTATTATTATTATTATTATTATTATTATTATTAGACAATTTAAGTTTTTTGTTACTGCAATATGATTTAGGGTGGGTGTTTTTCAATTTGATATAATAATAAATATAGTCGTCATATGTGGTGTGTGTGACAAAACATAGTGCCGACGGGCTGTCTGCTGCTTCTCCTAAGGGCGAGCTCTCAATTAGAAGCAAAAGCACTCAGTCTTACCCGTTTTTACTTTACTCGAAGCGCCAAGGGGCTGATGAAGCTGGTGGCAGATGTACAGTGATAAAAATAAAATTATGTAGGAAGTTAGCGTGACACATTTTCAAAGTCCTGACTTCAGAAAATAATTTCAAACTCACGTGTCTTTAGAAAAAAAATGCTCAAAATCTTGACAGGTTTTTAAAACAGTCTTATAATGCAATAATTAAGTTTCACTGAAAAAAGAGTGTTGTTTGATTGTGCATTTGCTTGTAAAACAGTATAATCCATGTTATCGTATTTGTTTATATAACAAAGAAACAATGAAAAATCACTAAACTTGAATAAAAGTAAATACTAATATTATATTTTCTCATAATGAAAAATAATTAAAACAATATCAGTGTACGTTAATAGTTTCTGTAAAAAGAATAAGTTTCATAAATAATTGCAAAATATAATTTGGATAAACGTTCAGCCTTTGAAAAAAATGATGGCGCAATTCGTGATGGTGGAAAGTTTTGAAGAGCGATTCACACTAGTAAATTGTTACATGTGCTAGTGGAGAGAGCTTATGTTTCCCCTGCATCAGGTCGCGTGTTCGATCCCGCTGTCATGCTTATTTTCTCTCTCTCTCTCTCTCTCTCTCTCTCTCTCTCTCTCTCTCTCGTTCTTATTTCAATTAATTTTCTTTGTTGTTTTGCTTCGTTTTATATACGGCATTTACCGCACTACTTATTTACGCGAAATTATTTTCCATTGCACGATACACAACGAAATAGAATGGATTTTAGCTTCTCAAATAGTTATATACTAGTGAACCAAACAGCTGGTATCTGATCATGCGCAGTGGTTTTGTTCTGGGAATTAAATTATATGTGTGCCATCAATTATTTCAAAGACTGTACATTGGAACCTGCGATTAACGTTAGCATGATAGTTTATGATTCGTTACTCTATTCCTATACCTTGCGTGTCACTTCTCTGTCGAAAGCGAAACAGTACACATCGTTTCAGAGTTCATAATATCGAAGTCCATTCAAATGAAACTATACCTGTATAAAAAATCTGAACATTCAACTATCAAGACAAGGTGCACGGTGCGGTATTTTCATCGGTTAAACATTTCCAGATCATCAAGTTAGACTAAACTTACTTATTTAGTTTTTGATAAATGTGTATTTTGATATTTAATTTATCTTTATCTAATATATAAAAATGAATGTTTGTTGGTTGGTTTGTTCGTTTGTTCGTACTTAATGCGCGGCCATACCGTTTAACCGTTGTGATGGGGCTTTTGCAAAATGTTCAGGAGATTCCCGGGATGAACATAGGCCATAAGAGAGTTGTGATATTCAACTCCTACGCCGTTAAAAATCGCCCTTTGTAGTGGAAAACGTGAAAAGAGTAGCTCTTTCGACACTTAAATGGCTTACGCTGCCTAAACCATAACGAATACACAATATTAATGTACACAAAATTGAATATCTCAAAACGCTCCACAAAAAAGTCCTGGACAGCATATGTTTATCTCTTACGGATAACTCACAATAACCATTTTTGTCTTTCATTGATACCAAGAAGATCGAGACAAATACGTAGATTCCTGTGCAAGCATAGCAGCACGTTGCGGGTATTCTTTTACGGATAACTCACAATAACGAATTTTGTCTTTTAGCTCATTTATGCCAAGAAGATCGAGATGAGTAGATTCCCGGGCAACACGGGGTAATCAACACGGGGAACCTTAAAATAATTACGATATACATTTATATTTATTTATCATTTTACTTATTCAGCTAATCATAAGAAGTGCATTAATTTTTGTCTTTCAGCTCATTTATGCCAAGAAGATCGAGATAAGTAGATTCCCGGGCAACACCGGATAATCAACACGGGGAATCTTAAAATAATTACGATATACGTTTATAATTATTTTCCATTCTACTTATTCAACTAATCATAAGAAGTACATTCATTTTTGTCTTTCAGCTCATTTATGTCAAGAAGATCGGGATAAGTAAATAGATTCTCGGGCAACGCCGGGTAATCAGCACGGGGTATCTAAAAATATAAATTTATAATTATTTTTCCTTTTTTACACATTTAAGTCTGCCAGACAGTAGTTGGAAATCAGTGCTGATTTAATTTCTCTGTAAGTCACATTATCCAGAAACCCGTAGGCATACAAACTCCGAGATGTTTCATTAACTTCATCTCCTATTTAAAGTAGGTCTATCACTATATTTTGCCACTGATTGTATAACTTGCTGAATCATTCGCTTATACCAACGGTGGAAGGAGACACTTTTGCCCATCTTCACCACTAGCGCCATTACTTCCCCTCACCGGCTAAAAAATTAATGGGGCCGAGTAATATCTCTCCAGATGTGTTTTATGGAAGTTTCGCTTACGCAATTGTTCTAGTGGTGTAGGATGATTGTCTGCTTTTGGAAATTTGTAAATATATTCGCCGATATTATATAACATCGAACGGAAACTGCAGTGGCGAGTCGTTATTTGAAATAGGATGAAGAAGTTATGATCTCCAAGGATGGAAGTTTTGAAAGTTAGAGCTATTCTGAGTGTGAAAACTGCGTGTAAGAGAGTACCGGTATTATAGCAGAAAATTAGGCTATGTATTTATATAATGAATTATAATGAGACAAATTAAGATTGTTTAAAATAATAACGAAAACTGGTGTAAGAGAACTTAAAGAAATTCGACCTGTTTCCCACGCCACCGCCACTCGTGGCAGCATTTATTAGTAAAATATATAGAATATACTATCTTTAATGAGACGCAACTCCGATTCTTTAAAAAACGTTCGTCACAAATTCCATTCTGCAGCTGTCTGCCATTTATCCCAATAAAAGTTAGCATCAGGAATAAATGAGGTTATAACCTATTTTGTAATAACACCTGTGCGAAAAGGTAACACGCATATTCAAATAATTGCCATTTCATCCAATCTACTTTAACTCTCTATTTTACTTTGTTTTGTTAATTAAAGAAATGATTGTAAATCATATTAATTTTTCAAACGCTTCATTATTTTAGGTCACGTCGCATGTATGTAATTATGGTTTTGTCATAGACCTATAAGTTATATTTCTCTTGAATTTAATCATAGTTTTATTTTAGTTAATATTATAAATTATTATTAATTATTTTAAAAAAGTCCAGCGCTGTGGTCTCGAGGTAGCGTGCTGCCTTGCCACGCAGCGGGCCCGGCTTCGATCCCCGGTCGGTGCAGTTTTTCTGGGTGATGTTTTTATCGGGGGTTTTCCTCACCTGTAAGACAAATGTCAGGAAACCTTTAAGGCCCAAACAGTCCCCGAAATCATATAACCATCATCATCATCATCATCCTTATCATTATCATCATCATGCTTCACCGGTGTGAAAAGCAACGGGAAGCTACCACACCTACAATTCCCTAGTACAGCTGCAGGCATAGCATGCAAATGCTATGATTGCAGTAAAGGACCCGCCTTCGGGCAGAATTACTATGGACGGATTAGGAAAATCTAATAATTGTTTATCTTGACGACTAAAGTCAACTCCGAAAATATGTTAATCATTTCCCCCCCCCCCGACACTATACCATAAGTAGGGATCTTCAGAAACCTGGGACTCAAATAATACCGTCTCAACCAATGGTTTTATTAATTATCCTTTTACAGTAACAGAATAATTTAATATGGCACAGTACCATTTCTTAGTTTATACATAAATAAAACTGCTATTCTTCCAGTTATATTAATTGAATATGAAACCTGGTTTCTTACTTTAAAGAAAGTGAAAAAAATTATGAGTATATGAGAACAAAGTTCTTAAGAAAATTTTGAATCAAAGAGAGACGCACAGACAGGTGAATGGAGACGACTTACATAACAGTGAGCTGCAATATATTTACGAAAACCACATGTTATAAGAACAGTAAGTTGGGTTTCCTATACTGCGATGGAATAGACATGTGGTACGAATGCGGAACGAGAGAGGAACATGGAAACTTCTTGTAAAAAAAACCGGAGGGATAGTATCCAATAGGTAGACCAAGAATGAGGTGGGAGAATAACATTAACCGTTAGAAGAATTATGCAAAAATGATTGAAGCAACATTAGCTCAGGATAGGAATGTTCGGAGAGCTTGTGTTTGCGCGGCCTTGAACCTCCGGGTTCGCTAGTGCCAGTCAGTTGGTCATTTTTTAGTTGAAGGTCAAAAGCAAATAATAATATTTTATGAAACTATAAATTACTATTTATTAATACACATAGAATATTTAGGTGAGACGATATAATTTTTTAGTGCAACTTATTTTAAATATAAATTTTATTTTTCATTTTCTTATTTATGGGCGTTATAATATCTAAGTTCATATCGTGTCTATATAATATTGTAATTAACTCAGACTGAGACAATTCTCAGATTAATTAAATATGTTAAAATTTCGAACTTATGGTAGGTCGTTATAGAATTGTGTAATAGCACTGGTCGACAAGGTTTTCTTCACAAGAAATCTGATTAGTGAATCTAGTGTATTTTTTCATACTGAATTCAGATATGTAGTCAGAATTTTTCCATCAGGCACAGTTTTTTTGTGACAGCTACTTTTAAAAAATTATTTTAGCATTTTCTTTGACCTGTCATAGGAACCTTTACCTTATATGTATACAATGAAGGGTTCCCTGTACCAGTATATGCAGATATGACCTTAACTCATAACTCTGATTTTGACCTAGCTCAAATTGAAAATGATTCATATGGAAATAAAAATGATCTTACATAAAATATGCCCGAAAATCACTATCTACCACTTTCTAGGTAAGTCAGAATGAGTTAGATGGATTTTATTAAAATTATAAAAATTATAAAACATTTAAATGAATATCACATAAAAGTCTTGCCTGATAGGAAAAAACTGAAATATTATTTAAATTCAGGATGAAAAATACTTCTAAAATCTCATATTTTTATTCTTGTGAAAGACAAAAATTTCATTTTTTGTCGACCAGTGTTTATTCTATATTTAAAACTGTTATATTTGATCATAAATATTATAATAGGTGTTCATTTTACTAGATAGATGATAATTTTAGTATGTATGGTTTGGTCGCTATACAATTAGATTAGTATTTATGTTAGAAAGAATGAGACTGAGGACAATAAACATAATTTGAGGTATGTGAATTGTATGGGGAATGACTGAAAATATTAGTTCGGGATAGGGATGTAATGGAGAGTCTGTTATCCATGCGGCAATGAATCTCTGGTTCCATAGTGCGGATGAGTTAGTTTAGATTAGTATTTAATCCACAGTTGTTATGGTGGATATGCTGATTGGTAACAGTTCCAATGACATTTAAGCCCAAATTTGACCCCTAGCACTCATAAGAGCATGAGAAGGAGCGAAAAATAAAACGTCGAAAATAATTTAATGTAGTGTAGAACCAATATTTTTTGGGATCGTGATTCTGGTTCGTGACAGTGCCGATTCCATTTAGGCCGAATTGGACTCCTATGTATCTTATGTACACCTAGGATAGGTGAGATGGGATGACATGAAATATAATCGAAAACGACCCATATTAGTATCGAATCCACGAAGTCGCTAACTTAATTGGTGACAATCCCGAAACATTTAAGCCCAAATTTGACCCCTAGTACCTTAAAGGAGGTAAGGAAGTGTGAAAAAGAAAACTTCCAGAACGATCGAAATTAGTGTCGAGTCCAAAATTTGCGGGATCACTAAGCTGTTTTAGTGAACGTTCCAATACAATATTTAGTTCATATTTAAAATGGTATGGAAATCTCCTGTGATGTAATCAACACGTCACAAATTGCTTCATAATGAGTAGGTGTGTAGTATTTTTAGATTATTATTGACCCTTAAATTCGTAATGATACATAAGTTGGTTTAATTGTTTTAATATTTTTAATAAATCAGAAGAAAACAAACAAAAAGAAATCACTTAAATGTGGTATAATTATACATCGATCGAAATTCGACCACAATTCATTAAATTTTTAAGTTTGTCACAAATTCGTCATTATGCATTAATTTTCTATTTATTTTAAAAAAATACGAACGATAGGAAATATGTGGTATAGCTTGGCCAAGCTGTATTGAAAAAAAAAATAACGCGTCATTTGACATTTGTATACTATTTACACTATTTAAATTTGCATTTGGCCAATTATTATATGTACGGGAATATATATATCTTCTTCTTTGTCTCTCACACCAACCCAATTATTAATTCTATGTCAAGGGCATAATGGAAGTAGGTGCGAATAAAAATATGTAATGAAATTACCGAAAGCCAGATTAGACAGAGTTTAATTTAAATTTAAATGATTAAAGCTACTCACTTTTTTAAAACCACGCGAGAGTAAGTCAATTCTCATTGCTGCTGCACAATTTTCTTTTTGCAACAATGCACTTTCAGTATGAATGTAAATAAATTATTAATATACACATATTTCTTAGAGACAATTTATTTTATTTTGTTTAATTTAATTTATTTTTAATACATACTATACATAAATGTTATTTTTCTGCACTTCTTTTTCTATATGAACTTTAATTATGCCAAATATCACACCCCTCCGTTTGCGCAATCTGCTTAAAAAAAGGGGTACAAAGTTTGCCTCTTATTTAAAGTTTGAGACACTTTTACGTAACGCAAGTCTACGACACGTAACTCATCATTTTACTTTCCATCTAAAGGAATCACGGTAAGGATATTTTTGCTCTGAAAAATCAATCTATCCCTGCAGAGTTTGAACCTTCGTTATCGGAACCAGATAACTAAACTTCCATTGACATGACACTTCCTGATGATAGCACTAACATTAACTCATCGGGGACAAACATTAGAAGTAGTTTTTCTATAAATATAAATTAAGCATTTCCATTAGCAGTTAAAAAAACACATTGCGTTATTATAGACGATTAAGAAAAATGTTTAGACCATATCTGTATCCGGAGCGTTCAAACTATGGACTCTTCAATATGTTAGTTCGGTTTATTTTTTTAACATTAGGACACATTTCGTAATTAAATTTTGTATAATCTTTGATTACTCAAGCTCTATACTTTAAGGATGACATACTAACTGAATCTCCTTTTGTTGGAAATATTTAGTTAATTTTGAGTATAACCTATCCATACATCCATCCATCCATCCATAGTAATTCTGCCCGAGGACAGGTCTTTCAATGTAATCATAGCATTTTCATGGTATGCTTTGCAGCTTTACTAGGGAATTATAGGTGTGGTAGCTTCCCGTTGCTTTCCACACCGGTGAAGGATGATGATGATGATGATGATGATGACCGGATGATTTTCGGGGACCGTTGGGCCCTAAGCATCCTGACATTTGTCTTACAGGTGAGGAAAAACCCCGAAAAACCTCACCCAGGAGCCTGTCCCGACCGGAAATCGAACCAGGCCCGCTGCGTCACAAGGCAGCACGCTACCTCAAGACCACAGCGGTGGACAGTATAACCTATGACTGAATCTATTACTAGGTTTATAGGCTTCTATTTGTTAAAAATCAATAGTCATAAGTTCGTAAGCGATTTTCAAAAGAATGTGTAAGATACAATTGAAATCAAAACAATGCAGCGGTAATAATATTAGTATGCTATTTAAAGCATATCTCATATGCAATATCTCATATGAAGAAGAAAAGGATGTAAATGCAAAAATATCTAAATTTTTTAAGAATTTTAGGGTTAATAAATTCTATCTTCAAGCCACAGTTAGTCCAAAAGCATTCAAGACTGAAAGTGTACAAAACACTGGCTCTTCCAACTCTTTTGTATGGTAGCGAAGTATGGACGTTGAAACAGAAGGATATACAGAGACTTAGATCTGCTGAAATGAGATATCTTCGGAGGACTGCAGGATACACACTACTAGATCACAAAAAAAATGAAGACATCTTAGAAGATTTACACATGGAATCTTTAGAAAACAAAAATTCTGATTATAAGTCAAGATGGATACAACATGTTCATCGAATGGAAGATCACAGAATACCCAAACTAATGTTAAGATATCAACCTGCAGGAAGAAGAAGACCAGGACGTCCACTCAAAAGACTTCTGGATGGTGTTTCTCTTGAGGCCGAAACAGGTCAACAAATGGCCTAAATTCGTGAATGTACTATGATGATGATATTTAAAGCAACTTTTGGTATTATAGCCTCACTACGATGGATGTCCAGCGACTCGCTTGTTTCACCGCAGCTGTTATATATAATTAAATATAAAGATGCCGACTACCGCCACTATAATAATTTCGCATGTTAATCATTGTCGAGCATTGTCGCGGGGCACCCGCTTTTATATAAACGGACAGCCATCATAGTGTGGCGATAATACATGTAGGAATATTCAAATAATGAAATTTTCTGTTTAAAGGATTCCTCATGTATTCTTAAGTTATTAACTGCATGACACTAAAATCCAGTGCCAAATCTCTCATTTAAAATACATGCAAGTAATATAGCTGCAGACTCGGTACATTGGTTAACCCTCGCCGCCTGCATGCCGTTCGCTCGCGAATGGAGTGGGAAGAGGAGGGTGAGTGAAGCGAGCGTGATATCAGTCGCTTTTTTACTTATGCCGGTAGTGATTTCCTATTTGTAGCGCATTTTAATCCCTGCACCGCACCCGCCTTGCTTCACTCCGCTCTATGAGCCTGGGATATCCACTTGCTCTGCACAGTGGTTTGCAATTGCTGGATTCTGGCTTCGATTTTTGTGGCTTCCAATTAAAACCAGCAGATAATTATTTGGACACGACCTTGGTACTTCACAACTCTTCTCTGGGAGAAATTTCAAGATAGGTTTCGACATGCAATGGTTGACAGTTCCTTGTTAATGTCAAGTGTGTCCCGATGAACTAATGGATACTGAAGTTCGCAGGTTCAAACTTCCTTCGGGGGGGGGCAAGACCTAGAGTCGCGTGTCGTGAATTTACAACAATCAAGTCTGATATAAGATACCTCTGAATATAATTTGTTGACCTTTTCACGTCCAGATTTCAGTTGCGAGACTAATAACCTGAGTTGTTAGGAGCTTAGTTAAATAAAATATACTAACTTCATCATCAAGTACTCTGTGGTTTAGGCCTTTAGGCTTGTTCCAATTCTAGGAATATTTAAACTATTCTCTCTGGTCATGATAAGATCTCTTCTGCCAACTGGTTGATATAGTCGATAAAAATGCTCGACATTAGAAACAAGCCATTTTCAATTTCTACGAGTTCCTCGGTACGAAAAAAATTCAAAGTGACTCGATCTGCTGGGTAAGTACTTGTGACAGTGTTCTGGGATATGCATGGTGTTTTATTGGTGGAATTTGTTGAACACGGGACCACTGTGAATGCTGCAGCCTGCATTAAACCTCTAGTTAAGTTGCGTCGTGCCCTTCGTAACAAACGCCAAACATTAATGCTGACGATGTCAAACTTCTTCATGACAATGCTCGCCCCCCCCCCGGCGTTGCTGCTCGTGTTCGTGAGAAAAATCAACAAAATTGGTTGGAAGGTGCTCCAGCATCCACCATACAGCCCGAACCTTGCACAGTCGGACCTTCATCTGTTTGGTCCTATGAAGAAATTCCTGGCCTGCTAACGCTTTTCGACAGATGGGGAAGTGAAATCAGCAGTCCTCAGATGGCTATACTAAAAAAAACGGACTTCTACGATCAGGGCATGTTGAAACTGGTAACACGATGGGAGAAATGTGTTGAGAAAGTTTAGACTATGTAGAAAAGTAGGTAAAAGATGCAAGTTCGTTTGTGATTTTTGTATAGTTTTTTTTTTAATTATTAAGACTGCGCCGTAGCCGAGTGATTAAAGCAAGAAGCCTTGGCACAGAGCTGCGGGACTTGCGCTGATTCGAGTCCCCATGGGGAAGAAATTTTCTCATAGAATTTCAGCCGGTATGGGACCGGTGCCCACCCACCATCGTGAGGTATTTGGGTAGCTACAATAAGTAGCGGCTCCAGGTTGAGAAGACCAGCTATAAAGGCTGCGGGACTGGACATGCTGACTATATGTCACTCCTGCACTGGCTTATGAACGTCTACCTGTGTGATTAACACATGTGGGCGTGAGGCCAGCAGCCGGCTGTTAGGCCAAGGACCTTCTAGGCCTGTCGCGCTTGGAGTTGGAGTCTTACTTATTAAACTTTTTTGTAAAAAAAATATTATGCGTTACTTCCCGTCCCTTCCTCGTAGAATAAATTGTTCAGTTTGTAGAACACAATAAACAGAAAATAACACTAGTAAGTAACAATATTATATAATTAAATCTTAACAATTTCAATATTTTTCTGTAACTCTCAAAATTCGAAAACAATTTTGTAAAGCCAGACCTGATTGCTTTTAACAAGCTGTGCTGTAGTTGAGAAGTAAGCGGTATGCGTAGCCTGCTTGTGCCGTCAGAAAACAATTTGTGAGCGTATAATGAAATACCACCAGCATGTTTCCGACAACCAGACTTCAATTTCCGGTATTTTCTTTGCGTATTGATTCCCTCCTTCTCCTCTTCCAACGTTTATTTAACGCGTCTTTATCGGAGGGATGACCAAAACGCATGTAAAATTTGTACGGTACGTTCTCGTGGTAAAGAAACACCATTAACTTTATCTTCAGGACTAATTTTATTAAATAGATAATTAATATTGTTATATAAGCCACAGGAGACCCTTGGAGTAGTAGGATGTTAAGTCTCCCACTTTTTCTAGACAATCGGCACTTGATGTCAGCCGGGTTGTTAGCCCTGCGTGATGGTTGCTTTTACCCCCAGAAACAAGTGTCTGGTACTCATTTCCGTTAGAGGCTGAGTCGACCCCAGGGCCATAGTGTCACCAGAAGATTTGGGTCATTTTAAAAGTCCTGACCTCTCCGGGACTCGAACTCTCGTCCTTCCGATTTGTAGTGCACTTCCTTAACCACTACGCTATATATATATAGTTCACCGCTGTGGTCTCTAGGTAGCGTGCTGTCTTGTCACTCAGCGGCCCGGGTTCGATTCCCGGTCGAGACAGGCTCCTAGGTTAAGTTTTTTTCGGGGTTTTTCCCTACCTGTAAGACAAATTTCAGGAAGCTTAGGGCCCAACGGTCCCCGAAAATCAACCGGCCATCATTATCATCCTTTTGATCATCATCTTTCACCGGTGTGGAAAGCAAACGGGAAGCTACCACACCTATAATTCCATAGTAAAGCTGTAAAGCATGGCATGAGAATGTTATGATTGCAGTGAAATACCTGCCCTCAGGCAGAATTACTATGGATGGATATATATATATATATATATATATATATATATAGTCCACCGCTGTGGTCTCGAGGTAGCATGCTGCCTTGTCACGCAGCGGGCCCGGGTTTGATCTCCGGTCGGGGCAGTTTTTCTGGGTGAGGTTTTTATCGGGGGTTTTCCTCACCTGTAAGACAAATGTCAGGAAAACTTTAAGGCCCAAACGGTTCCCGAAATCATATGGCCATCATCATCATCATTCTTATCATTAACATCATCATCATCCTTCACCGGTGTGGAAAGCAACGGGAAGTTACCACACCTACGATTCTTTTGTAAAGCTGCAAGCATAGCATGAAAATGCTATGACTGCAATGAAGGACCTACCTTTGGGCAGAATTACTATGGATACTATGGATATATATATATATATATATATATATATATATATATATATATATATAGCAGCTTTACTAGGGAATTATAGGTGTGGTAGCTTCCCGTTGCTTTCCACACCGATGAAGGATGATGATTATGATGATGATGGCCGGATGATTTTCGGGGACCGTTGGGCTCTAAGCTTCCTGACATTTGTCTTACAGGTGAGGAAAAACCCCTAAAAAACTCACCCCTACCGGGAATCGAACCCGGGATCCGCTGCGTGACAAGGCAGCACGCTACCTCGAGACCACAGCGACGGATACACACACACACACACACACACACACACACACACATATATATATATATATAAAACAAAGTTATTTTAGGGATAGATAGAAAATTAAGTATGATATTTTAAAATAAAGAAATGAAAAAAGTTTACTTTTTTCAAATCAATATCATAAGCCTAATGCATTTTCATAATTACATAAAAGTATAATAATTGGTTACTATTTTTTTGTATTTTTAATAATAGAGCATATTAATAAATGTTTCTGAAAGATTTGATATATCTGTGATGTGGGTATTTCATATCTATGTAGTGAAAACAAATGTAAGTTGCGAATTTTATTGTAGAGAGAATTGGACTATCCAGGACAATTGAAGCGGTTAGAATCAAAGCAGAGTAAATGCAAGTTTTGCAGTATTGTGAAAACGAGTTTAAAAATGTTGTATAAGAAAATCATAGGTAATTGAAAATGATAATAATCATACGTTATCTATTCCTAACGCATACACTTATATCCCTTTACCAGTAAATAAATTGTTGCTTCAAGAATATATTTATACCCCAAACACATTTTTTTGCGAAAAATTACTTACACCCCTTTGCTTCTAACCGCCTCAATTACACCCAAAATCATCTTAATATACAGTTGGTTAGTATTTCATTTAGTCCACCGCTGTGGTCTCGAGGTAGCGTGCTGCCAGCCCGGGTTCGTTCCCCGGTCTGGGCAGTTTTTCTGGGTGAGGTTTTTATCGGGGTTTTTCCTCACCTGTAAGACAAATGTCAGAAAAACGTTAAGGCCCAAAGAGTCCCCGAAATCATATGGCCATCATCATCATCATCATCCTTTACCGGTGTGGAAAGCAACGAGAAGCTACCACATCTACAATTCCCTAGTAAAGCTGCAAAGCATAGCATGAAAATGCTATGATCGCAGTGAAGGACCTGCCTTCGAGCAGATTTACTATGGATGGAGTATTTCATTTAACAACGCTCTTTAAACAAATAAAACAAGTGTTACAATTTAAATTTTGCTCAGGGATTACTTTTTTCACATCACGTCTAGAAAATAGTTTTGCTCCTATGGAGCAATTTTTTCAAGTAAACGTGCCTTTTTATGTGAGATTGATTTATTAGTTAATTCATTTAAAATAAGTAAATAAGTTAAATAGATAAAAGCAGAATACAGACTGCTGAAATGCTGTTTTTACGTAATGTGAAAGGATGCACAAGAGCGGATAGAATAAGGAATGAAACTATACGAGAAGAATTAAATATATATAAAATTGAAGATAAAATATGCGAAAATAATAAGAAATGGACAGAACACTTAATGAGAATGAACAACGAAAGAATACCAAAAAGAACCTTCCTGTATAATCCCAGAGGAACAAGAGATGTTGGCCGACCACGTAGAAGATGGACTCCACTTTTAACTTCGCCGGAACAGGCTGCATAACCTAAACCTTGTAGTAGAAGAAGAAGAAGAAGAAGAAGTTAAATAGTGTCACTCATAAATTTGCCAAGAAAGTGGGTGCCCGATTTATGAAAAAATAAGATTATGGAACGTATAATTAACCCACAATTATTTAATAAAGTTGAGGGTGAACTCAATTATTGGAAAAGTGGCTAGAAGAGATGCCACTGAACGAAACCCTATCAACGATACTTGTTTTAACACGTACAACCGTGCGAAAAAACAGACGCAACCAATATTTCATGAGTGGTACAGAATGTTCTGAAGCTAGTGGCGTTTCTGTGGTCACAATCTATAAAATTCCAAATGTTAATTGTTCTTTAGTAACAGCATTAGAATGGTCACGAATTAGATGTAATGGTGGTGGTGGTGGCGGCGGCAGCGGCGGTATCGGCGGTTGTGGTGGTAGTAGTGGTGAAGATAATTGTGCCATACAATTATATTGCTGTTGTACTTACGTAAGAGGAGAAGAGGAAGATGCGTTTCCATCTCTGTCAGTCAGCCTGCAGTGTCAAGTGGCACCAATAGCATTCCCATAAGAGTAATATTATTTTCTATACATGGAAAAAGTCTGTAGTTTAGACTGTGGAGATGGTGTGCAGTATAGAAACTTGCGTGGATGAAATTCCTGGAGACATAGGCAAATACTTCAAAACCAAATTCTGGAAGGCTTTATAAAGAAATCATTATTGGGAACAAATAAATGATATCTACAGTGGCTTGGCACGGTAATAAGAGCTATTATAGCTTCAATGATCGCATTGACAGGCGACTTGCTTTTTAATTTGCTAGTAATGTTTGTGGTATTCTATCTCAAAAGATACCGCTAATTGAATCCGATTGGCGGTCAATCGGGTGGCGACTTCTGTAATTATGATCGGCAGTAAGATTAGCGAGTCAACAATAACACCTGTGGATGTGCCTCGTTTAAACGTTGCCCGATGCTGTAAGGTTGAGAGTATATTTTATACACTTAGAAATATCCTGATTGAAACGCGACTGAAATCTTACAAAATATACACTAGACATTTGCATGTCTGATACAGTTAATCCGGAACGTGAATAATGCTGAAATCTGTCCAATGTGAACAAATTTATTGGTCCCGAAGAAATACTCGTAATATTAATTTTACGTGTATTAATTTTGCATAAAACGGAGTCTGTCCAACGCGGAAACGGAAGGATATTTCTACACAATTCATGAAAAAAGAAATTTATAAAGCGGAAAGACATAGAAATAAATTAGTTTCCACTTTATTGAATTCCCGTTAGGCCAAAAACACAATAAGGAATGATTCCTGCTGCCGGGTGAATTACAGATTTTACCTGTACTTGAAATTTTATTTTGACCTCAGTGCACACCCGTTATGCGAAATACAGCTACCTGTCTTACGAATAATCATTGCACTATAAAATCTTAAGTTATTTTAAGTTCTTTCAGAGGTAGCGTTCTGAATTTACGGAATAAAGATGGCTAAAACGTATGTATCATTGTCATTAAACAAAAAAGTGAAAGTAAATTGAAGATAAATATCCAAATTTCCTGACCAATGCTCCAAAGTCAAGCTCTAGCTGTTGCTAAATCCCTATGGAATAACGATTTGACAGATTGGCTGGACAATTTTAAAAGACGACACAATGTAGTGTGAAATGAAATTTGTGGGGGAATCAAAGGATGTTGTCGAAGGTGTAGTTAGTGAACGGAAACCGAAACTGCATACTTTCATTTCAGGATACGAGCCTAAGAGGCATTTTTAACGCTGACGAAACGGTACTTTTTTTCGCGCGTTACCGTGGAAGTCGCTCATACATGCCATACTTCTCTTTTCAAAGGCAGCGGAACTACAATTAATCCAAGGTACCGTATGTAAAAAGACATATACGGTACTCTATAACCCAAAGTTATTAATAAGTTTGTTTTTTATAATGCGGAATTTTGTCTAATGTGGAAAAAAAATTGGTCCCATGCTATTCCGCTTTGAGCAAGCTTCACTGTATTAATGTGGCTGGAGAGTAAGATCTTTCAGTAGTTTGAGTGAAGTTTCACAAGATTTACATCATTCGGTGGAGCTTGAAGGAAAGAAGTCTTCATATTTAACATTATTCAGACCATTTAAATATCATAATGTGGTCAAAGAGTTAACTACTCACTGGCACTAAAACCGTAAGTTCAAGGCCGCACGGACTTAAGCTCTCCATATATCCCTATCCTGAGCTAATGCTTTCCAATCATTCCCTGCATAATCTACTTCCCTCAAATCATGGCTAACGTTATTCCCCCACCTCATTCTTGGTCTACTAACTGGGCGTTTTTCCTCTGGTTTTCCTACAAGAAGCTTCTATGCACGTCTTTAATTCCCATTCGTGCCACATGTGCTGCCCATCTCAGTCTACGATACTTAACTGTTCTTATTATATCTGGCTTCCTATAAGACCACATAGTTCACTGTTATGTAGTTTTCTCCATACACCTGTAGTCAAAGAGTTAACACAAGTCAATATAAATGTTGATCGTCTATTTAGAGTGCCTATTTTAATGTTTGTAATGGCTATTTAGGGTGTCTAAAATAAAATGTTTAAGAACCTACAAGGGAATTGCCAATCATTGAATGCAGAAATCTTACATAGAAATCTCTTCCAGAGAAGCGTGTGATATACCAAGGCCGTGTCAAAAAAGAAAAAAATCTGCCGTTATTAACTGCAAGACATTAAAGAGATTTAGAGATGACATATGATAGTGTACCTCGACAATTGTTATGGACGGCAATGAGAAATATGAATATAAGTGATAAATGGATTAATATTGTTAGGAGGATCTACAGTAATACTTACTTACTCACTGGCACTATCGAACCCGTAGGTTCATGGCCGCACGGAAATAAGCTCTCCATACATCCCTATCCTGAGCTAATGCTTTCCTATCATTCCCTGTATAATCTAGTTCCCTCAAATCATAGTTAATGTTATTCTCCCACCTCATTCTTGGTCTACCAACTGGGCGTTTTCCCTCTGGTTTTCCTACAAGAAGCTTCCATGCACGTCTTTCATTCCCCATACGTGCAACATGTCCTGCCCATCGCAGTCTACGAGACTTGACTGTTCTTATTATATCTAGCTTCCTATAAAGACCATGTAGTTCATTGTTATGTAGTCTTCTCCATTCACCTGTCTGTTCATCTCTCTTTGGTCCAAAAGTTTTCCTAAGTACTTTATTCTCAAATACTTGTAATCTCCTTTCCTCCCTTAAAGTAAGAGTCCATGTTTCGCACCCATATAATATAACTGGTAGAATAATAGTTTTATATATTTTCAGTTTAACGTTTTTTCAAAGGAGTTGGGACATCAAAAGTCTCTGCAATGCATAATAGCACGCATTTCCAGAATTGAGCCTATGTTTAATTTATTTGTGCATCTCATTCCTATTTGTGATTATTGTTCCTAGGTATTTGAATTCAGCCACTTCCTCAAAATTTCTTTCATTTGCCATTAGCTGTCCATTTCCATTATATAATGAATTTATACGTGTGACCATATAGCCTATTTAGTTTTATTGATATTTACTTCCAGTCCTAATTTCTTAGTGTTACTCAATAGTGTGTGCATGTTGTCCTTTAGTATCTCCTCGCTATCGGCCAATAATACTACATCGTCAGCATAAACTAACAGCTTATTAATACCATTGGTTGTAAGCCTTCCTCATTCTCTAAAGATTTAATGGCATGCTCTAGTACAAAATTAAATAGTTGAGGAGATAGTGCATCTCCTTGCTTCAACCCATTCTGGATTTCAAAAGTGTCTGAAAACGTTTGCCTACACGCACCCTACTCTTTGTGCCATTTAGACACATTCGTATAAGTCTAACTAACTTTTTAGGAATTCTGAACTCCAGCAGGATACTATATAACTTCTCCCTCTTAATTGAATCATTTGCTTTTTTGAAGTCTACGTATAGTTGATGTACAGTACCATTATATTCCCATTTCTTTTCTAAAATTTGTCTTATACTAAAAATTTGATCTGTTGTAGACCTGTTTCTTCTAAAAGCACATTGATGATCTCCTAGAATGTCATCAATATAGGGAGTAAGTCTGCTTACTAATATATATTTTGTTAGAATTTTGTACGAAGTTGAAAGTAATGAGATGCCCCTGTAGTTGGTGCAATCAGTTTTATCTCCTTTCTTAATAATTGGTACGATAATTGATTCCTTCCATTCATCTGGAAGAGCTTCTTTTTCCCGAATCATACTAAGCAACTAGCGTATCTTGTCCATCAATTTTTCTCCCCCTGATTTTATCAGTTCTGCTGGGATCTCATCTGAACCTGATGCGTTATACATCTTCATTTTTTCAATCGCCATTTCAACCTCTAATGTACTTGGTTCTGCGACTAGCATTTCTATAGTAATACAAAAGCTAAAGTAAAAATACAGAATAATTTAATACAGGAATTCACAGTAAATAAAGGCCTTAAGCAGGGATGCAGTTTGTGACCAATTCTTTTTAACATTTATTTGGACCAGGCTCTTAACGTATGGTATAAAAATGTTCTGAAATGGGTATTCCTACAGGAGGAAAAGTACTGAATTCATTATTGTTTGCAGATGATCAAATAATTTTTGCAGGGGATGAAGATGATATGAAATATATGATAAATAAACTAATGGAAGAATATAAAAAATGGGGACTGAATATAAATTTACAGAAAACAGAATATATGTGTTTGGGATAGGATGTGGATGACCTCATACTCGAAACACGGACAATAAAAAATGTGAATTTTTTAAATATCTTGGGTCAATAATTACAAGTTTAGGTACCTGTGAGAGAGATGTACAGATTAAAATTGCAATGGCAAAAAATGCAACTAAAACATTACATGGAATAATTTGGAACAAAAATATCGCAAAGGAAACTAAAATGAAAATTTATAAGAGCATAACACAGAATATTTTGTCATATGGAAGTAAATCTTGGTCTTTGACGGAAGTACAAAAGAAATAAAATTAGAACAGTTAAATTTGATTATATTTTAGAAGAAGCCTTCAAAAAACAAGACAGGATAAAATAAGAAATTAATTCCTTTGGAGAGAAATGAATGTCACCACATTGGTTGTTAAGAGGATTGAAAATCAAACGCTTAAATGGTATGGCGATGTACAAATAATGGAAAATGAAATATGACCAAAAAAGATATACCAATGGTCACTCCCTGGAAGAAATAAACGTGGCAGACCAAGATGGAAATGGAAAATCTACGTCATAACTATAATGGATGATAGGAATTTGGAAGAGGGAAATTGGAATGATAGAGATAAATGGAAACTGAAGACGGCAAACCTATAAATGGGGGAAAACCGAAGAAGAAGAAGACATTAAAATCCAGCGCTAAATCTCTCATTTAAACTGAGGAAGAAGGAATAAACAACTCGTGAATAGGTAGATTGGATAACCCCAACTCCTGCCATCCATGCCGCATCCCGTCTTGCTTCAATCCACTCATGCAGGAGTCCATTTGCTCCGTACAGTGGGTTGCCATTGCTGGATTCTAGCTTGGATTTCTGTGCCCTGCAGTTAAAAAGGCAGATTTTTTTGGACACGGTCTTGAAACATCACAACGGTTCTCTGGGAGAAAACTCAAAGTAGGTTTCTTCATGCAACGGTTGATAGTTCCCTTGTAAGTAACCTCAGTCTTTCACATGTCGCGGTTAATATTTTAACTTTTGTTCTCTGTATTTTCTTCTCAATTACTTTGATTACCCCTATTAAAACGATTGCTACAATCAAATTATACGTCCTTTTCTGAGTAATGTAATTAATAGATCCAGCTGCTTATATTGTTAACATGATATATTAGATTACAAGTGGCCACCAGATTTTTTAATAACATGATTGTGTTGGTCCATAACTAAGCCAGTTTTCTTGTATACAAGAATGTTAAAAACACCTTGAGATTTCGCTTTAAGAATTCACTGGACCGTGGAAGTTGTTGTGTAATACAGCCAACAAAAAATATGAGACCATGTTGTTAACAGCTTTTCATTGACTTTCTTTCTAATTTCGGCATCTGCAGCTCCACATGAAATCTGTGATTTTTCTCATTTCAACTTAATGAATAACTACATTGGCTGACATGATTTTTGTCTCATGAGTACCAATAGTTGTACTTAATGCAGTATTTTATCGTGTTTTCAAATATGTTATCGGAATTTCTCCATCATCCACAGTTTATTTCAATTTCAATTAATATATTTAAATAATTATTTTTTACGTCCATTTGTCCATTGTAAAATAAAACGGGGAAGAGATTTCAGCTATGGAAAAGAGATATCAAGGCAAATGGAATCCTAATATACTGGTCGATTATTGTTGGACCATTAAGAGAGATGCTCAACAGGTGAAATATAGTAGAAAATCGTAATTTCTTACTTTCTAGGCGAGTCTGAATGTTCGAATATTGTGTAGTTACGAATGTAGAAAATATTAAACTGTTTGAAATTATAAATTCGTGTCTCTCGGAAACCTTGCGTGATGGAGAAAATCCGATATCATATTTGAATTCAGGAGAAAAAATACTATCAGAATCACATATTTTTCTTTCTGAGACAAAAAAAAAGTTTCTTTTTTGTTGCTCAGTATTATTAAATGGATTTCATTGTACTAATTTAGAAGTGTAAAAATTGTCTTAATTTGAACATAATTATTATAAATTTATCATTAATTAAAACAAGTTACAAATCTTAAAATTGTTTTTAATGTAAACGTAATTATTATCAATTTATCATTAATTTTGAGAATGTTCCTCATCGTTGAGGGTTTTCTCCAACCAATCTTAATAATTAACATTAGTTTTAAAAATACATAAATGACTCGGATGTATAGACTATCAGTTTGTAATACACATTCTCATCTTTCCCTTGATTAAAGTTCCCCATCGTTCTCTGTCATCTGTGTCTTCATCCGTTACTGCAAATGGCCTCATTGAATTCTGAATGTTATTCTTCCAGGTTGTTCTTGGTCTTCCTTTTCTGTTTCTTCTTTCAATTTTCCATGTATACACGACCTTCGGTAGTCTTCCATCCTGCATTCTTCTTACGTGTCCGTATGATATTAGCGTCCTGTTTTCAGTCTCATCCATTATACTTCTTTCTGTATTAATCAATTTTCTAATTTCTGCATATCTAATTACACTGGGCAACAAAAAAGTAAACTTTTTTTTTGTCTCAGAAAGAAAAATATGTGAATCTGATAGTATTTTTTCTCTGAATTCAAATATGATATCATGTTTTTTCTCATCACGCAAGGTTTCTGAGAGACAGGAATTTATAATTTCAAACACTTTAATATTTTCTACATTCGTAACTACACAATATTCGAACATTCGGACTCGCCTAGGAAGTAAGAAATGACGATTTTCTGCTATATTTCGCCTGTGGAGCACCCCTCCTGATGGTCCAACAATAATCGGCCAGCATATTAGGATTCCATTTGCCTTGATATATCTTTTCCATAGCTGAAACCATTTGAGTTGCTCATTTGGTTTTATTTTACAATGGACAAATGGGAGAAAACATCTTCTTCTGCTACAAAGGTTTAGGCTATGCAGCCTGTTCCGGCGAAGTTAAAAGTGGAGTCCATCTTCTACGTGGTCGGCCAACATCTCTTGTTCCTCTGGAATTATGCAGGAAGGTTCTTTTTGGTATTCTTTCGTTGTTCATTCTCATTAAGTGTTCTGTCCATTTCTTATTATTTTCGCTGATTTTATCTTCAATTTTATATATATTTAATTCTTTTCGTATAGTTTCATTCCTTATTCTATCCGTTCTTGTGCATCCTTTCACATTACGTAAAAACAGCATTTCCGCAGTCTGTATCCTGCTTTTATCCCTTGATTTCATTATCCAATTTTCACTTCCATACAACAACAAAGGAACAGCCATTGTTTTATATAATTTAAGTTTCGAAAACATATTTATTAAAAATAATTATTTAAATCCATTAATTGAAATTGAAATAAAAACTGTGAGTGATGGAGAAATTCCGAATACATATTTGAAAACACGATAAACAACTGCATTAAGTACAACTATTGGTACTCATTAGACAAAATCATGTTGACCAGTGTTATTTCCCGTCGATATTTTTTGGCAGCTCTTCTCCAAAAATACATTTCAACTGCAGTTATTCTGTCCGCATGTTGTTGTGTCATTGTCCAAACTTCCGATACAAATAACATTATACTTTTTAGTATGGACTTATAAATATAAATTTGTAATAAATTAAAACAAATCGGAAGCCTTTAAATTTGTGATATGGCCAATAGTAGTTAAGAAGAATACACATTAAGGTTATAAGAAGTAGGGAAAATAAATGAGAGTAAGAAAGTATGGAATGAAACTAGAAGAATGTACTAAGTTAATTTGTAGACAATGAAAAAACACTTTGAAATTTTGACCATGTGCTGTAAAGTGTAAATTTACGACACAGCGTGAATGAGCGATTTTCATGTTATTGAACACTCGGTGTGGTCTGGAGGAAACCCACATCCTGAAGGAGGTTTTGCCTGCAAGAGGAATGTCCGGACATGATGCGGGACTTTCACCTGCGTCCACTACACTCGGTGGAATGCAAGAACTGGACATAATATAAATTGCCTTTAGCTGTTTCACAGTCCATCCACCTGCTTCTCAATCTCTTACGCTGTTAAATTCTGCTTTTCACGAAACTCTATTTGTCATCCTACTTGATGAGTCGTCCGTCTATGGTACAGTCAAGACTAGACAGATTTTATAACCTTCATTCACGATTATGTGGGTCATAAACTATTTTGCTAACTAGTATTTATTCAAAATATTTAGGGTTTTATTCTAAAAATCGTCTGAAATCCATTAAATTAGTCTATTAATTGGTCTATTAAATTATTCTATTAAATTTAGTCTATTAAATATAATCTATTATATTTAGTCTATTAAATTTAGCCTATTAAATTTAGTCTATTAAATTTAGTCTATTAAATTTAGTCTATAAAATTTAGTGTATTAAATTAGCCAATTAAATTAGTCTATTAAATTAGTCCATTACATTTAGTCTATTAAATTAGTCTATTAATTTAGCCTATTCAATTAGTCTGTTAAATTAGTCTATTAATTTACAAAGAATAAATATAAATTATCAGACTAGTTTTTCACCGAGATACTTTATACAAAAAATGGAACTTACTTACTCACTGGCACCATCGAACCCTTAGGTTCATGGCCGCGCTCTCAATACATCCCTATTCTAAGCCAGTGCTTTGCAATCACCTCCTGTATAATCCACCTGCCTCAAATCATGGATAATATTATTCTCCCACCTCATTATTGGTCTACCAGCTGGACGTTTTCCCTCCGGTTTCCCTACGAGAAACATCCATGCACGTCTTTCATTCCCCATTTGTGACACATGTCCTTCCCATAGCAGTCTACGAGACTTAACTGTTTTTATTAGGCTTATATCTGGCTTCCTATAGAGGCCATATAGTTCACTGTTATGTAGTCTTCTCCATTCACCTGTCTGTTCAACTCTGATTGGTCCAAACAGTTTCCTAACAACTTTATTCTCAAATACTCATAATCTCCTTTCCTCCCTTAAAGTAAGAGTCCATGTTTCGCATCCATATAATATAACTGGTAGAATAATAGTTTCATATATTTTCAGTGTAACGTTTTTTTGAAATGAGTTAGGACGTCAAGAGTCTCTGCAATGCATAATAGCACGCATTTCCATAATAGAGTCTATGTTTAATTTATTTGTACATCTCATTCCTATTTGTGATTATTGTCCGTTGGTGTTTGAATTCAGCCACTTCCTCAAAATTTCCCTCATTTGTCATTAACTGTCTATTTCCATTATATAATGTATTTCTATGTGTGACCATATATTTAGTTTTATTGATATTTACTTTCAGTCCCAATCTCTTAGTGTTACTCAATAGTGTGTGCGCGCTTAGAACAGTAGTCATAATTATCGTACTCTAGTAATACAATTTAAATACTGCATCTAATTTATAAACTCTTTAGTCAAATCCTAGCTGTTTAGCCACCGTGAAAAATGCTGTAAAATAAATTAAAAATTAAATTATCCCCAGATATGTAATTATCTTGATAATTTTAAAAATAACATAAAAATGTTGGAAACGAATGACCATGCATTAATTGAATTATATAGTTATTTCAGTTGCTAGATTCTAAAAGTTTATAAAATCGAAATATTAAAAAAACAATAGCTGTAAGCCTGTCTATGTAAACAAATGGAAAATTACACTGAGCAACAAAAAATAAACTTTTGTTTATCTCAGAAAGAAAAATATGTGATTCTGACAGTATTTTTTCTTCTGAATTCAAATACGGTATCAGTATTTCTCCATCACGTAAGGTTTCCGAGAGACAGGAATTTATAATTGCAGACACTTTAATATTTTCTACATTCGTAACTATACAATATTCGAATGTTCGAACTCACCTAGAAAATAAGAAATGACGATTTTCTGCCATATTTCGCCTATGGAGCATCCCTCTTGATGGCCCAACAATAATCGGCCAGCATATTAGGATTCCATTTGCCTTGATATCTCTTTTCCACAGCTGAAATCTCCTGATAAAAGTGTTCCCCGTTTTATTTTACAATTGACAAATGGACGAAAAACGTTTATTAAAAATTAATTATTTAAATCTATGAATTGAAATGGAAATAAAAAAAATCTGTGAGTGATGGAGAAATTTGATAAAAACACGATAAAAAACTGCATTAAGTACAACTATTGGTACTCATGAGACAAAAATCATGTTGATCAGTGTTATTAGTTCAGGCAGAAAGAAATTATAAATATCAGAAAGTAAGTTTTTACAGGCGTTAGCAGGTTACACAATAATGGATAAAAATACAACGAAGATATAAGAAGTGATTTACGGATATTCAATCTTAAAGGCAAAATTGAATTACCAATATGTAGACCTATAGGCCTAATTGGTTCAAACACAGTGAAAGAATATCGTCAAATAGAATTCCATACGTTTTATTCAACTATAAACCCAAAGAAAAAATAAATATTAGTCGTTCCGTATCGAGATGGAAGACTCAATCTCTTGATTTGGAAACAGGTCAATGACTCTTGTTATCCCACCTCTCTAGAAACAAAATTAACTAAAAATGCATAAAACCATGATCTTTCAGGAGAAAATATGATTATATGAGTATGAAATGCTTAGGAAAATGTTTGAACCAACGAGAATAAAACTGACAGATGAATGGACAACATCATATAGTATTTGTGGAAAAGCAGATACACAAGTAATAAGTCTCGTAGATTGCAATGGCCAGGTCATGACTTTAGTACAAATTTGGAATAAAAGAGGTGCATGAAAACTGCGTGTACGAAAATGAGAGAGAAAACTCCCAATAGATAGGTCACGAATGAAGAGAGATACAATAAACATGGTATGAGGGAAGCTAATTATACAGGGAAGGAATGGGAAAGTGTCGCGCATTCAACCTCAGCTATGCTAGCACTGCTGTTGTAATTAGTATATTGTTACTTTTGGATTAAAACATCACCTTTGCTACTCGTAAATTTATTTCAAATTTCCCATCGCGCCTCCCCATTTGCTGACATATCGCATTTAGCTTGACGAAGCCTTCCGCATTTGCAGTATTCCTACAAACAGAAGCTATTACGTGAGAGATGAATTCACGCATGCGCTGATAATATATTTCGATGTGCAGTTGCTAGGCAAAGCTAGTGTCTAAAGACTTGATTATTTACTGATTATAATCTAGTAAGACTCGGCTTATGTCACAGATATTTGAAAGAGAAATGTATATCTCGTTGATAGATTACCATGAAGCATCGACCTTCTATACAAGATCATATGAAATTTCGACCTATCGATTCAGAAAGTGTTTCTTTGACGAGAAATGTAATTTGTTGACGTGAAAGGCGCGAATTGTTTAACATTACAATTTTTCAAAATGTTATTTTTAAATTCATGATATTTAATTAATTTAACCAAGTTATATTTTTTACAAAGCAAAAGAAACAATATAAAATGAAATTATGTGATACGCTTTTCAGCAATGGCAACCTATTAATTTAAGAAAATTTATTTATATTATGAAGTTGAATAACTCAATAATTTAATGATTACAAACATGTAACATTGTTTTATATACTTAGGCTATCACGGCCGGAGTTCCTATGATAATCTTGAAGAAGATTTCCGGGCTGTAGGGCCGTGGTCTCGAGGCTTAAAGTTCCCCGACGTTTCGTCAGAGACTGCGTCTGGCATCCTCAAGGGTTGTCTTGAGACTGGCAATTTTGTCCACCGCGATGTATTCGTAGGTTATATCTGCCTTCTGATTGGTCAGCTGTAGGGACTTCCATTGCTCCAATGAGGTTGCTGTTTAATGGTCTAGTAGACTGTTCTTGTAGAGGTTTGCATTCTGCCTTTTTTAGAACCGGTATCCATATTTAGTTGACTTTCAATGATTCTTCTTTTCTATTGAAACTGTTTTTATGTTTGAATATTTCGATGGCTTTTCGTTGTAAACGAGTCTCAAGACAACCCTTGAGGATGCCAGACGCAATCTTTGGCGAAACGTCGGGGAACTTCAAGCCTTGAGACCACGGCCTACAGCCCGGAAACCTTCTTCAAGATCATCATATGTAACATTATTATTTGTTGCCTCTAGTTCCGAGGGACGCGGGTTCAAACCCGGTCTTGGTCGATGGATTTTTAGGATGGGAAATTTTAAGGACTTTAAGCCGTGGGTCCCAAATCTAAAGATTGTCAGTCTTATAAAAGAACCGCAAACCTGAATAAGAAGACCTCTGTGCAAAATTCAACCGACATTCATCCATCCAAGAAATACCTTGTTGCCTATTAGATGTCTCATTGAGGCGATGTGCTAACCACATGTCACTCGTTAA
Organism: Diploptera punctata; assembly: GCA_030220185.1. NCBI lineage: Eukaryota > Metazoa > Arthropoda > Insecta > Blattodea > Blaberidae > Diploptera > Diploptera punctata. Next base: position 1,036,568 of record JASPKZ010000014.1, read on the forward strand.
CATCTGTATATAAATAAGCGTAACTAAATTAGTTTGGTTAAGAAACTTCCTCTAGAGAGCACCCATATCCCCACGTGGGAGGTATGGGGTATACACCACACACATTAGTATTTGTGGAACGAACAGTTGAAGTAATTTATTATCGGAACTCAGTTTGTTCAAATGTGCTGTCAATTCCATCTCACGCATTTAAGCTTAGTTGATACATTTGATTTGTCAAGTTATTTAAAATTATTATGATTGTGTTATTGATAATATACACAAGAGACCATTCCATGAGAAAAGTGACCTCATGCAAGATGATAGAAAACGTCAGATTTTTCGGATCTATAAAAACAAAACCTAACTTGCAATGAATTTTACTTGTTCAACTTATGAGAAATATTCTAGGCAGCAGCAAACAGCTTTAAATGTCTTAATTTTGTTGGAACTATTTATTATTCAGCCAAGCCAGATTCGAGTTCGTTGAAAACCGGGTATGTTAATTTGAGAAGTTTAATGGAATAATCAGTTTCCCACGAGGAGACATTTGGACACATCAGAGTAACATATATCGACTTAAATGACTATGAAACCTATTAAAAATGTTCATTTTTGATACCAAACTATTAAGTTAGGTTTCTGGAAACATATGTAGAATAATAAAATTCCCTCTACTGTTGTAATCTAAAAATTTTGAAATAGGATCCGGACTAGTGGTTACCATGCTCGCTTTTCCTTCCAAGGTTAACGGGTTCAAACCCTACCGAGGTCGATGAATTTTTCAAGGCATAAAAATCCAAAGTATAGTTTACTTTAGAAAGAAAATAAAACCGTGGTCATGTATCGTAGATTTATGGCAATTAAAATCTTCAAGTTTGAAAAAAAGAGGCATTTGAGCAAAATTTGTTGGCTCTTTCAAGCCCACATTTGAATTGCGTTGCTAAAGAGTGTAATAATCTTATGTGTCAGTGGGTGTCGATAATCATATAATAGTAAAATATATATGTAGTCAATATGCCCATTTCACCAATTAATTTTTAAAATGGTCAACAAGTTTCTACAGCCAAGCTGTCATTCTCAAGACCAGATATAATAGCATCGAATTTTGCAATACGAGATGTTAAAATGTGTAAGTAGTTTCGTCGTACGGCTGTGACCATCATGTGCCACTGGTTGAAAATATTAGCTCAGGATAGGGGTGTATGGAGAGGTTCGCGCAGTCAATAACCTCCGAGTTTGATACTGGCCATAAAATGCTCGGCTATGGAACAGAACTCTGGGAGGCAGCTGAATAAATAAATGAAAAAAAAAACAAGGAAAGAGATAAAAAATAGAGGGAACAACAAATTATGAAATATGTTGAAAAGGAATTAATATGACTATTTAACTCATGCCCCAAATGTGAGTCAATGACCAATCACGTTTCAATGATTTCTGTTTTACAACCAATCAGAGTCGTGTTTCACGAAATATTTATCAGTGTTATAATTACCATATATTAAACAAAGCTCCTCGTTTTTAATATTCTGAACAGGTCTGACCGTTATTTTGCAGTGACTGAGCTTATAAGAAATACGGCTACCAGATTGTATATATAGTGCATACATGTCAACATTTGTAGCAATTGATTATACCACCAAAAAAAGAAACCACTGTTTGACTTTCTTAAATGTATTTTTTCCCAGGTAATAATCCAGAAAAATATAATTGTAATATTTACATCATACGACATCAGAAATGAATTAATATACAGATTGATGTTTCATTTTTTCTCCACTAGAGAGCATTCTTACAATATTGCGTTCCTTTGGCAATAATAGTATGATCTGGTTGCAGTGATAAACAAAAGAAGCAGTATAGAAGCGTACCTATCGTTTCTCATTTGTTTTCAAACATCGCCGTTTGCATTAAATATATAAATATTTTGAAATAACTACAGTTAAATAATGATTTGTGAGTAAACAGCTTAATTTTATTCGTTAAATAGTCCTAACAAATGCCACTCTTGATTTCCAAATTCTCTAGATAAATTCACTCCTCACTTCGTGAGTCGTGAATTTATCGATAATTTGGAAATCACTCGTGGCATTACTTATGAAAACTGGGAATGGAAATCATGCACAATACAAAATATTAGTTTGTTTGATATAATAACAGGATGCAATGCTCAGGACAGTATATATATATATATATATATATATATATATATATATAGCGTCACTGCTATAAAGTAAAATAAATATTCTCTTTAATTTGCTTACTTGATATAGTCAGCTACTAGATGGCAGTGAAGACAGTGTTCTCGCGACATCTAGTAATAATGGAGAGTATAATACATATATAAGAAAAATTAAGTGTTTGGATTGGATTCGCCTGGTAGTGTAATGGATATCACGCTGAGGTACAGACTCGGAGATCCGGGTTCGAGTCCCGTCCAGGCATTTATTTTTCTTATCATACCATATATATATATCATTGAGTCGATACGTAGACCGCATATCATGAGAATAACTAAATTAACTTGGTCTAGTTATTCTTAACAAAGGAGAGTCTAAGGCTCAACATTGGTGTGTTACGCCCCTATATATATATATATATATATATATATATATGAGATATGGTATGAAAAGAAAAATGAATGCTTGAGTCGGGATTTTAAGTCGAGTCTCTAAGCTCTGTACGTTTACCGCTCTAACCAACTGAGCTACTCAAGTATTCCAACACAAACATACATTTTTCTTATATATGTAGTATTCTAAATTCACACAAGAGGTAGCGGGAAGTCGTCCAACTGACTTCTGGTGGCCACCACAACAGGTTAGCAATTTTTAAAGAGAAAAAAAATATATATACAGGTTCTTCATTTATAACCTAACGGGCACATGGCATATTGCCTGTGCGCGATTGTTTGTGCCGCAGCCGGCTTTGCTCCTACATTAACTCCCCGCATAAAGCATGTATAAAAATCTTACCTTATAGAAGATGCTAGAAATGTCCACCCTCGACTAAACGGGCATCATATTGGGAAAACACACTCTGATTCACTTGATTAAGTTGGAGTAAGTAAGTGAGTGAGTGAGTGGATAAAGTAGTTAATACTTTAATACAAAATGATCTTGTTATCAATCCTATATTCATGTTTTTATTTGTTGAGTCCACAATTAATTATTGTTATATATAATTTATAGACCTACTTTATTATATGATCATGAGTTTCACTCTTCCAATGGAAGATATGTAATATCCATGTTTGTTTCAGTGTAAAAGAACTAGTTTTTTCTCCTCTCTCTCTTCAAAATATTATTTATTGTACGTGTTTCTTAGTCATTATTATGTATATAATGTCGGCCGCGCTGGATTAGTGGTTATGTTCCTTGGCTCTGGTTTCGAGGGTCGCGAGTTCGAATCCGGCCGGGATCGATGGATTTTTTAGGATGGAAAAATCCAAGGAGGGACTTTAAGCCGTGGGTCCCGAGTCTGAAGATTTTTAGACTCGTAAAAGAACTTTAAGCCTGAATAAAGAGGCCTATAAGTAAAATCTACCGACCTCATTTATCCTAGTAATACCTTAGTTGCCTACTATATGTCTCATTGGGTCTATCATTTATGAGTAGCAGCGCACGCCGGGTATTAGCTAGTATTGAATAAATTATATAGAACTAAAAACTCCACGGTGCGACAGGCCTTGAAGGCCCTTGACCTACAACCCCGATGCCGGCCTCAATCCATATGTTCTAATCACAGATTTTGACGATCATCCAGCGACAGTAGAGGTGACATATGGTCAGCATGTCGAATCCCCCAGCTGCTATGTTGGTTTTCTCAACCAGGAGCCTCTATTTGATTCATAGAACATCTGGGCAGGAATTGTTGATGTTCATCTGTTGGGACCTGTAATTATGTCCGAAAGATTAAGTGGAGCAGCTATCTACAGTTAGTTCAGACCGAACTCCCGGATCTCCTGGGCAATGTGTCTCTTGTTTTGAACAGCAACCAGCGTGATTGAGCCGTATTGATGCTGGAACACAACTAACCGTCGACATTTGGGGGCATTGGATTGGAAGAGCAGGACCTGTTGCGTAGCCAGTGTGTTCACCTGACTTAATATAGCTTGAGTTTTTCTTTGGAGCATATCAAAAGGATAGCACGGACTTATTGATAAGTGATCTCTAGGTGTGAAAATGCGTCCTGTCCCTCCTAATCAACCCTACGTCGGATAGGCTGACAACGTAAGATATTGCTACTCACTTGTCAGTTGTGGTGTTTCATTGGGAGTGCACCTCTGTGCGGGTAGGAGGGAGGACCGTCTTTTCACACCTAGTGAGCGCTTTTTAACACCCCTAGGATAACGTATGAAACTAGAGTTGCCATCAGAGTTCAGCTAATTGCTTGAATCAGTTATGCGATTCACCACATGTGGAATCCGCAATTCACTACAGAGTTGGACAGTTTTTGCTGCGAAGGTATCAAACACATATCAGGCTGTTTGGCACACATTGTGAATCGTCAGAACATGTATGTATAGTCCACAGACGAGAAGAATGAAAGCAAGGGACGAAGGGGGGGCACGGGGAATTGCAAGCGATACAATGGCTTACTACCTGAGAATACAGGAACAGTCATGATGTCACTTACATCTGTAATTTATTTCAGCCGTATTCAATTTTATGTTTTATATTTTGTGCCTTATTCAGTTTAGTTACTTTATATTTTAATGTTTCGTAGTTCGCTGTCAGGTAAGGGTGATGATTAAAATTTTGAAGTGTGACCGTCAGACTCTGAACTAACACGCCCGCTCAGCGTCTAAATGAAGGTAAGTTATAGTACAATCCTTCATGATGTAATGTGCTGAGTATGAAATACCTACTGTTTTCATTCACTTCGTCTGTGGACTAAATATACCCCACACGTTCCTCATGGAGACAAGGGTGCTTCCCTATCGGGAGTATTTTGTTCAAGCAAATTTAGTTACGCTAATTTTCCTACAGATGCCATTGAGTGACATGTGCTTAGCACATTGCCTCAATGAGACCTACAATAGTGACTGAGGTATTACTTGGATGGGGAAGGTCGGTTAAATTTTGCCCATATGTACTAATTTTGACTTAAGGTTTTTTTAGGAGCCGGAAAATCTTCAGGCTCGGGACTCACGGTTTGAATTCTCTCCATAGACCTGGCCGGGTTTGAATCCGCGACCCTCGGGACCAGAGGCAAGGAACAAAATCACTAGATCACCTTTTATATAAAAAAAAAGTGTTTTATGTACAATATTGTTTTTATTCTGTGCCCGAACCGTAGAGACCAACATATTGACCGAACTCATAAATGACATATTTGTGAATATATGTTTGATAACAAAAGTAATCCACTCTGTAACACCTGTCCTAAGCATTTGAAGGTGAGTTCCTATAACACTTCTTCTTCCTTCCAAGTATTAGGCCACGGCCTGTTACGATCCTATAGAAAAATTTTCCTTCCAACGTTTCATAGGACGGCCCAGAGATCTTCGTCCTCTTGGTATATAATTATAAACAGCTTTGGGGATCCGATATGAACTCATTCTTTCAAGATGGTGTTTCCAATTTAGTTGGTACTGTTTAATATATTCCAAAATTGGCGTAGTCTTCAATTCTTTTAAGATATCGGTGTTCCTTTTCCGATCCCATTTGGTGTAACCCGTTGTTTTGCACATGAATCTCATTTCACAAGCCGTTATTCTGCTTTCATGTTGTCTTTTTAGTGTCCACGCTTCACTACCATAGATCAACACTGGTCTAGCCGAAGTGTTATATAAACGTAATCTGGTGTTTTTTGTACAAGGGATGGTTTCATAACTTGATTAATAATTTCCAAATTTTTATTATAACTAGTAATTTTTTCAGGGATATCCTTTTCATCCCAGATAGAGAGATAATATCCAAGATATTTAATTGACTATTTAACTCATGCCACAAATGCTAGTCAATGACCAATTACGTTACAATGAATGTTGTTTTACAACCAATGACAGTCGAGTTTCACCTCGCTCTTTATCGATTTCTCTTTATCAGCTCCTGCTTTTGTGATAAAGAAAGGTCCTCCTTTTTAATGTTCTGAACAGGTCAAAGCATTATTTTTTCTCCCAACAAATACATTAAATATAGCAAATAATGAAAAGATTCCTTGATTTTACTGAGTTGTTTACTAAAAAATAAATGAATAACCCGTAATGTTGATTATGATATATAGTTTGATGTGTTTCATTATTTCTCCACTTGGGTGCACTCTTACAATATTGCGATCTTATTTGGCAATAAATAATATGATCAAGGTGCAGTGAATGCACATAACCTCACATTTCTGATTTATTTTCAAACATCGCCGTTTACATTAAATATATAAATATTTAAAATAACTATAGTTAAACAATGATTTGTGAGTAAACAGCTTAATTTTATTCGTTAAATAGTCCTAACAAATGCCACTCTTGATTTCCAAATTATCGATAAATTCACGACTCACGAAGTGAGGAGTGAATTTATCTAGAGAATTTGGAAATCATTCGTGGCATTATTTATGATTAGATCTCTCCAAAATTTTATTCTGGAGAAAGATTTTACTTTGTATGGGGTCCTTCCCATGAAATGCCATAATTTTAGTTTTGTTAATTGATATTTCCATATTAAATTTGACAGCTATCTTCACCTATAATACTGTGTATAAATTATACAAATTTCAAAGATATAAAGTATATAAATGTGTAACTATTCACAAATAGGTATTTTAATTACATTTTTATGGATATTTGTACGAACTGAAACTTAATTATTTAGAGTTTAATGAAGGTAAAAGTGAATTGTGCAATTTTTCTGCCGTGGTATGTTATGGTGACCCTGACCCCATGACCTACACCTGCACTACACGTGTTTGCTGCAAGGACGAGTCTTAATGCCAGCTGCTGCACAGCTTCATACATAAAATTCGGTCGTCGATCCCGATGGACTAATGGCTTCCATTCTCGTTAATTATTCCGAGTTCGTGGGTTTAAACTTGATCAGGGTCGATGGCCTTTATCAGAACCTAATAATCTCGAGGATGCGAATATATTCGGAAAAAAACTCCAAGCACGACAGTCCTAAAAGGTCCTTGGCCTACCAGCCGGCTGTTAGCCTCATATCCACGTGTGTTAATCACAGAGGTGGACAATCATCCAGCCAGTGTAGGGGTGACATGTGGTCAGCATATCGGGTCCCCCAGCTGTTATTGCTGGTCTTCTCAACCTGGAGTCGCTACTTATTGTAGCTACCCAAATGCCTCACGATGCTGGGTGGGCACCGGTCCCATACTGGTCGAAATTCCATGAGAAAATTTCTTCCCCCATGGGGACTCGAACTTGCGCAAGTCCCGTAGCTCAGCGCCAAGGCTTCTTGCCTTAACCACTCCATACGGCGCGGGACTGAATATATTCGAAAGGAAAGTAAAGTAAAATGAGACTTTAGGCCCTTAAATATACATTATGGCTACAACTTACTTATGTAGGTCGTTGATACGTAAAATGTGAAACAACATTGATATTTTTGAGAGATTGGCAAAGAACAGAATAAGTTCAAATTAGGAATCTAGTGGTACACTATCGTGTATGTCGCATAGGTATTACGCTAGGCGTAATTTAATTTTTATTAAATGACTGATATCACTGATTATTTAACTCGTGCCCCAAATGGTAGTCAATGACCAATCACATTTCAATGAATTTTTATTTACAACCAATTAGTCGTTTTTCACCTCGATTTTATCACTTACATTTTATCGCCTTCACTCTACAAAGTGGCTCCCGGATTGTATATGTAGTACATAAATGTCAACCAGATTCTGCTTGCGAGATATAATAGAAAAACATTCGTAGCAATTGATTATACCATAAAAAAAGACACCACTGTTTGCACTTTCTTAAACGTATTATTTCCCAGGAATTAACGTTGCAGAAAAATATAATTGACAATGTACATCACATCAGAAATTAATTAATTACCCGTAAGGATGTGTTTAATTTGTTTTTTACTAGGGTGCATTCTTACATTATTGCGATTCTATTTGGCAATAAATATGATCTTGTTGCAGTGATGAACAAATTAAACATAACGTTTCTCATTTGTTTTCAAACATCGCCGTTTACATTAAATATATAAATATTTTAAAATAACTATATTTAAATAATGATTTGTGAGTAAACAGCTTAATTTTATTCGTTAAATATTCCTAACAAATGCCACTCTTGATTTCCAAATCCTCTAGATAAATTGGAAATCACTCGTGGCATTACGTATGATAAAATATTGTAATATTGCATACTATTTAACATTTTCAATACTGTTGTGACGCTAACTTAAGACAATATAAGACATTAAGAAACAAAACGAATCAAAACATTAGGAACGCTAAGTTGCGGTATGCTCATAGTCTCATTGATCCAAACACAAATGCAAGTGATATGTGGAAACGTATTAGATCAATGGGCCTACGGCAGCCGACAACCAAAGGAGAGAGCATTAACATATCACTGGACGATCTAAACCAACATTTCACATCATATGCCACACTTAACATAAACACTACGACCAAACAACAAACTATAGATGAGCTCCTATCCACACCTACTCCTTCCCGAGAAAAATTCTTCTTTTCCTATATAATGCCAATCGACGTTAAACTATCCCTGGACCGCATTAGAACTAACACACAAGGTATAGACAATATAAGTATCGACTTTTTAAAGAAAATACTCCATGTCATACTCCCAACTGTAACCCATATATTCAATGCCTCAATTATGACCTCAATTACCCCGAACTCTGGAAAAAAGCTATAGTCAGACCAATCCCTAAAATTAAATTACCTGTAACACCAAACGACTTTAGACCAATCAGCATCCTCCCAGTCCTATCTAAGGCCTTGGAGCGCATTGTTCATGAACAATAAACTGATTACCTTAACACTCATAACATACTCGACCCATACCAATCAGGTTTAGGACAGGCCATAGTACGGCACCGCACTTCTTAAAGTTACTGAAGATGCGCGTGAAGCAATGGACAGTGGCCACATGACAATATTTACACTCTTGGACTTCAGCAAAGCTTTCGACACTGTTGACACTGACATATTAATAGCAAAATTACGCGCTCTGAATCTTTCGGACAATGCTGTTAACTGGCTTGGATCCTATCTTCATGGTCGCCAGCAATGTGTATCCAATGCAGAACTTTCCTCATCCTGGCTATCACTGAAGGGTGGCGTCCAACAAGGTTCAGTGTTAGGACCACTTCTGTTCTCTATCTATGTTAACGATATATCCACTAGACTTACCTATTGTCGATATCACCTATACGCTGACGATTTGCAAATTTACATTCACTCCCATCCTGACGATGTACATGACACACTAGACAAATTAAATAGTGACCTAGACTCAATTTCCCAATGGTCGAAGAAACATGGACTTAATCTAAATACTGACAAGACACAGTGCATAATTATAGGACATCGGCGAATCCAAAGCATTATAAAATACGAAAATATCCCTACCATTCTCCTAAATGACAAAAATATCCCCTACAGCTCAGTAGTAAAAATCTGGGTATCTATATGGACCAACACCTAGACTGAAAATCCAGGTGAATAATACCTGCAAGAAAGTGTTCTCAATTCTTCACTCCCTAAATAGTTTTAAAAAACTTCCTTCCTACAAAATTAAAACAAATACTTGTACAGACTCTTATAATGCCACACTTCGACTACTGCGACATATTACTGACTAATCTTACAACTGATCTATCTGACAGACTACAGCGTGCTCATAATGCGTGCATTCGATTTATATTCAATCTCCGTCGTTATGACCACGTGTCTCCTTCATTTCAGGCCTTATCATGGCTACGCCTAAATGACAGAAGAACTTTACATTCACATACCTTACTATTCCAAATTCTGCACACATATTTACCAACTTATTTAACAACACGTTTTCAACATTTATCGGCTCATCACAATTTAGGAACAAGATCACAAGACTCTTCTTTACTTTTGATACCACAACACAGGACCTGTCTGTACTCTGAATCTTACACAATATCTATGGCTAGAGCATGGAACTCACTTCCCAGTCATGTCAGGGACTGTCAATCGCTATCATTATTTAAATCCAAATTAACTGATATCTTAAGTTCGACACAATGAAAACATTAACTACATAACAACTATATAGAGCATTCTATTAATAATCATGGAGGAAGCTACTTACTTTATTTTATATATTTTTAATTTTATTATATTCTATGTTTTTGTTAGCATTAGCTAGTATTAGATCCATCATCATTGTATTTTGTTTAGTCTGTATTTTAATATCTTAAAATTGTAATATGTACGTAATTTTTGTATAATTTTACTATTCGCTGGTTGAGTGGAAGAGAAGGCCTTATGGCCTTAACTCTGCCAGCTAAAATAAATCATTATTATTATTATTATTATTATTATTATTATTATTATTATTATTATTATTTTAACACAGTTCTAATAATGGATCATATTATAATATTATAATGATATTGTGAAAAGAAAAATTAATGTCTGAACCAGGAATCGAACCGTGGTCCTGGCAGCGGACGAAACGAGAATTATAGGTTTGTATATGTGGAAAGACTTGTTAATGTTTGTGACAAGTCTAGAATGGTGTAGTGGACTGCACACTAGTATGGAGAACTAGAGGTCCACGGTTCGATTCCTGGTTCAGACATTAATTTTTCTTTTCACAATATCATTATAATATTATATCACATACCATCAACAATAAAACATTATATTACTATGGTATCATATGCTACAATATAACAGTGATTTTATTTTTATTTTGCAGTTGTGCATGTGAACAATTGATGTTTCAAGGATAGGTAACATGAGGGTGAGTGGAATTTAAAAGTTTATTTCAACTTTATTTTATTGAATTTAGTTTAAGAAATTGTAAATAACACATTGGATTAAAATACGGATGACAAGGGTAACTTAATCTTTCAACATCGGAAAATCCTTAGTAGCTATTGATATAGAAATAAGATAAAAATAAAAATTTGATAAATTTGTCATATTGTGTAGGCCCTATAGGGAAAATAGTTAAAAATAGATAACAGTTCACAAGTCTCACAATAATAAGATTAATCTGAAGTAATAATTAGGGGAAAATTGATCTAACGATTATGTGATTAACTATAGATTACGTATTTTTCTCTTTTTCTCTGTACATTTTGTTTAAATTATGACTTAGGTGATAACTATCCCAATTAAGTAAAGCGTTTTCTGAGATTTGGTTATTATCTTTACGTCTAATTCGTTGTGAAGTGTTCTGTCCCAATATAATTTGTGTGTTATATTCTTTATAACTACAAAATGTTTGCATACATTATTTAATTAAGTTACAGAGTCTACTCCAAGTTTGCCTATATGTTATCCTGCTAATCTATAGGCCTGTATAATTTTACTGTACATGTGTTTGTCACTCTACTTCTCCTAAACGACTGGATCGATTTTAATGAAATTATTTGTGTATGTCGGATTGGGTCCATCGATGGTTTAGATTCACAATTGGATTCTCTAAAACCATTAGGTGTAGGAGTTCACCTCAAATGAAAATTAAAAAATTGCTCTAGCGTTCATATTGTTCCACGTTTCTCAGTATATCATATTAAAATAAACCGAGGTAGGTATTATCCAAAAAATGAGCGAAATGCGACAATTAGAAGTGGAGGTTTACTTGAAATCCGAAATTATAAAACGCCTATACGACTGGACCGATTTTGATTAATGTTTGTATGTGTGTTTGAGTGGGTCCTTGGATGGTTTAGATTCACAATTGGACCCGGTAGGTGGCGCTTCGATCGGATTATAAGGATTTTTATGTCAGATGTGTGTCATCTGCATTACCGACATTCCGCGTGACATCAATGTGACGTCATAATGCATGCTTCTTGAACCACAACAGATGGCAGTGAGAAGTTTTCTTGCCAACTTATTGATTGGTGAATTATATATTATACTTTTATAAACTACTCCTTAACTATAGATGCTATTGGCACACCATCTAGTCCCCCAAGTTCCCCCAGTTTTAATACAATTTATAGTAGGTCTATGTATTGAAACAATTAGAAACATGTAGGCTATTCACGTAGACTTTCACGGCCGGAGTTGCTATGATGATCTTGAAGAAGATTTTTGGGCTGTAGGCTGTGGTCGTGAGGCTTGTAGTCCCCCGACGTTTCGCCAGAGACTGCGTCTGGCATCCTCAAGGGTTGTCTTGAGACTGGCCCGAAAATCTTCTTCAAGATCATCAATTAGAATCATGATTCGACCAGGGGAAAGAAAATTAGAAATATCGCTGTTATCAGTTTCATTTCTAGCAAATCAGCATACAGCTATTCACCACGAGGAAGAAGAAGTTTGGGAAGACCAAAGAAAATATGAAAACAGCAGCAATTTGGAGCCGGAACAGGCTAGTAAATAAGCCTAAATCGTGAAGAAGAAGACTTCATTGCCAGCTATAAGCGAAAATTGCAGCCAACCAGCTTTAAAAATGTAAGGTATATAGCAGTCTCTATTAGTATGAATATTTTAACTTTAAAAATCTGTTCATTGCTCTTACAACTTTTTTTATGTTCCATGAAGATGTTGAACTATTCAGGTGCACAGATCATGATCTGACCATTACGTGAGGGGCATGCATGAAGTAGCAACTGAGTTTGGTGGTTAAAATGAAATCAAGTTTTATGAACTTGCATGACCACAACATTTTTTTAAATAACTTTGTCTTTCATTTAAAATCAACTTGTTAAAAATGTTTTAGATTTAATCAATGTACATTCTCTGTACAATTCTATGTACATTTAAAATGTGAACATGCATGTTAATTGAAGTATATTGATAATATTTCCTTTTGAGCTGATAATCTCGAATACATTATTTTATGGTCCTGATGAATACTTATAAAAGATCGATAAAATCGTCAGTTTGAGTATATCTCTAAGCCTACCGTAAACCACTGCAGTATAAACTCATGCTTAATACATTTACTTTCGTTGTATATACACTTACGACCAGCTTTATGGGCTTGCTATAGCGTTTCTAGCTACACTTCATGAGGTCCCGGGTTTGATTCCCAGTCAGATCATAGGAATTTTTCCTTAAAGAGAATTATTCCTGTGGTTGTCCATGGTTCGGATTTAGGTTAAGTTTAGGTTAAGGACTTTCCTAGCATCCATTATCATTTATCACCCATCATATCATCGGGTAATGTAACTCCGCCTTCCAGGTGCCCCAATCTAAGAAATGGATTATCTTCTTCTTCTTCACTTCACGGGCTAAGCAAAATGCCTGTTCCGCCTCACAGTTGTTCTGTCCATCTTTTCACTGACCTTCCTACATTCCTTGAACCTCTTGGCTTGTAGTTAAATGCTGCTTTTGGTAATCTTGTTACGTTTATTCTTTCTATATGTCTAAACCATTTTTCTCTATATCCTTTGATTTTATCATTTAATGAATGTATATTAAACTCTGTTCTTATATCTTCATTCTTTAACCGATCCATTCTTGTGCAGCCTTTTGTTCTTCTAAGGAAGTTCATTTCTACACTTTGTATTCTACTTTGTAATTTTTTGGTCATTACCCAAGTTTCACTCCCATAAAGTAATGCAGGAAAATGTTTTATAAAACTTCAATCTAATATTTTTTTTTTGTTCTTTAATGTTTGATATGTAGTTCCACATATCATTTGAAATCTTGACAGTTTCACATTTACGTATCTTTCATTTTTTGTGTTTATAGTAAAATTACAACCCAAATAATTAAAATGTGTTACTTGTTCCAGAGGCTCGTTGGTCTATTACGATTTTTGATCTTATGTGTTCACTTCCCCAAAATGCCTTTATTTTCGTTTTTTCCTTTGATATTTTAAAATTATATTCTTGGAATAACTGATTTAATTGATGTAAAGAGTACTGCAAATTATTTTCATTTTCTTGAATAATAACCACATCGTCAGCATACATTAAAACGTTTATACAGAGTCGTAAAAGAAAGACAAGCCTGAATAAAAATACCTATGTGCAAAATGTAGGCCTACTGAATATTCCCGTCCTAGTACTACTTTGGTTTCCTAAATGTCACTATGAGGCGGAACGCTGACATCGTACAACTCAAATGACGTCTATACGAAAACATGTGTAACTAAATTCGAATGGTTGAATTTCTCCACTGTAGGGGAGAACGTTTAAGTCTCGTTGAGACACAATAGCTTACTGCTATTATCTATGTTGATTTTCGAGTAATTGAAATCAAAGTTTAGGCTAATACTAAAAATGATTGAGAATAAAATACAATACTAAAGCTTACGTGGCTAATATGAACTTCTCGCAATATGTTTTTATGCTTTATTCACTTTTAGGTAGAAGTAAATAACGACAAGTGCAAAGTATGGTTTATTATTATTTTAAGTTAACCGGCTATGCATTCGAAAAGCACGGTTTTGTAAAACGAATCACAGCGATCTTCAATTGTTTACAGAGCGAGAAAAAAATAAATCTCTAATTTATCGCAAAGAACTTCTTATCTGTTGACAAGTGACTAGCGCGAGTGGCTGCCCGACTGGCAGTTCCAGAGGGGTATTGGTGGTGGGCTATACCGGAATTTTCTGGGTTCTCTTGGTTCTCCAATTTCCCGAATTTCATCCCACCACCACTCTCCATTCCCCCTTCCCTCGCCTTCATATCATTTCATTTCTCTTTCATTTCATATTCTTTACCTCATCTTATGTCAGGAAAAAAAAAATAGTTTATTGACGCAGACTTTCACGGCCGGAGTTGCTATGATGATCTTGAAGAAGATTTTCGGGCTGTAGGCCGTGGTCTTGAGGCTTGAAGTTCCCCGACGTTTCGCCAGAGACTGCGTCTGGCATCCTCAAGGGTTGTCTTGAGATTGGCAATTTTGTCCACTGTCTGTCCTATTTATACGTTCACCGCGATGTGTTCTAACACACCATTGAGGATGCCAGGCGCAGTCTCTGGCGAAACGGCAGGGAACTTCAAGCCTCAAAGACCACGGCCTACAGCCCGAAAATCTTCAAGATCATTATAAAATATAGTTTCTTTGGCAATCCACATGCGTTGGAAATACATGGTTGCGGGGATCTATTGGGTGGCTCCACCCGGATCCTGCCACATAATTCCGAGCCTGAACAATAAAAAAAAACAACAGTAGGGGTCAACGGGAGGGTAGTAGCCCACCTGACGGCCATGGCTCAACTCAAAAATGGTGATATGTGTCACGGTAGTAGAACTTGGTATGTCAGACCTAGAAGATGACCTACAACTTACGTAAGACCATAGCGTAGACTTCCATTCCACTTACCTCCATAATACTGGGATTTTCAATTGATCTTTGAGGTCGTGGTGCTGAGAGCAGCCTACTCCCAATCTGATTAAAGAACTAAAGTTCTATCACATGGGATACAAGAGGACTGAAAATGTTAATGTACAGCCTTTGGAAAAAATGATGCCGCAACTCTTGATGATGGAAAGTTAGAGTTTTGAAGAGCAATTAACACCAGTAAGTTGTTACATGTTCTGACTCGTTTGAGTATAAAGCGACGGCGTAAGTCTCTCTTCATGCAGCAATCGTATCGTTCGCTTCAGTGGAGCAGTCGGTAAGATGCTCGTTTTCCGATGACGCGTGTCCATGTTCGATTCTGGTCAGGTAGGCCTATATATTTTTTATGTTTGTTTTATGTATTATTAATTAAGAACGTCGTTAATTTTATAATGCCTACATGTTACCAGGCTTCGTTATATAAATACATTTGTATATGTATGGAAATATTCCCGGTCGGGGCTGGCTCCTGGGTGAAATTTCTTCAGGGTTTTTCCTCACCTATAGGATAAGTGTCAGGAAACTTAGGGTCCAATGGTCCCCGAAAATCATCCGGCCATCATCATCATCATCCTTATCTTTATCAACATTATTCTTCACCGGTGTGGAAAGAAACGGGAAGCTACCACAAATTAAAGCTCCAAAGCATAGCATGAAAATGCTATGATTGTAGTGAAAGACTTGCCCTCGGGCAGAATTACTATGGAATGGAATATGTGGAAATAAATAAATTAAAGTAAACAGCTCATATATATATATATATATATATATTAATGTTTTATTTATTCTGGCAGAGTCAAGGTCATAAGGTCTTCTCTTCCACTCAACCAGCACAAATACAAATAAATATTTGACAAATATAGATATACACTACACTAATTATAAACAGTTATACATTAAATGTAGCAATGTAAATTTCATGTACAAACAATTTTTTTATACGGATAATAACAATAATAATAATCATACTTACGATAATAATAATAATATAATAATAATAATAAATAATATAAATATGATAAATTATACGAGAAAAACCAATTAATATATATATACCTTACACTTGGTAATGATGAAGTCGAGGTTGAGTAAATATAAATTTAGATTTATTTTAAAAGATGCTAATATATATACATATATAGAAAATGAATAACAATTGTAACGTCTCATTACCTTATTTACAAAATACATGGCATAATAAAATTATTTATTTCCATTACTAATACAAATTGCCTCTGATTAATTTAAATTATGTTAATTGCTAATTTCATTATACAAGTAAGTCCTGAAGTAGGCCCCTACTGCATCGCTTCATACAGACAATTTCTAGGAGAGATGGTTGTGGTCTAGTGGAGGGAGTTTCTGTTTCCCGTGGATGAGGTCGCGTATTCGATCCTGCTGTCATGCTTTTCTCTCTCTCTCTCTCTCTCTCTCTCTCTCTCTCTCTCACACTCTCTCCCACTCTCTCTCTCTCTCTCTCTCTCTCTCTCTCTCTCTCTCTCTCTCTCTCTCTCTCTCTCTCTCTCTCTCTCGCCCTTATTTAAATTCATGTTCTTACTTTTTGTTTAATTTCTTTTGCTTTGTTTTATTTTCAGTATTTACCGCACTACTTATTTACACGAAACTGTGTCAGTTGCACGGTACACAACGAAATAGAACAGATTTAGTTTCTCAAGTAGTTTTATGCTTGTGAATCAAATAGCTGATCTCTGATCATGCGCAGTGGCTTCGTTCTGAGACTTGAAAATTATCTGTGCGCCATCAATTTTTTCAAAGGCTGTACATAATTCTGTACCTTCTCCTATGAAGAAGAAAATAATGTAAACGCAAAAATATCAAACTTTTAAGGATTTTAGCGTTAGTATATTCCATCTTCAAGCCACAGTTAGTCCAAAAACATTCAAGACCAAATATGTATAAAATACTGGCTCTCAACTGTTTTGTATGGTAGCGAAATATGGACATTGAAACAGAAGGGTATACAGAGACTTAGATCTACTGAAATGAGATATTTTCGAAGGACTGCTGGATACACACTAGATCATAAAAATGAAGACATCTTAGAAGAATTACACATGGAAACTTCAGAAAACAAAAGTTCTGCTTATAAGTCAAGATGGATGAAATATGATCATCGAATGTAGGATCACAGAATACCCAAGCAAATGTTAAGCTATCAACTTGCAGGAAGAAGACCAGGACGTCCAGCTCAAAAGACTTTTGAATGGTGTTTATATTTAAGCCGAAACAGGTCAACAAATGGCCTAAATTTGTAAATAGACTATGATGATGATGAACTCTGTATCTTTATTTCATAACCGAGGAAAATCGTGTAATTGACCAGATCGCAATGCTTTCTAACTGAAGTAGTTTCGTTACATTCTTGTTACAGTTCAGCTTATTACAAAATCACTTTCTCGACACTGAGGTATCAAGTAATATTGCATGATATGTCTGAATTAGTAATATTTGGAGCAATCGTTGAAGTTAACCTTTTTTTAACACCTAACAGAGATCTAACTTAGCAATACGCTCATTTATATTCTAACCAGAAGCTATACCTATAAAACTGTAGTCCTTGTATTCAGCCATTTTATTATCATAATTACATTCATTTTGACTGAAGTTTACATTTTTATGTAAACTTGATATTTCATGTCATTAAAAATATAATAATTTGTTAAACAAGAAATAAGTCTATAATTTAAATTTCATCATATATTCTATAGTATTTTCGTCATAATTCATATCTTGAGAGCAACAGTGTTACAAGACACTGGATGAGCGTAGTTTTATGTAACTGCTTTAGTAAGTAGTTTAAAAAAATCACATTAATGATAACGAGAAATAATTGAAATAAATCTGAGGCTTAAAGTTTTCTGACTTTTGTCTTATTCTATTCTATAGTAATTCTTTCACTGCAATCACAGCATTTAATGCCATTCTTTGCAGCTTTACTAAGGAATTGTAGGTGTGGTAGCTTCCCGTTGCTTTCGACACCGGTGAGGGATGATGATGATAATGATAAGGATGATGATGATGGCCGGATAATTTTCGGGGACCGTTGGATCCTAAGCTTCCTGACATTTGTCTTACAGGTGAGGAAAAAACCCGTAAAAAACCTCACCCAGGAGCCTGTCCCGACCGGGAATCGAACCCGAGCCCGCTGTGTGACAAGGCAGCACGCTACCTCGAGACCACAGCAGTGGACTTTTTATCTTATAGATAAGGAAAATTTTCGACAAATACTATCACCCAGAAAACTTATCTCGATCGGAGATCGAACCCGGGCCCGCTGCTTACGAGACGGCTATTCTACCCCGAGACCACAGTGGTGAAAGAAAAAAGTACTGTTTTACAAAAAAAATACATTCATATACATGTAATAGAAATACACAACCAAATTTTGAAAATAAAAAATTCTATATATGATGTTGAGAGTGTCAATGAACAAAAAAACATATATTTCTTGGTGGTATGTTATATTGTAGGCCTATTTTAACTGCTGGTCTCAGTCGTATAAATCAGTTTGGTATTGCTTGAAACAACGAAAATAAATCTTTTACGTATAACTCACAATAACGAATTTTGTCTTTTAGCTCTTTTATGCCAAGAAGATCGAGATAAGTAGATTCCCGGTCAACACCGGGTAATCAGCACGAGGAATCTTAAAGTAATTACGATATACATTTATAATTATTTTTCATTGTACTTATTCAACTAATACACTGTATGTGTGTATTATTTAGCTTGTTATGAGCTCTCAAAGTAATAAAAGTATGATATTTGATATTATTGATTTTTTTTTCCAAATGCCTCAGGTTGTCATTTCGACATTTCTGGTGTTCTCTCCTGGCATGGCGTACTTGTAACCCACTTATGAGGTTGGAGCGCCTGGAACATGGATTTACGCTGCCCCGTTGATATGAGAGTTGATGATAATGGTAATAATGGACCAGGAGAGGCCTTAAACTAAACTTAAGCCAATTAGGCGAATATTATATTGATGATAATGATGGCCAGATGGTGTTCGGGGACCGATTGGGCCTTAAAGTTTCCTGACATTTATCTTACAGGCGAGGAAAAAACCCGAAAAAACCTCACCTAAGAAACTTGTCCCAACCGGGGATCGAACCCGGGCTCGCTGGTGACAAGGCAGCACGCTACCTCGAGACCACACCGATGGACTTATTGATATCTTGAAATTATAATTCTGTATAATGTAATTTAATTGAAAGAGTGATCACTGTAGACAAACTTAAGGAACTTAATAAATTTAATTATAACTTATATGTGGTACAATTAAGAGAATATTTAAAAATGCAAGAAAGGAAACAAAAATAAAATTTTATAAAGCAGTGACAGTCCCTTTACTGTTGTGTGGTAGTGAATTTTGGGTTTTAACTAAAAGAGAAAAGAAGATCATAGAAGCAGCGCTGAAATGAGATTTCTGAGAAGTGCAAACTTCTAGATAAAAGAAGCAGTGAAGATATATTAGAAATTAGCTAAATATTTTTAAACTTTTGGATAAAAATAAAAGAATGTTGAAAAAACTGGAAAGAACATGTTCAAAGAATGAAAGATGAATGCATATCAAAAAATATACTTAATTAGAAACAGGAAAAAGACAGGAAAGGAGACAGGAAAAAGAGATGGATTCAACTTTTTGAATGAGAATCTATGAGACCGTAACAAGCAACATGGGCTGCTGCTGATGATGATAATTGAAATTATTTAAAAATGTTTCAATGTATGCAGACGATCTGGTAATTATACAGAAGTCAGAGGATGATTTACAAAGAGCCAATTACATGTTGAATCAATTAGGACTCGATTATAATCCCAAAGTCTCAACTTCAAAAACTAAAATTGTGGCTTTTCGGGGCAATGTGCTAGTCAGAGCAAAAATAGTAATCAATAATGAAATAATAGAACAGATAGCACACTTTAACTATCTTGGTTCAGATATAACGTACAGCTACGATTGGGATATACATAATAAATTAAACCGATATAAAATGATGTGTGGCACCATAAGAAGAACCCTCCGAAAGACTCGAAGAGAAACTCAGCTCAGGTTTTATAAAATTATGGCTGTTCCTGTTGTTTTATATGGATCTGAATCTTGGGTACTTACAAAAAAAAGATATCTCACACATACAAGCCACTAAAATGAAATTTTTAAGATCCGTAAAAGGATGTACCCGCTTGGATAGATTACACAATGAATCAATAAGAAATGAACTGGAGATATTTTCTATAGTCGATAAACTAGAAGAGCACAAAATTTGTGCTCTTGATGTTTAATGCTCCATTGATATTTAATACCAATGGAAAGAACATTTAGGCAGAATGGGAAATTCAAGATTACCCAAAAAAGATCAACAACTACAAACCTCATGGAAAAAGATCTTTGGGGCGACTAAGGAAACGATGGACTTGAGACCGGAACAGGTCGCATTGACCTACTCCTAGATAGGAAGAAGAAGAAGAAAAAGAAGAAGAAAACTCGTTTGATTTTATATCAATGTTTATATGTATTTAGACTCTTCAATGTATTTTTAAAGAAATAGTAAAAAAAACATAGGGCACTGTACATAATATTTAAATGCTTGAGTTTTATAACATTTTTACTCTAAACCCCAGTATTCACTTATACCTGACTAGAATTTAAGGTGGCAGATATTAATAGCAAGGTGTGAAAATGCTTCTAACCGTACAAAATTCTACCTTAACATTATCGTGGGATGGTTACGTGGAAAACATTGTTTAGATAGGCCTAAACATTATATTGTTTTTTTTTTCTAGGAAAGCTGTAAGTAAATGAAATTTAGATCGTTACATCCTCGTGTTAATTTCCGTCAGGTGTAGATGAGAACACGTGCGGCTGTTAACAAGACACACACAACTGCAATCTTTGCTTAGTGCCGTCCCCTCTTGTGAGGCGACATTTCCTTTCCACCTGGTTTTCGCTAACTAATTTGCACGTTTTGTTCACTTAGATCTATGTTTATTTTATACTATACATTACCTTCCAAAATATAATTTTAAAATTTCAGTTATTTTATACTATACATACCTTCCAAAATATAATTTTAAAATTTCAGAGTCCCGCGCCATAGCCGAGCGGTTAAGGTAGGAAGCCTTGGCGCAGAGCTACGGGACTTGCGCTGGTTCGAGTTCTCCATGGGGGAAGAAATTTTCTCATGGTATTTCGGCCAGTATGGGACCGGTGCCCACCCAGCATCGTGAGGCAATTGGGTAGCTACAATAAGTAGCGGCTCCAGGTTGAGGAACCAGCTATAACGGCTGGGGGACTCGACATGCTAACCACATGTCACCCCTACACTGGCTGTTGATCATCTACCTCTGTGATTGACACATGTGGATGTGAAGGGCCAGCAGCCGGCTGGTAAAAGGGCAACCGCTGAAAAGTGGAAAGACCCTCAATCGGAAATCGGAAATTTCAGAACGAAAAACAAAAACAAAGCTTTTCGAAGAAAATATAGCAATTGTACAAAAACAATACTCCACTAGAACAGGTCAAAAGTTTCAATTATTTAGGATCTATCCATAGTAATTCTTCTCGAGGGCAGGTCTTTCACTGCAGCTTTACTACGGAATTATAGGTGTGCTAGCTTCCCATTGCTTTCCACACCGGTGAAGGATGATAATAATGATAAGGATGATGATGATTGTTAAAAGCATCATTACTTATGGAGCAGAACTTTGGCCATCAACAACAAAAACAAATAAGTATCTTTTGGTAACGGAAATGGATTTTATACGAAGGACAGCAAGAATTTCAAGAAGAGAAAAAATTAGGAACTCAGTTATAAGGGAGAAAATGAAGATTGAAGACACTATTTTAGATTATATTAAAACTCAGCAATTAAGATGGTACGGATATGTCCAGCGAATGGAAGAGGATCGACTACCAAAATATGTTTTGGAATGGAAACATGAGGGAAGACGAAGCAAAGGAAGACCTAAAACCTCCTGGAGTCAGGGAATATGTTTATACATGAAGGAGAAACATATACAACCAGGAGATTGGATGGACCGGCTAAATTGGCTATTAGGAATAGGACGATGTCAAAGACATTAAGCAACAGATGATCTATCTATCTATCTATGATGATGATGGCCGGATAATTTTTGGGGACCGTTAGGTCCTAAGCTTCCTGACATTTGTGTTACAGGTGAGGAAAAACTCCGAAAAAACCTCACCCAGGAGTCTGTCCTGATCAGGAATCGAACGCAGCGTGATAAGGCAGCACGCTACCTCGAGCCACAGCGGTGCACTACATTTAGGTTACGAAGTAGCTTATAAAATTGGACGATGTTGTGCATCAGCCGGCTAAGCGTCATTAAAAAATATATTTTGATGTCATCTGTTGCACTGGATCATGAAGTAAGTGTACGTACACTTTTAGCCCCAAATCTTTAAATATAGCCTTATCATTAAAGAAAAAAATAAACGTCATCAATCCTATCAGAGATTCTATGTTTTGCAACGAACGCCTGTGAAACATATTCATAAATGCTAATATAAATTTTGATCATACAACTAAGCGCCAAATCCCCTACTCTTGGATTGTTGATGCATAACTTCCAAACAAGGAAAATAAATTGCCAATATCCAATATTGTTAGTTTGGCGCTGCAATAATTAGTGAAGATTGACGTAAACTTTAAACGTGTTTGTCTTTAAATTTAGATGATGGCGCATAGCCGATTGTGCATAACGCAGTTCGAGTATAGGCCTAGAATATAAACATAAACTTCCTCTTTTCCAACAGATATGCAGTACATAGGAATAGAACATTGACAGGAACCTCAAATGAGGTTCTATACGGTTATCACGTGCAATATCAGTTCTTTCTACTAGGCCTATAAGGGATCTAAAACTTGGACCATGACACTGTATGACATTACAGGCTACAGAAATGACAGTTTCTGAGATCAGTTAAGGGTTTGCAATAGGATTAGATAAATTTAAAAATGAGGATATAAGAAAAATAATTAAATGTGTTATCAGTATAGAGTCTACCGCTGTGGTCTCGAGGTAGCGTGCTGCCTTCTCACGCAGCGGGCCCGGGTTCGATTCCCGGTCGGGGCAGTTTCCTGGGTGAGGTTTTTTTCGGGGCGTTTCTTACCTGTAATACAAATGTCAGGAGCCAACGGTCCCCGAATATCATCCGGCCATCATTATCATCCTTACCATTATCATCATTCACCGGTGTGTGGAAAGCAACGGGAAGCTACCACACCTATAATTCCCTAGTAAAGCTGCAAAGCATAGCATGGACATGCTATGATTGCAGTGAAAGACCTGCCCTCTGGCAGAACACTATGGAATGGAATCATTATAGAGAAGGATTCATCGTTATAGAGATCAGTGGATTGAACACCTAGAAAGAATGAGCTACAGTCGTATACCTAGAAGAATTTTTTTTTACAAAACTAAAGGAAGGAGAGATTTGAGAAGATCACAGAAACGTTGCTTGGAGAAAATGTGAAGACGGAACAGGCTTAAGAACCTAATCCTGATTGAAGAAAAAGAAGACCTTCCAAATGTATTGTTGATAGCAAGAAATGGAATATTATCATAAAAGTTAGCAAAAAATGAATTATTTGCAAAGAGAATGTAATTCTATAATAATAATAATAATAATAATAAATAATAATAATAATAATAATAATAATATAATAATAATAATACTTTATTTATTCTGGCAGAGTTAAGGCCATAAGGCCCTCTCTTCCACTCAACCAGCACAAATCAAATAAATATTCGACAAATATAGATATAAACTTACACTATACTAATTATAAACAGTTAAAGATACAATAAATGTAGCAATGTAAACGTCATGTACAAACAACATTTTATAGGGTAATAACAATAATGATACGATAATAATAATAATAATACTAATAATAATAATAATAATAATAATATAAATATGATACATTATACGGGAAACACCAATTAATATATACATCTTACACTGGATAATAATGAAGTCGAGTTTAGAGCAAATATAAATTTAGATTTCTTTTAAAAGATGCCAATGTCCGGCAGCCCCTTATTTCTTGTGCTAGAGGAATTCCAGTTGCGAGAAGTGGAGATGGTATATGACATGGAGTGATGTGATGTACTATGTTGCGGTATATTAAGTAAGATACTATGTTGTGATCTTGTGTTTATAGTTATGGCTTGAGGATAGATACTGGAAACGGGATGATAAATAATTGGGAATCGAGGTATGTAGGATCTTAAATAGGAGAATTAGACAGTGCGATTTTCTTCTCTCTTTTAGATGTAGCCATGACAATTCGTGGAATAATGGAGAAATGTGATCGTATTTTCGAACATAAATATGAATCTGATACACATATTATGGACACGTTTGCAGTTTGTCCGACAATCCGTCACTTATGTCAGTTAGTAGAACGTCACAGTAGTCAAAATGCGGCATCACTAAAGTTTGGATTAAAATTCTTTTAAGAGTTGTAGGAAGAAAATGTTTAAGTCGCTTTAGGGAATGCATTATGGAGAAGATCCTTTTAGATGTTCTATCTTGGTCTAGTGGCTACCATATTATTATAAATCACCTCTAAAATCATGGTAAATGTTCTTCTCCGACTCATTCTTGGAAATCTTCACTCTAGTTCTCCTACAAGAAGTTGTCTTGCCCCTCTTTCATTCCCCATTCGTGCTACATGTTCCATCTTTCGCAGTATATGAGACTTACAATATAGAATTCTGGTTACCCGAAAACAGATCTAACCCAAAAACTGTTACTCATGACGCACTAAATTCTTCCACCATTTTGTTACATATAGATTACTATTAGGTAAAGTAATCCCACAACAGGCCTCAGGAGGCCCTTGGGGTATTACTATTAGCTTTTAAAAATTAATAAAACAGGTGGTCCCTAAAGGGTAGAGAATGGGGCGGATCTGAGGATGAGCTCTCAGACTCTACAAAAGGCTCCAAATAGTCAGCGCAAAATATAGCCTCTCTCTACAAAACCCTTCCATCTGCCTTCACGTGGTGGGACTGTTTTTACTGAAGATGGAGGGTGAATGGCGAGTTTCTGGCGCCATAAAACCAGATGCTCGGGGCAGACAGAGCTCTGTAATCTTGTAAGGTAGTCTGTCTAGGAGAAAGACAACTCCGAAATTAAACTCTGGTCCTCCAGGTTGGTGGATTTACGGTTGGGCTGGTAACCCACCCAAGTAAAAAAAAATCACTCAGAAGTCTCAAGTGCGGATACGATACCCGGATAGATTCAATGGATACAACTTACGCAATGAAAAGGCTAGACGATTTGGAATAACGGATATGATCAATATTGCAACCTGGAATGTGAGAGGACTCCATACAAAAGAACAGGAAATACAGTTAGAACCAAAAGAAAAAAGAATTATAACATTATGGCTGTTCCTGTTCTTTTGTACGGATCTGAATCTTGGGTACTTACAAAAAAAGATATCTCACACATTCAAGCCACTGAAATGAAAATTTTAAGATCTGTAAAAGCATGTTCACGCATGGATAGATTACACAATGAATCAATAAGAAATGGACTGGATATATTTTCAATAGTTGATATACAAGAAGAGCACAAATACCAATGGAAAGAACATTTAAACAGAATGGACAATATAAAGATTACCTACAAACCACATGGGAAAAGATCCTTAGGACGGCCAAGGAAACGATGGACTTGAGACCAGAACAGGTCGCCTTCACCTAAACCTGGAAAGGAAGAAGAAGAATATAATTCCAAATGTATTAATTGTTTCATGACTCATTAATTGGATTGAACAAATAATAATTATTACTATTATTGTTTTGTTTTTTTAATTTGACAACCATTCATAAGATAATATTTATTTATTTATCATAGTCCGTTTAATCTAATTTCTACTCGAACAATTTTTTTTAAATTCAAATACGTCAATGCAAAAAAAAAAAATACTGTTTTACACAAAGTCAATAAAAACCCGAATCACCATAAGTAATGCCACGAGTGGATTTCGAAATTATCGATAAATTCACGACTCATTAAGTGAGGAGTGAATTTATCTAGAGAATTTGGAAATCAAGAGTGGCATTTGGTAGGACTATTTAATAATAATAATAATAATAATAATAATGATTTATTTTAGCTGGCAGAGTTAAGGCCATAAGGCCTTCTCTTCCACTCAACCAAGCGAATAGTAAAATTATAACAAAAATTACGTACATATTACAATTTTAAGATATTAAAATACAGACTAAACAAATACAATGATGATGTGATCTAATACTAGCTAATGCTAACAAAACATAGAATATAATAAAATTAAAATTATATAAAATAAAGTAAGTAGCTTCCTACATGATTATTAATAGAATGCTCTATATAGTTGTTATGCAGTTAATGTTTTTCATTGTGTCGAACTTAAGATATCAGTTAATTTGGATTTAAATAATGATAGCGATTGACAGCCCCTGACATGACTGGCAAGTGAGTTCCATGCTCTAGCCATAGATATTGAATTCAAATAAGCTGTTTACTCACAAATTATTATTTAAATATAGTTATTATAAAATATTTATATACTTAATGTAAACGGCGATGTTTGAAAACAAATGAGAAACGTTATGTTTCATTTGTTCATCACTACAACCAGATCATATTTATTGCCAAATAGAATCGCAATATTGTAAGAATGCATCCTAGTGGAGAAAAAATGAAACACATCAAACTGTATATTATAACCAACATTATAGGTTATTAATTCATTTTTTCGGAAACAACTCGGTAAAATCAGTATTTAAAAACATAATTATTGAACACACAATTATCAAATGTGTAGGTCGAAGGAATCTGTTCATTATTTGTTATATTCAACGTATTTGTTAGAGAGTCAGTCACTGCAAAATAATACTCTGATCTGTTCAGAATATTAAAAAGGTGGAGCCTTCTTTATTTTGGTAATCAAAATTCGATAATTATCGAGATGAAACACGACAGTGATTGGTTGTGAAACAAAGTTCATTGAAATGTGAATGGTCATTGACTCCCATTTGGGGCGTGAGTTAAATAAAAGAAAAAGGAAATTTAACAAATTTAATGAAGTAAAGCAATATAATCCTGTAGGACACTTGTCGCCATCATTCTAACCTGATTACTGGTCAAATGAGTTACCGCCTCTTTTTATGACAGGTATTTTGAAAGGAAATAAGTGTTGTCTTCTTAAAAAACCTAATACATCTCAGTCATACACCTGTGCATCAAGTTTGAAAACATCCTATTTTATTGACAGGATGTTTTAGAGGAACTTCCTCGAGCAGCACGAGGATATTTAGAAAGTGGTGTCCTGTAAAAAACAAATTGAGTGGTGTGTGAAAATTGTAGTTGTGGGTATTAGACAAATCTACTTGAGCGAGAGAATGTGGACGACGCCGCCAAGTTTGCAGGTGTAACAAAGGGAAATGGCTCACCTGCTCCCTGTACCCTCATACTACAGACCCGGCTAACTTAATGGATGAATAGCCGTTGAAGAAGTTTTACCAACATGTGGTATGTTATACTGCTGGTGGGTTTAGTACCTTCTGCGATTTTGAATCCAGGCTTTATTATGTGGGTAACATATATAATATATATATAATATTATTTATATATATTAGATATATATATGATATATATATACTGAACAATAGATTAGTGTTTACATTGATACAAGTTTTACAATTTCCATATGTAGTAATAATTATAATAATAATAATAATAATAAATAAATATTAATGACAGTAATAATAATAAGCCTTGACGTTATGAGACATTCGATGGAAGCTGATGATGATGGATGATAATAATAATTAATGAACTAATTAACTATTAAATTACTGGCACTATCGAACCAGCAGGTTCATGGCCTCGCGGATATAAGCTCTCAATGCATCCCTATCCTGAGCGAATGTTTTCCAATCATTCCCTGTATAATCAACTACCCTCAAATCATAGTTAATGTTATTCTCCCACCACATTCTTGGTCTACCAACTGGGGCGTTTTCCCTCTGGTTTTTTACAAGAAGCTTCCATGCATGTCTTGAATAATAGTAATAATAATAATAATAATAATAATAATAATAATAACAATAACAATAACAAAAAACAAAACTAACTCACTCTATGGCTTATGGAATCCGTAGGTTCATTAAGACCTCCATTGGTTATAACTAGAGCGAGGATTTTTATGAAATTTCATGTTTTAAACTATTAGTCAGAGAGCGCTGAGACAAGGTATCTTTACATTTTATGATATGTAGAATCAAATAAGACCTTCATTTTTTTTTCATATTTCATAATATTTGGCGAAATGTTCATATTTTAGTAAACATTTAATTTTTCTTCATATTTTTCAATTTTCAATTTTATTAAATAAAATTTCTAATAATTTGTTAAAAACATATTTGAAGTGATTGTGGTTTTGAGATTATTTGACAATGTATGGTAGACAGGCGAAAATTCCTCAGTATCCCATATAGAACAAAATAAATACATTTGATAAAAGAAAATGATTGAATAAGGAGACATGGAATGACAAATTGAAGGTTTTTGTCCAAAACTACAGAACAGGGACAGGGATTTCCTAATATGTGACAAGAATATGAATAAATAGAACAAACAATGTTAGAATAATAACCACCTACTCTATCTATCAGGTAGCAACCACATTTATTTTTTGCTACCTAAGGACAGTCCTTATTTTGTGAATTAGGGAAGACTGCTGCTGCTAAACTTGAAGCTGTGCTGAGAAATAAGGTCTTACACCACAGTTTATGAAATTAGTAAAGTTCTTAAAATATATAAAACTATTATTCTACCAGTTATATTATATGGATGCAAAACATGGACTCTTACTTTAAGGGAGTAAAGGGGATTACGAGTTTTTGAGAATAAAGTTCTTAGGGAAATTTTTGGACCAAAGAGAGATGAACAGACAGGTGAATGGAGAAGACTGCATAAACAGTAAATCACATGGTCTTTTATAAGAAGCCACATATAACAATAACAGTTAAGTCTCATTGACTGCGATGGACAGGACATGTGGCACGAATTGGGAATGAAAAGACGTTCATGGAACCTTCTTGTAGGAAAACCAGAAGGAAAACGCCCAGTTGGTTAGACCAAGAATGAGGTTGGAAAATAACATTAACTATGATTTGAGGGAAGTAGATTATACAGGGAATAATTGGAAAACATGGCTCAGGATAGAGATGTATGGAGCTCTTATGTTCGCGCGTGGCATGAACCTACGGGTTCGATAGTGCCAGTGAGTTAGTCAGTCTTGTTGGTAAGGCTAATATTATCCTCATTTACATCAAATTATCAAAATATAGTGCGGTACATGTTTGCTCCCATAACATATGGGTGTGGGCGTACTTTCTGATCGTATAAAAAACAATTTATAAAATGTAGACAAATCTATTAACTGTGTGTTTACGAATAGAATTGAATAATTGGATTGTTCAAAGCACAAGTAGACCAAGACTAGTTACTCTCGCTCTGCCAATTTAATGAAAAAAACTATTGTTTTAAAATAATTCTAACTACATTTCACCATGTTCACATGTGCTAGTTTACAGGATTAAAAAATAATTGTATTTGCAAATTACAAAGTAATTGTATTTGCAAATTACAAATAATTGTTTTGTGGATTAATTCAATTTTAATATCTTGTTTTTTTTTTTTCTTTCAAATTGAACATACTGACTGGACTTCTTGGTCTACCTACTTGTGTTCCGATTCAATCCAATTATAATATTGTGGACATTTACATATATTGAGTTCAATATATTTATGAAGATAAATAGCAAGTATCCAAACTGTACCCACTCTAAATTTTTTTTACTGGTAAATTCGATGGAAGCATGTTTTGTTTCGGTTACTATGTTTTGTTTTCTGTTTATGTTTGGATTTCGTAATTAATAGCATTGGAATAAATATATTATAATATATATAATATATATATATATATATATATATGAAAAGAAAAAAGAATGCTTGAGTCGGGATTTGAACTCGAGTCCTCTAAAGTCTGTACCTTTAGCGCTCTAACCAACTGAGCTACCCAAGAATTCCAAGACAAACATACAATTTTCTTATACCATGTAGTATTCTCAATAAGAAAATTGTATGTTTGTCTTGGAATTCTTGGGTAGCTCAGTTGGTTAGAGCGCTAAAGGTACAGACTTTAGAGACTCGAGTTCAAATCCCGACTCAAGCATTCTTTTTTCTTTTCATATAATATTTGCCCTTCATTGCCAAATGTCAAAATATATTTATAATATATATATATATAATCTCCCAGTATTAATTTATTAAAGTAAAGTGTCAAACTACAGGCTTGGGAGGACCTTAAGGTAGATGGATGTTGAGACTTCCACATTTCTAGACAATCGCTAAGGAATGTCCACTGGGTTCTCAGCCCTGCGTGACAGCCCCCTTTGTCCCAGAACATGTGTCTGGTAATCATTTAATTAAGAACCGAGTAGACTATGATGCCGCCAGAAGGTTTGGTGGAGCTAAAAACCCTGACCCCATTGAGACTCAAACCCAAGACCTTCTGGCTTATTAGCGTGATTCTTCAAACAACCACACTAAAATTACCATTAAAATTGCTTCAAATCATGAATAAATTTTATATTGGGTCTGAGTTAATGAAAAATGAATTAAAATGAAAATACAGTGAAATTCTTGATTTCTTGTGCTACAAAAAGATATTTTGTCTCATTTGTGTACTGGTATATTTACTCATAAATTATACAGAGTCAAATATATGTAAAGAGTTAAAAAATAGTAGCTTCATAATATTTCTGTCATCATTTTCATACTTTTCATATTTCCGTATAATTTTCTTCATATACACTGCTCAAAAAAATTAGGGGATATTGTAGAATAACCCATTAAGACTATGTTTTTTGGAATAGTATTAGATGCAATCACTTTCTATTACTCCAAGATAATGTAAATAAGAGTTTGAAGTTGTTACGTAACCTCGGTACCACACCAGAGGGCAGTGTCTGTACTGATGATGTGAAAGGGTGGTGTGGGGGTGAATGTTTTGTTGCTGTTTTTAAATCCAGTCCAGTTTTCAGTTAGTGAATGACTTGCCTTAGGGACAGTGATGCCTCGACAACGTGATTTACCTGAACCAATGGCTTGGAGGGCCATAGGAAGGACGGAAGCTGGACAGACACAACAAGAGGTGGCACAAGCCATTGGGGTGTCTCAAAGCGTGATTTCCAGACTTTGGAATCATTTTCAAAGAACATACTGTTCACAGAAGAGCCGGACAAGGTCGACCAAGGGCAACAACAACAAGGGATGACCGTTACCTCTTGTTAACAGCCCGTCGGAATAGACAGCAGAATGCAACTCAATTGCGAAATACACTTCAAACAGCAACATGACGCAGGGTGTCAACTCAAACTGTCCCTAATCGACTGCATGGAAGTGGTATCTATGCCCTTAGGCCCATAGTGTGTACCAGGTTAACTCCACAACACCGTAGAGATCGCAGAAACTGGGCGGAGGAACTTCGTGGGTGGAGGCATGCTGAATGAAGATCAGTTCTTTTTTGTGATGAGTCGCGATTCAACGTGGAATGTGATAGTCGGCGTGTATTCATCTGGAGAGAAAAAGGGACACGAAACAATCCAGCTTTTGTACGTGAAAGATCCCCATATGGTGGTGGTGGATTGATGGTGTGGGCAGGAGTCAGTAGTGGTGGACGTACGGACCTCTAATGTCATCCAAGGTGGTACTTTGACTGCAGTAAGGTATAGAGATGAGATTCTCCGACCTTTTGTCATGCCTTATGCTGGTGCCATAGGCGATTCTTTTCTTTTTATGGACGATAATGCACGACGCCACAGAGCTGGCTTGGTGGACGACATGCTGGAAGTGGAGGGTATCGAGCGTATGCAATGGCCAGCTTCCTCCCCGGACTTAAATCCGATTGAGCATGTGTGGGATGCATTAGGCAGGCGCATTGCAGGCAGACCAGCACCTCCCACAACTGTTCCAGAGCTGCACATTGCTCTTATGGAAGCGGCCACGTATCCCCCAAGAACTCATTGCTAACCTCATTGCATCAATGCCACACAGGTGTGAGGCAGTGCTGGCCGTTCGAGGAGACCATACACCATACTAAAGAAACATTTTCACCCATGTTAATGTTGCTTTGTTTGTTTGCCATATTCCTAATCAGGATCTCTTTGACATCTGGTGTGGTACAGAGGTTACGTAATGACTTCAAACTCTTGTTTACATTCTTTTGGAGTAATAGAAAGTGATTGCATCTAATACTGTTCCTAAAAACATAGTCTTAATAGGTTATTCTACAATATCCCCTAATTTTTTTTGAGCAGTGTAATTCCTCGCTCTAGTTATAATCTCAGTTAACTAAATCCAGTTCATATCTCCGATCTTTAATTCCTTAAGATGCATTCCAATATTATTCTGCCATATAGGCCTACACGTAAACAATAATAATAATAACAATAATAATATAATAATAATTGATAATAATAATAATAATAACAATAATTGGTAATAATAATAATAATAATAATAACAATAATAATAATCGATAATAATAATAGAATAAAGTACTTAGGAAAATTTTTGGACCAAAGAGAGATGAACAGACAGGTGAATGGAGAAGACTACATAACAATGAACTACATGGTCTTATAGGAAGCCAGATATAATAAGAACAGTTAAGTCTCGTAGACTGCGATGGGCAGGACATGTTTGCACGTATGGGGAATGAAAGACTTGCATGGAAGCTTCTTGTAGGAAAGCCAGAAGGAAAACGCCCAGTTGGTAGACCAAGAATGAGGTGGGAGAATAACATTAACTATGATTTGAGGGAAGTAGATTATACAGGGAATGATTGGAAAGTATTAGCTCAGGATAGGGATGTATGGAGAGCGTATGTCCGCGCGGCCATGAACCTACGGTTTCGATAGTGCCAGTGAGTAGAGTAGTAATAATAATAATAATAACAATAATAATATAATAATATTAATTGATAATAATAATAACAATGATAATAATATAATAATAATAATTGATGATGATGATAATAATAATAATAATAATAATAATAATAACAATAATAATAATTGATGATGCTAATAATAATAATAATAATAATAATAATAATAATAATAATAATAAAATAATAATAATAATAAAAACAAATCATAATAATAAATATTATTATTTGTAATATTAATAGTACTAATCATAATTCAATAATATTACGAACTAATAACAGTGGTCAACATGATTTTTGTCTCATGAGTACCAATAGTTGTACTTAATGCAGTTTTTTTATCGTGTTTTCAAATATGTATTCGAAACTTCTCCGTCATCCACAGTTTTATTATTTCAATTTCAATTAGTGGGTTTAAATAATTATTTTTAATAAACGTTTTTTCGTCCATTTGTCCATTGTAAAATAAAACCAAATAAAGTAACTTATGAGATTTCAGCTATGGAAAAGAGATATCAAGACAAAATGGAATCCTAATATGCTGGCCGATTATTATTGGACCATCAAGAGGGATTCTCCACAGGCGAAATATAGCAGAAAATCGCCATTACTTACTTTCTAGGTGAGTCCGAATGTTCGAATATTGTGTGGTTACGAGTGTAGAAAATATTAAAGTGTATGAAATTATAAATTCCTGTCTCTCGGAAACCTTGCGTGACGGAGAAAAACCGATATCATATTTGAATTCAGGAGAAAATATACTATCAGAATCACATTTTTCTTTCTGAGACAAAAAAAAAGTGTAATAAGATAAAAATAAATGTTCTTCCTTTATTAATATTCTTGTATCCAATTAATATTTTTAATTCTTTATAAAGGACTAGTACAAATGTATTTCCTAGGAATTATTATTTTCCAATAATTTGTTGTAAAATTAATTTCCCTCAGATCATGGGTAATATTATTGTTTCATCTTATTTCTGGCCTATCTACTTGTTGCTTTCCTCAGGTTTTCGTACACTTTAATTCCCAATTCGTGCCACATGTCGTGCCCATCGCTGTATACGAGACTTAACTGTTTTTATTGAATCTGTTTTGCCATAAAAATCATGTATCTGATTATTGTTTGAGTTTATATTTACACCTTTTTGTTGGTCACAAGTATGGTGCCTCAGACAGCTGGGCAAGGTGTGGCATATTATAGACTACTAACTAAGTTTATAGGCCTACTACCCTGCTTTAAATGAATGTGTTTCAAATTGAACAGGCCAAAAGAAACAGAATACTTGCTGGTGGTTGTAGACACTGTTTTCTAATTTCATCGTTTTTCATACTGTATCATAAACTTAAAACTGTCAGCATTAATATTCCAGTTTGTTCAATGAGGTAATCTCTAATTCTGTTCCTTTACCAGATGGAAATATTATAAAGTGTCGTAAATTGTGTCGTCGTAACATCTGGTTTCCCTTTGCAGTGTTGTATGGGTGTCAAACCCCTAAGTGAATTATTTTTCTCATAAAATAGCACACAGCAACCTTCTCTTTTACAACAAACTCATCTGACCGATTGCGGTCAGGAAACACCACTTCATTGTACGATTAAAAATAAATATGAAACTCTCATAAATTCTGAAAAAATACTCTCTCAAATGGTACTATCAAATTCGTATTCGGAAAGTCCGGAGTTGAAATACCATTCCTGATCCAATTATCTGAGGTTTTTCCATGTTTTCCTCAATAATAAAATGCAAATATTGTGTTGGAATTTCATTGCTTTTATGCTCTTAGTTACCTGACGACCAGATGTGAGAAGTTATCTTCTTACAGCAATGTTGGCACTAAGTCATAAGTTAAGTTTGATATCACATCATCTCTTCTTATTCTGTTTCTTTCATAGTAGCATCTGGTCCGCACCTGAAATTCCCTCCCTCAAGGTATCAGGGGTATAAGATAGTTTTTTATAAAAATGTACCTGTTGACAGGTGCTGTCGTCCTCGACTTTATTAAAATAATGTATTTAAAAATATTATTTGGAGAGCACTTTTCGCGAAGTTCATTTCCATCATCAGCAAGGATGACTATGTGCTACTAGTTTTTTCGGTAATCTAAGACGCTAGACGTTTGAATGAAAGGTAGCAACTATTTACTAACGACGACATAAAGACCATCAACGTCTCCAACGTCTTAAATTACAATAACTATTAGCACATACTCATCCTGCTGTTGACTGGAAGTTAACTTCCGAAAGGCCTCCTAAATAATATTTTTAAATACATTATTTTAAGAACAGTTGAGGACGAGGACGAGGTGACCTGCCAACCAGGTACCTTTTAATTCCGTTTTTATCTTATGACGTACATTATCTCAGCGGAATTTGAATATGAATTTTGTTAGTATTGATATCAGGGTTTGGCCGCACACTTTTCATGCTTATGCAGTTACTTGTTAAATAATTACTTTTTCTCCAGAATAAAATTTATTCCATGCCATTTATTTTCATTTTTCAATTATGTACATCTTATATTTTATTCGTTAAATCTAGAGTAAATCAACATATATTATAGATAATAATGGTATTATATACGGGATAATTAACAGTATAATGAAACCATCATTAGTACAGAAGAACACAAGATTACAACTTTATAAGGTTCACGCAAGACCAGTATATGGTAGTGAAGCATGGACAATAGGAAGAAGAGATGAAAGCCGAATAACAGCAAATTAGATGCGATTTATTCGCCGTACAGTAGGCTATACAAAGTGGGACCATAAAAGAAATGAGGAAATTATGGAAGAGTTGGATGTAGAACCCATTCTTCACCATGTACAAAACTACCAGAACAACTGGAAAGCCCAACTTCAACGAATGCCGTCTCATAGAATTCCAAAAGCCATGCTTCGTTACTGCCCTCAAGGCAAAAGATTGCTGCGACGTCCAAAAAAGCACTGGATGGAAAATTCCTCTTTGAGACCGTAACAGGCCACACGGCCTAATACTTGCATGGGTGATGATGATGATATACTATGTAATCATTTATGTTTATTATAATTTAGAGCATAATACTAATTATTGTAACTTTTTCTAACCTGGTTGAGTGCTTGACAAGACCTTAAAGGCCTTAACTCTGCCATCTATTTATTATTATTATTATTATTATTATTATTATTATTATTATTATTATTATTATTTATTATTATATTATTATTATTATTATATATATTATATTATATTATATTATATCATATTATATTATATTATATTATATTATATTATATTATATATATATATATTATATTTATATTATATTATATTATATTATATTATATTATATTATATTATATTATATTATATTATATTATATTATATTATATTATATTATATTATATTATATTATATTATATTATATTATATTATATTATATTTATATTATATTATATTATATTATATTATATTAATTATATTATATTGTTTTATATTAGTCCACCGCTGTGGTCTCGAGGTAGCGTGCTGCCTTGTCACGCAGCGGGCCCGGGTTCGATCCCGGTCGGGGCAGTTTTTCTGGGTGAGGTTTTTATCGGGGTTTTTCCTCACCTGTAAGACAAATGTCAGGAAAACTTTAAGGCCCAAACGGTCCCCGAAATCATATGGCCATCATCCTTATCATTATCATCCTTACCATTATCATCATCATCCTTCATCGGTGTGGAAAGCAACGGAAAGCTACCACACCTACACAATTCCCTAGTAAAGCTGCAAGCATAGCATGAAAATGCTATGGATGGATATTATATTATATTATATTATATTATATTATATTATATTATATTATATTATATTATATTATATTATATTATATTATATATTATATTATATTATATTATATTATATTATATTATATTATATTATATTATATTATATTATATTATATTATATTATATTATATTATATTATATTATATTATATTATATTATATTATATTATATTATATTATATTATATTATATTATATTGTATTATTATTATTATTATTTATTATTATTTATTATTATTATTATTATTATTATTATTATTATTATTATTATTATTATTATTTATTATTATTTATTATTTAATCAATTGAGTTGTGTTTACTTGATGAAAATCCATATTTATTAATTAAATTAAAAATAAAACGTTGTTTTATTTTATTTCATATTTATTATATAATTCAGTGACAGCTGTTTCGGTACACTGTACCTTCTTCAGCCATGTTAACAAATTATGAATTGTTATTATATTTTCTTCAGACATGTTAACAAATTATGAATTGGTTATTATATTACATAATATAATAACCAATTCATAATTTGTTAACATGTCTGAAGAAGGTACAGTGTACCAAAACAGCTGTCACTGAATTATATAATAAATATGAAAATCAAATAAAACTACGTTTTATTATTTATTTAATTATTATTATTATTATTATTATTATTATTTCTTGTTAATCATCATTTAATGACACTTATACGATAATAGACATACACACAGGATATCAGTACACTTAAAAATAATAGTTTAAAATAAATAAAACAACACGCTTATTAGAAAACCGAACTAAAATAAATGAAAAATAATTTTAATTTCCAACACGCTTGGGATAAAATTAAAGTGGTCAACAAAAAATCATCTCAAACACATATAGAATAAAATTAGAGTTATCAACAAAAAGAAAATAATTTTACCATCAAAAGCGTGGGTACTCCATATCAATTAATATATTTGATAATAAACAGATTTTCGTAAATGTAAAGTCTCTAAGAAGAAAATGTAAAAATCATAAAAAGCACCCCACGCTTTTGATGGTATAATTATTATTTTTTTGTTGATAACTCTAGTTTTATTCTATATGTGTTGGAGATGATTTTGTTGTTGACCACTTTAATTTTATCCCAAGCGTGTTGGAAATTAAAATTATTTTTCATTTTTTTAGTTAGGTTTTCTAATAAAGCGTGTTGTTTTAGTTTTTTAAAAACTATTATTTATTTTTTATTTTTTAGTTGTAATATTTTACAGAATAAGATAAAAATGTAAATATCTTTAAATTCGATACTATTGTAGTATGAGCTAAAAGTAATAAGATAAGCCCATGTTTTCCCTTTACAGAGATTTGGACGCTCTCCCCCTACAGGGAAGGATTTGAACCATACTAATTTAGTTACACTTGTTTTCGTACAGATGTAATTTTGAGTGGTCCATGGTCAGCGTTCCGCCTCATACTGACATCTAGGAAACCAAGGTAGTACTAGGACGGGAAAATTCGGTAAATTTTGCTTAGAGGCCTTTTCATTCAGGCTTAAGGATTCTTTACGAGCCTGAAAATCTTAAGAATCGTGGCCCACGGCTTAAAGTCCCTTCCGGAGGACTTGCTCCTTGGATTTTTCCGTCCTAAAAAATCCATCGTCCCCGGCCGGGTTTGAACCCGCAACCCTCGGGACCAGAGGCAAAGAGCATAACCAAGTAATACTCTTCTAAAAAAATCCTCCCAGCCGATTTGAACCAGCGACCTATGGATTACTGAAATTATATACATTAGAGTTCACCGCTCTACCAACCGAGCTCTTACACACGATTGACTAAAAAGTCGACAAGCCCGCAACCTATTATAATAGTTTACATTTTTTTTCAGATGATTTTGGCCAGGATTTTAGAAAGAAAATATGAAATTGTTGTATTGTCACGGGTCCTTTACAAGTATACAAAGTTTCAAGTCGATCCAATGTTTCTAAGGGGGTGAAAATCGTGTTCAAAGATTCCGTTACATATATACAAAGACACTTTTTTGATTTTCTAATGATTCTGGCTAGGATTTTAGAAAAAAATGAAATTATTGTATTGTCACGGGTCCTTTACAAGTACACAAAGTTTCAACTCGATCCAATGATTTTAAGTGGGTGAAAATCGCGTTGAAAGATTCCGTTACATAGATAGATAGATAGATAGATAGATAGATAGATAATAGATAGATAGATAGATAGATAATAGATAGATAGATAGATAGATAGATAGATAGATAGATAGATAGATAGATAGATAGATAGATAGATAGATAGATAGATAGATAGATAGATAGATAGATAGATAGATAGATATAGAATATAGATATATAGATATATAGATATATAGATATATAGATATATAGATATATAGATATATAGATATATAGATATATAGATATATAGATATATAGATATATAGATATATAGATTAGATATATAGATATATAGATATATAGATATATAGATATATAGATATATAGATATATAGATATATAGATATATAGATATATAGATATATAGATATATAGATATATAGATATATAGATATATAGATATATAGATATATAGATATATAGATATATAGATATATAGATAGATGATAGATAGATACAGGTCAAGCTAATATAAAGCGTGTAAAAATAATAGGTGTAATATAACGAGAGGTTACTGAAGCGTCTCAAAATAAATTTAAACAACAAAGTTATAGAGGAGATAAAATGGTTCCAACATAGGCATTAGGGGCCCCTTAGGGTAATAACAGGTGGTTAAGGCATAATCTTCCAAACAATTGGCACGAGCCAGCCGGGTTGTCAACCCTAAGTGAAGACTGCCTTGCCCCGAGAGCATTTGTTAAAGCCTTATTAACCCCGGGGTCATGATCTCGCTATAATTTTTAGACCAGTTTAAAAGTCCTGACCGCTTGGGGACCTTTCGCGACCTTCGGAGTTGTAGTGTGATATGTATATATATATATATATATATATGCTATGAAAAGAAAAATGAATGCTTGAGTCGGGATTTGAACCCGAGTATCTAAACTCTGTACGTTTAGCGCTGTACCGAGTTTAGAGACTCGGGTTCAAATCCCGACTCAAGCATTCATTTTTCTTTTCATATCATATTGGCCTCCATTGCCAAATGTAAAAAATATGGTTATAACATCTATATATGAGTGTGTGTGTGTCTGTGTGTGTGTGTGTGTGTGTGTGTGTGTGTGTGTGTGTGTGTGTGTGTGTGTGTGTGTGTGTGGTGTGTGTGTGTGTGTGTGTGTGTGTGTGTGGATGTGTTTGTGTGTAAGCTAGAATAACTTAGATTACTAGTCATAGGAAAAAAAAATAAACCACATACTTAAAAAAATAAACCAGTTTAGAACCTGTGCATGATGAACAGAAAAGTATTATTTTTTCATTACGTTAATATCCTTGGCTTAATAATGGTTTATTTTAAGTCATAGTAGACATGTGTTGTTATGCGGGTACAACTCAATGAAGTTTGTGGTGAAAACATTTTATATAGTATCATATATTGATCATGTCCGTCGCGTTAGTTCAGGTGGTAGTATCCCAAAAACTTTATGAATACTTCATAAGGTCATGAATTATACAAGACCTTTGTAACTTTATCATAAGTAATGCCACGGGTGATTTCCAAATTATCGATAAATCACGACTCACGAAGTGAGGAGTGAATTTATCTAGAGAATTTGGAAATGAAGAGTGGCATTTGTTAGGACTATTTAACGAAGTGAATTTATCTAGAGAATTTGGAAATGAAAAGTGGCATTTGTTAGGACTATTTAACGAATAAAATTAAGCTGTATACTCACAAATCATTATTTAAATATAGTTATTTTAAAATATTTATATATTTAATGTAAACGGCGATGTTTGAAAACAAATGAGAAACGATTGGTATGCTTAATTTGCTTCTTCTGTTCGATCACTGCAACCAGATCATAATATTATTTATTGCCAAAAGATCGCAATGTTGTAAGAATGCACCCTAGTGGAGAAATTTATAGCCAACGTTATATGTATTAATTAATTTCTGATGTCCTATGATGTAAATATGTCAATTATATTTTTCTGCGTTATTTCCTGGAAAATAATTCGTTTAAGAAAGTGCAAACAGTGTTTTTTGTGGTATAATCAATTGTTACAAAAGTTTTTATAGTATCTATCGTATGCGCTTTCTGTTAACATCCATGCACTATATATACAATCTGGTAGCCGTATTTCTTACAGAGTCAGTCACTGCAAAATAATGCTATGACCTATTCGGAATGTTGAAAAAGGAGGCGCTTTCTTTATTATGATAAACTTTAGTTTGTAAATTCTAGGCGAAACACGACTGTGATTGGTTGTAAATAAAAATCATTGAAATGTGTTTGGTCATTGACTCCCATTTGGGGCATGAGTTACTCATAAGTAATACCTGACATATTTATAACGTTTGATACTCGCGGGAATGAAAATGTTAACGGTAAAATTTTCAATCACTCTAAGAAAGTATTTGGGTCCAATGTTTATACTGCCATGTAGTTGTAAATAACCACACTACATAGTAATATATTAATCTTTGTTACTTAGGCTACTTTACTTAACTGCTTAATAAAATAATATTCTATCAATAAAAAAATAAGTTTCGCTACGAAATGAGTACAAAACAATAAAAAATGGCAAAACGTTTATAAATAGTTCAATTTTAATTACGATTTTTTTAATCAAACATAGTCTATTATTTTGTCATTAATTTCTAACACAATTATGTGTGTGTTCCAATGTCACCAATTGTCCTTTTTTATGTCTTCGGGTTCCGTATTAGGCGGATAGATGGCGTTAATGTGATCTATTTTCAATTCAGACTTCTATACGTAAATTATGTATTTATATTGTGTACATGGAAGATTTTAAATGAGTGTGTGTTTATGTTTAGTATACGTGTGTGAGGGATGTCGAGATGATGATGATTATGATATTGATGATGGTGATGATATTAATGATGATGATGATGATATTAATGATGATGATGATGGTGATGAGGAGAAAGTAGAATGTAAACCCGGCGCCTACAAGTAACTTATTCCTGTCGACGAAAAGTACCAGAGGTATCGCCAGCTTAACGTCTCCATCGGACGGATGGATAGACGACGGACGAATCGCTACCATTAGCATCTTTTTCGTTCTCAGCAGGCCTATATGTACTGGGTGAATCATAAATATGGCTATACGTTTGATCGCGTTGTGTGATGAAAATATTACCATTACAGGAAAAATGAAATTACCGTTGGAAAGGCAATTATTGAAATTACAACAATGGAATAAAACAAAAACAGTGTAGAACTTACGTCATTAGTCAAAAATGACGTTGAATATGCAGCAGCAAATTACAATTGCTGCATGGGCAATAACGTATCCGAATGATCGTGAGGCCGCAAGACGGGCAAGACGTGAGTTTAACGTAGCATTGCATCCGTCGACTGTGGGGAAGTGGAGAAAACTACTGCTTGAAACGGGAAGGATGCAGAAAATCAAACTTCGGATTAGCACGGATGCAGAAACAACGAAGAGAATTGTGGAGGCGTTCGACGCTAGCCCACAAAAATCAACCTGCCAAGCTGCACGTGAGCAGTGATTTGTTTTCTTTTGTTCTATTGTTGTAATTTGAAGGATTCCCTTTCCAACGATAACATCATATTTCCTTTAATAATAATATTTTCGTCATAAAATGCGATCAAACATATAGCCATATTTCTGAATTACTCTACACTGTATATGCTGCAGAGCGGTTTT
Source organism: Diploptera punctata (assembly GCA_030220185.1). NCBI lineage: Eukaryota > Metazoa > Arthropoda > Insecta > Blattodea > Blaberidae > Diploptera > Diploptera punctata. The sequence goes on from JASPKZ010000014.1 coordinate 1,079,677, forward strand.
TATTGCGGAACATAGGGTAAACATAATATGACAACTAAAAATTGTACACCAAAACCTTCCTAGCCCTAAGATTGTAGCCTATATTTTACAATAAAAATGTCCAACTCCGCCGTGTATCGATCTCGGATCCGATAGTCAGGAAGCAGGAATGTTACTTTCTTAGCTAGAATGCAGACTAACGCAGTAATTGTGTCATATACATTGACACTGTCTAAAAGTCCATTTTAGCAAAGTTTCGTTATTATTTCATTACTTATTTTTGAGGACGTAAAAATCATAATCATAGGTTCTTCGCCACGGGTCCCGATTTGAGAAGGGAACTCTTATATACTTTGACAGATTTTATATCTAAGCCCTATTACAGAGTTCTCCCCTTCTCCATATAATGCTTGTAGATGTACGGGACATAAAATAACACCAATCCAGAAATGAGAGTCATCTGTGCAAAACTTGATGATCCTATCACACCCAGATTTGATTTGCTGCTCGAATTAGTTTAAGATAGCAATTAAAAAGTGCCGTTAAATAAAATAATAAATTTTGTAAGAATAGGTTCAAGCCAAATTTCTATTTTATCGTTTTAATAGGGATCTATAAATTCCACGTAAACAAAAATAAGTACGAGAGGACATGGAAGAGCAAGGTAAAGAGCGGGTTCATATAAATGCTACGTTCTTCTTCTTCTTCTTCACTTCACGGGCTAGGCAAAATGCCTGTTCCGCCTCATAGTTGTTCTGTCCATCTTTTCACTGGCCTTCCTACATTCCTTGAACCTCTTAGCTTGTAGTTAATGCTGCTTTTGGTAATCTTGTTACGTTCATTCTTTCTACATGTCTAAACCATTTTCTCTATATCCTTTGATTTTATCATTTAATGGATATATATTTAACTCTGTTCTTATATTCTCATTCTTTAACCGATCCATTCTTGTGCAGCCTTTTATTCTTCTAAGGAAGTTCATTTCTACACTTTGTATTCTACTTTGTAATTTTTTTGGTCATTACCCAAGTTTCACTTGCATAAAGTAATGCAGGGATGCCAATGTTTTATAAAACTTCAATCTAGTATCTCTTCTTCTTTTGTTATTTAATGTTTTGTGTATAGTTTCACATATAATTTGAAATCTTGACAGTTTCACATTTACGTTTCTTTCAGTTTTTGTGTTTATAGTGAAATTACAATCCAAATAATTAAAATGTGTTACTTGCTTCAGAGGTTTGTTGTCTATTATGATTTTTGATCTTATATGTTCACTTCCCCAAAATGCGTTTATTTTCGTTTTTTTCCTTTGATATTTTAACATTATATTCTTGGCATAACTGATTTAATTGATGTAAAGAGTACAGTAAATTATTTTCATTTTCTTGAATAATAACCACATCGTCAGCATACATTAAAACATTTAATAGTTTAAAACGGTCCATTCTTATACCTATATTAACATTACTTTTCCAATTTCGGCTGATGTCATTAATATATAAATTAAAAAGGGTAGGTGATAAACTACACCCTTGTCTTACACCTATATTTATTAAAATTGGTTCGGTCTTTGATGTGCTTATATTTATTATAATTTGAGATTTTTCATATAAACTTTGTATCACATAAATTAATTTTGCGGGGTGGTAAATCTGTTGATTTTAATGTCGCAGTCGTCCTTCAAATGATATTAGTTGAGGTTATATAACAGTTCATCATGACTTGCTTTCCACAATTTTCCATAACTTATCTCTATCAACACGATCGAATGCCTTCTCAAAATCAATAAAAGCAACATGCGTCTGTAGGTTATGTTCTCTCCTTTTTTTCAAATATTTGCTGTAATATGAATACATTTTCTGTTGTTGAGAGCCCCGTTCTAAAGCCACTTTGTTCCTCTTCTAATATTGCTTCTGCTATTATATTAAGTCTTTTATTTATAATCCTTGCATAGATTATATAAATAGAATTAAGTTGGCTAATTCCTCTATAATTTTTACATTCTCTTCTATCTCCTTTTTTTACAATGATATGACTTCAGCTATATTCCAACTTTCTGTTGTTGTACAGTTCCTCCAACATTCACTAAATATTTTTTTTTTAAATCTAAATGCTACGTACTGATTGTAAATAATTAAATCGAAGTAATTCGCCTGATTTTAGAGTAGTTGCAAACAAGTAAATTGAGATACGGAACCCAATATATCTGAACAAAATGTATGTACAGGTGTATTCTGAAAGAAGGAACAGACTTCAAACATTTATTTCTTCCAAACTACAATAATAGAAACAGAATTCCAACGTTCCTGGAAAGAGAAAAGTTTGACGTTCCGATCACGGCCGCATTGGCGCCGTTGCTTGTCATGTTGATTGTTTGTATGAAAATAGCGACACAATAGGACGTTGAATTGGAAGAGGAGGAGCAGAAAATCAACTTCATCTCCGCCGGTCGGCCAGGTCACCAGACCTAACCCCATGTGATTTTTGTCTGTGGGAATACGTAAAATACCATGTTTTTATTTCTCTTATGCCTGACACTCTTGAAAATCTGCGATATCGAATTGTGGAAACTAGACAACTAGAGACCAGCTGATTCATGTGTGGCAAGAAATGAGCCACTGTTTTGATATGTGTCGTGTAACACATGGTGCTCATATTGAATGCATAAAATAATGAAATTACAACTTTTCTCTTTCCAGGAATCTTGAAATTGTGTTTCTATTTTTGTAGTTTGGAAGAAATAAATATGTTAAGTCTGTTCCTTCTTTCTGAATAGCCCTGTATAATTATTTAAAATACTCGTAGGTGACGTAAATTATTCAGGAGATGAATGAAAAACGATGGCTCATGATAAGGGCTGAAAAAAAAAGCATTGGTTATAGGCAAGGCTGCATCGTACTTAGAACGCTATGTTTACAAACTGCACGTTGACACGCGCTACTCGGGACAGACTTCTAGTACAGTCCGTTTTGTGTAGGAATGGACTCATATTTGCACAATTCTTGTTTCGGCATTCTGATACAACCACACGTTACGTAAATAGGTCTATTACTGAGGAGAGTCGAACATACGCACTCTCCGCTCCGAGCAGGCAGTGGAGACGTTCGACAAAGACACACATTTTGTAAACAATGTGTATAGAAATTAATTAATATCCTGATACCGCTACTTTTTTTCAGCCCTGCTCATGATAGAGATGTATGGAGAACTTTAGTGCGCGCGGCCACGAACCTATGGGTTCGATAGTGCTAGTGAGTTTAGTACGTCAGGCGCTTCTGTAATTAACAGATTACACTGGTCAACAGTGGTTTTGTTGCCCTTGATATAAGATTAATTTCGGATATATTTATGCTCACAATTCATGAAACTATCAATGATTTTGGAAGATTTGCTCTGGTTTTTTTATCTTTATTTTCATTTTACACTACAAAAATTGGAAAATATGAAAAAAAAAAAAAAAATATATATATAACATATATATTTATAACGTCAATTTTTTTTTGAAAAATTAGTGTGCACTGACGTAAATAGAAAGAAGAATATCGAAAACCCATGTTATACTTCAGTAAAATGCCTTTTATAAGATTTTCTTTTACTCGTATAATTTTTAGGGGACAATATATTTTTAAAGACCAACAGTAGTCTGCCATCATGTGACGATCCCATTTACCCTGATACCTTTACTCCATTACTTTTAGATCCTAGTGAAAGCACAATCCCTGTTCGTCGCTATAATTTCCTAAATTATCCGGAAATCTATCCAGGTGACTGTGGAGAAAGTGTAACTTTATACTCATATTTGCTCCCAGAATCTTGAAGCTTATCAACATGTTTTGCACAATTTCTTTATAATTTGGTGATTTATAGTTATCTATGAAATTTTCTACTACCAACACAAAACCCTTCCAAGCTTCACTTTCCGGAACAGTCATAACTTTGATGAAATTTACATCTTTCATCAATTGCCGAATTTGAGGACCATCAAATATTCCGCCTTTTTACTTTTACATACTGAGCTTAGGAAATTTTCTACAAATGTATTTGAAACATTTTCCTTCCTCGTCCAACGCTTTAACGAATGGTTTTATCATATCCAGATGCACGTCATGGGTACTATAATTTTGTCAAATAACTGAGATCACGGCCGATGTGTGGAGTGAGGGGTCTGAGAGTGGGGATCACGTGATGTTTGTATGCGCGAAAAAATGCGCAGAAATCAAATCATGACTGGAAACATAAATTTTATTAGTAACAAGCCGTTTACTGTTTAAGATATAAGATACGCAAAAATCATAATAACTAGAGTACATTCAGCACTTTCATGAATATATTCGTGAACTGTGCACTTGAAAACATAGAAATTCGCTGAGATATCCAGGGCAACAATTTTTTTTTGTAGAGCTGTGTTATTTATCTTAACATTTGTGTCACAATTATTACGTGGATGAAGCTATTCAAACACGGAAATGAGTCGTAGATGACGTATGATTATTTGTCTAAGCCTTTTTATCAAACTGATCGAGTGCTCCCTGAACTTGCTTTAAATAGAAATCTTGTTTAAAATGATTTTACATAGGTTGAAGCGTTGATAATGTTGGCAGGTGGTTCAAGCTATTAATTTTAAATGCACGTTCTTATTTGTACTGAAGCGTATCACCTCCCGGGGAGGACGCGTGCCCGCCGCTGTGCCATCACAGGTCACGCGTCAGCGGCCAATTCCCCTAACAACATAAAAGTTCTTGATAACACCCCTTTACAGTATTTGCTAATACAAAACACAGTCTACTGGCATTCTTAGTACTTTAAAAGTACTCGATGATATGATGATAATATTTTTTTTAATTCAATGCCACCACGTTTGTCATTTCGACAATCTGGTATTCTCTCCTAGCATGGCGTAATTGTAACACACTTCTAAGGTTGGGGCGCCTGGAAGGCGGGGTTACGCTGCCCCGATTATATATGATAGGTGACGATGATGGTAATGATGCGCCAGGCGAGGTCTTAATCCAAAATTTAATGAATATGCTAATAATGATAATGATGGTCAGATGATGTTCGGGGACTGTTTGGCCCTTAAAGTTTCCTGACATTTGTCTTACAGGTGAGAAAAAGTCCCGAAAAAAACCATCACCCAGGAAACGTGTCCCGACCGGGAATCGAAGCCGGGTCCGCTGCGTGACAAGGCAGCACGCTACCTCGAGCAGTGGACCGGTAATATTAATAGAATAATTCACTGGTCGACAAAAAATAAACATTTTTTCTTTCACAAGAATAAAAACATGCGATTTTAGTAGTATTTTCATCCTGAATTTAAATACCATTTCAGCTTTTTCCTATCAGGCAAGAGATTTTTGTGATATTCATTTACATTTTTATAATTTTTAATAAAATTCATCTAACTCTTAACTCATTCTGACTTACCTAGAAAGTGGTAGATAGTGATTTTCGGGCATATTTTGCATCTGGAACATCTCTCTTTTTGGTCCAACAGTAATCAGCCAGCACATTTGAAGTCCTCTTGCCGTGGTACCCTTTTCAATTGTGGAAATTTGCTGATGAAAACGCTCACCGTGCTCATCAGAGACAGCCCCAAGATTTTCCGGAAAGAAGTCTAAGTGAGAGTCCAAGAAGTGTATTTTCAAGGACATGTGCATCCCATGACAGGTCAAAGAGAATGCTAAAATCAATTAAAAAAAGTAGCTGTCACAAAAAAACTGTGCCTGATGAAAAAAATTCCAACTACATAGGGCCTATCTGAATTCAGTATGAAAAATGCACTAGATTCACTAATCAGATTTCTTGTGAAGAAAACCTTGAAGACCGGTGTAATATACTAGCGAGTTGACTCAAGCGGTTCCATTTGAGGCTCGTATATGGAAGGTCCAGGATTCAAATCCCGTTGCCGGTCAACCTGACAAGGGAACCATTGCATACCGAACCTACCTTCAAATTTCTCCCAGAAACGAAATGGGCCGTGCAAAAAAAAAAATCATACTTTTCGACTAAATGATTAGATATTAGTGAATATATTCTGATAAAAACAAATTAAAATATTTTATTAGGTATTAACGAACGATAGTTTTTGGTCAATTGCAAAGACATTATAATGTTTCATATCTTCCGCTAACCTGTACTGATAGTGCAGATGGCAACACTATTTCAATGATCGACCTAGGGAGTAAGTGCTCTCTGTTTGAAGGCCATTTGGAAAATAGCTCTTCACAAAGAATTTAAAACATTAATTGGATACAAAAATATTAATAAGGGAAGAACATTTATTTTTATTTCACTATTTTCAATCTAATAGTAGTAACAGGACTTTTTTTTAGACTAAAAGTAAAATAAATGCAGTATTATTTACAAATATAGGTCGCATGGGCAGCAAGCCGTACGTGCTGTTGACAGTCCGAATCAATAAAATATCTAGTAATAATATAAGATAGAACAAAACAAGACACACTACACAAACAAAACAATTACATTATACATTAATTAGGTTACGTAGAGTTATTAAATATTAAAAATATTACACTTTGCTTACGTATTTATTTATTCACGAATTAGTGTAGTTCTTATTTTTCGCGTTTTTGTCCATAAATTTAACCACGTTTATCCAATGTTTTGTTTTTTTAATAATAAATCGTAGCATGCCAATCTTACACGATTTGAATTTAGAAATTTTTCCGGTAAGAACTGACGCCACCAATATTCTAAATCGATACATTTTCCTAATATCATAGCCTATAAGTATTTCTTCTTCAATGCTCCTGCACATTTGACTTATTTGTACATCGTGATTGTCGGTAATTTTTAGAAATGTCTATGCCTCCAACCTAAACCAAGCAAGCCCTGACCTCTCTTTCAATTCTAGACTGAATATATGTGATTATTTACCCCGAACTTGTTTTAGGTCTCTTTGAAAATAGGGTTATACAATGGAGTGCAAGAACCGTTCAGAAATGCTAACAAAATTTTGTAGCAGTGAAATCAAAGTTTTCTGAATTTTGTACATTGTGGGGTTTTCTCTTATTATTTGTACTGCAGATTAAATCTAAATACCATAATTGTTAAGTAGCATTTATCTCTATTCTACGAAATTTTATGTGAAACAACATTAATTAGATATATAATTATATATTATTTTTCAAAATTACCATAGAAATTAATTAAGTTGATTTATATTCAAATACCTAGGAATGATAACACCGGTCAACATGATTTTGGTCTCATGAGTACCAATAATTATACTTAATGCAGTTTTTTATCGTGTTTTCAAATATGTATTCGGGATTTCTCCATCACCCACAGTTTTTTTATTTCACTTTCAGTTAATGGATTTAAATAATTATTTTTTTTAGTAAACGTTTTTTCGTCCATTTGTCCATTGTAAAAAAAACAAATGAGCTACCTCAGGAGATTTCAGCTATGGAAATGAGATATCAAGGCAAATGGAATCCTAATATGCTGGCCGATTATTGTTGGACCATCAAGAGGGATGTTCCACAGGCGAAATATAGCAGAAAATCGTCATTCCTTACTTTCTAGGTGAGATTCGAATGTTCGAATATTGTGTAGTTACGAATGTAGAAAATATTAAAGTGTTTGAAATTATAAATTCCTGTCTCTCGGAAACCTTGCGTGATGGAGGAAAACGGATATCATATTTGAATTCAGGAGAAAATATACTATCAGAATCACATATTTTTTCTTTCTGAGACAAAAAAAAAGTTTATTTTTTGTTACTCAGTGTAATCACAAATAGCAATGGGCTGCAGAAAGAAATTAAACATAGGCTCAATTCTGGAAATGCGTGCTATTATGCATTACAGAGACTCTTGACGTCCCAGCTCCTTACAAAACATATTAAACTGAAAATATATAAATCTATCATTCTACCAGTTACATTATATGAATGCGAAGCATGGACTCCTACTTTTACGGAGGAAACGAGATTACGAGTATTTGAGAATAAAGTGCTTAGGAAAATTTCTGGACCAAAAAGAGATGAAACAGGTGAATGGATAAGACTACATAACAGTGAACTACATGGTCTTTATAGGAAGCCAGTTATAATGAGAACAGTTAAGTCTCATAGACTGCGATTAGCAGGACATGTGGCACGGATGGGGAATGAAAGACGTGCATGGAAGCTTCTTGTAGCAAAACCAGCGGGCAAACGCCCAGTTGCTAGACCAGGAATGAAATGAGAGAATAACATTAACTATGATTTGGGGGAAGTAGATTATACAGGTAATGATTGGTAAACATTAGCTCAGGATAGGGATGTATGGAGAGCTTATGTCCGCGCGACAGTGAACCTACGGGTTCGATAGTGCCAGTTAGTTAGTTAGTTATATTCAATTTTCTAAAATTGCAAAACCATTTTCAAGTTTTTAAAAATGTATTTCTGCAACACTACTGCTTAAATATGGAGAATTAAACGAACACACACACACACACAAACGAGTCTATAATATTTTCATTAAGATATCGCATTAAGATTGAAGATAAAATAGTCATCTACGCTAATTAAAAGGAATCGTGTTAATATCATACATTTTTAAAAAGCGAAATAACTATTAATTCGTTCTCTTAAGGAAATTAATATAAGACATGTAATACAAAACACAGCAATATACACGGTTAACAACTAAATCGATGCTATCTTGTTACAGCAATCAAATATCTAATTACGGATTCTCGATATTAGAGGCACTTGGTTCCCTTGTTCTTATGTATTCATAATTTTTCATTAGTGGACATCAATCTTCCAAACGCTCATCAACATGATCTACTCACTTAACATACCAACAGCGTCATATATTCTACGTCACAAATTTATCAAAGAGTTCATTTTTAATAATGAGCTGCAGTTTCATTAAGATAGAACATATATATTTATATACATATTTATATGCCTAGTATAGGCCTAGGTGTTTGAAACTATTATAATAAAATTTATAATTAAGCTTATGGAAAGTATACCGATAACATCGCTGGAATATCTTACAGTGTTCTCTATATTAAAGTGCTCCTTATTTTACTGCTGAGGCACTTAAAATTCTCACATCTAAAAATCGTCTATGTACTGTAGTAATTATGTTAACAGATAAAAGGTGTATTGTGTCTTCCTGTCATAACTTCTTCATTTTAATAACCGTTTCTTAACGGCCTACTCCTTCTCTTTTTCTTAATATATCGACATTAATTTTTCTTTTTTATTTCCCTTTCTAATTTCTACAATTTTTTCCTTCTTCTTCGTCTCTCTCTCTTTCTTGTCCTTGTCTCTGTTGACTGTCTCTGTCTGTCTGTCTGTCTGTCTGTCTGTCTGTCTGTCTGTCTGCGTGTTACTCTATCTCTCTACAGGTATTTCATTTATTTCAGGACTGTTTCCGTTATATACACACGTATCCTCAACCAAAATATACATTTTTTTTTCTTCCACACTTCTCGGTCTTGCGTGTCTACTTCTGTAATTTTTCTCTTCTTCATGTTGTCTTTAATTCCCTTCATCCACGTTGGCTTTGGTCTACCACGTTTCCCTTTTCCAGGAGGTATCCTATATATTTTGGTTTTTTGATATCCCAGCAGAACTGATAAAATCAGGGGGAGAAAGATTGATGGACAAGATACGCCTGTTGCTTAATATGATTTGGGATAAAGAAGCTCTTCCAGATGAATGGAAAGAATCGTTTATCGTATCAATTTATAAGAAAGGAGATAAAACTTATTGCAACAACTACAGGGGCATCTTATTACTTTCAACTTCGTACAAAATTCTTACAAATATATTAGTAAGCAGACTTACTTCTTATATTGATTACATTCTAGAAGATCATCAATGTGGATTTAGAAGAAAACAGGTCTATAACAGATCAGATTTTTAGCTTAAGACAGATTTTAGAAAATAAATGGGAATATAATCGTACTGTGTGGTTAAGGCAGGAAGCCTTGGTGCAGAGCTACGGGACTTGCGCTGTTTCGAGTCTCCAAGGTGGAAGAAAAAATTTCTCATGGTATTTCGGCCTGTATGGAACCGGTGCCCACCCAGCATCGTGATGCATTTGGGTAGCTACAATAAGTAGCGGCTCCAGGTTGAGAAAACCAGCTATAACTGCTGGGGGACTCGACATGCTGACCACATGTCACCCTACACTGGCTGATTATCATCTACCTCTGTGATTGATACATGTGGATGTGAGGACAGCAGCCGGCTGGTAGGCTAGCGGCCTTGTAGGCCTGTCGCGCCAGGAGTTAGTTAATGATACTGTACCTACATCAACTATACGTACACTTCAAAAGGCATACGATTCAATTAAGGGGGAGAAGTTATATAGTATCCTGCTGAAGTTTGGAATTCCTAAAACGTTAGTTAGACTTATACGAAAATGTCTAAATGGCACAAAGAGAAGGGTGCGTATAGGCAAATATTTTTCAAATACTTTTGAAATCCACAATGGTTTGAAGCAAGGAGATGCACTATCTCCTCTACTATTAATTTTGTATTAGAGCATGCCGTCAAATCTTTAGAGGATGAAGAAGGCCTACAACTCAATGGTATTAATAAGCTGTTAGTTTATGCTGATGATGTAGTACTATTGGGCGATAGCGAGGATATACTAAAGGCCAACAAGCACACACTATTGAGCAACACTAAGAAATTAGGACTGGAAGTAAATATCAATAAAACTAAATATATGATCACACATAGAAATACATTATATAATGGAAATGGACAGCTAATGACAAATGAGGGAAATTTTGAGGAAGTGGCTGAATCAAATACCTAGGAACAATAATCATAAACATGAATGAAATGCACAAAGAAATTAAACATAAGCTCAATTCTGGAAATGCGTGTTATTATGCATTACACAGACTCTTGAGGTCCTAACTCCTTTCAAAAAACGTTAAACTGAAAATATATAAAACTATTTTTCTAACTGTTATATTATATGGGTGCGAAACTTAGACTCTTACTTTAAGAGAGGAAAGGAGATTACGAGTATTTGAGAATAAAATTTCTAGGAAAATTTTGGAACAAAGAGAGATGAACAGACAGGTGAATGGAGAAGACTTACATAACAGTGAACTACGTAGTCTTTATAGGAAGCCAGATATAATGAGAACAGTAAAGTCTCGTAGACTGCGATGGGCAGGACATGTGGCACGAATGGTGAATGAAAGACGTGCATGGAAGCTTCTTGTAGGAAAATCAGAGGGAAAACACCCAGTTGGTAGATCAAGTATGAGGTGGGAGAATAACATTAACTATGATTTGAGGGAAGTAGATTATACAGGGGATGATTGGAAAACATTAGCTCAGGATAGGGATATATGGAGAGCTTATATACACGCGGCAATGAACCTACGGGTTCGATAGTGCCAGTGAGTTAGTTGGTTAGTCAGTTAGCATTAAGTTTTTTTTTACAATGCATGAGAGCTGGAGGACCAGGGACTTTTTTTTGGAGTCCACCATAGATCAGTTGATTTCACTGCAGCTAAGAGTCTGATTCATCCGCCGTCTGCACCATGCCATAGGTCTCCTACTCTGCTACATCCGTCGTTTGGGCCTTCGCCGTAACCCTGGCTAGGTACTCTTACAAGGTACTATCAGCGAGGTCAGTTTTTTACTCCTACTCCTCCTCCTTTTTCATCCGGACTTGGGACCGGAAATGGCGGAGTTCTCTACAGTATTGATGCTCATTAATTGCAGGAGCATTCTTGTGACGTAGAAGGAAAACACTTAATCTCTTCTACACTACTAAAAAGTAATTAGGAACCCAAGATTGTAATTAATGTAGTATGTAACTTGATTGTAATTGCGGTTAGGTTTTTTTTAGTGAGTAAGTAAAACGAGGATATGACGCGTGGTGTAGAAGTTAGCATAATCTAATAAGGGCATACTTGTGGGCAGCCACCTCGTGCATTGCCAAGCAAAGCAATAGCCGCCAAGTTAAATAGACCCAAATAAACAGTACTATTTGTGCCGTGTGTGTGGAAGGTCAATTAGCATTGTGCAAATTGTGAGAAAAAAAAACCCGTCCGGTATCTGCCATCAGGCAGGAGTTTCAAGTAGCAGAAATAGTTATAAATAGAGATGCTTCTTAAGTCTTAAGTTTGAATGGTTTCTATTTGATTAGTGGGAACAGAGGTCCAACAATTCAGGTATTCCATAAGAGCAGCAGCACGTATATCACGGAGATGAATATGACATTCATATTTCGGTCTGTTAAACATGTATGAATGTGGAACGGTTTCTACCAGAATATATAGTGCCTACCAGGAAATTTCATGCTAAAAGACAATTTCTACGAGGTGTTTCTCGTTCTACAATGTGGGGCCACTGATCGTTGTTTATGACAAAATTATATCAAAGGCTTACAGTATAATTCTGTTTGTGGCAAAATTATATCGAAGGCATACTGTATAATTCTGTTTGTGGCAAAATTATATCGAAGGCATACTGTATAATTCTGTTTGTGGCAAAATTATATCGAAGGCTTACTGTATAATTCTGTTTGTGGCAAAATTATATCGAAGGCTTACTGTATAATTCTGTTTGTGGCAAAATTATATCGAAGGCATACTGTATAATTCTGTTTGTGGCAAAATTATATCGAAGGCATACTGTATAATTCTGTTTGTGGCAAAATTATATCGAAGGCATACTGTATAATTCTGTTTGTGGCAAAATTATATCGAAGGCATGCTGTATAATTCTGTTTGTGGCAAAATTATATCGAAGGCTTACTGTGTAATTCTGTTTGTGGCAAAATTATATCGAAGGCTTACTGTATAATTCTGTTTGTGGCAAAATTATATCGAAGGCTCACTGTATAATTCTGTTTGTGGCAAAATTATATCGAAGGCATACTGTATAATTCTGTTTGTGGCAAAATTATATCGAAGGCATACTGTATAATTCTGTTTGTGGCAAAATATATCGAAGGCATACTGTATAATTCTGTTTGTGGCAAAATTATATCGAAGGCATACTGTATAATTCTGTTTGTGGCAAAATTATATCGAAGGCTTACTGTATAATTCTGTTTGTGGCAAAATTATATCGAAGGCTTACTGTATAATTCTGTTTGTGGCAAAATTATATCGAAGGCTTACTGTATAATTCTGTTTGTGGCAAAATTATATCGAAGGCATACTGTATAATTCTGTTTGTGGCAAAATTATATCGAAGGCTTACTGTATAATTCTGTTTGTGGCAAAATTATATCGAAGGCTTACTGTATAATTCTGTTTGTGGCAAAATTATATCGAAGGCATACTGTATAATTCTGTTTGTGGCAAAATTATATCGAAGGCATACTGTATAATTGTGGATAATGAAACATTCCCAACAGTATGGATTTTTTATAGAATTAACCACTATTACTTTCAGGATTACAATGCTAGGTGCTACGTTCCATATGATACTATGCAGTAATATGCAGACAATAATATTCTCCGATTGGACTTGGCAAGCAGAGAATCCTGATCTCAATCTCAAATGTGTTATCACGTTTCGGACGAATTCGACAGTCGAACGAGATCTCGAGAGAATTGCCCAAATTATCTTGTCTAACTAGGTGAAATGTTACTAGATGAATGATACTCATTTTTATGGATATCTTGCAAAAACTAGCATAGAGTATGCTGTTATAGCAACAAGAGATGGTTCCACTAGGTTCTAAAAGGACAATGACAGTAAGAAAAGCATTTTAGACATATCCCAATTACTTTTTGGTAGCTAGGCCTAGTTTTTTTAGTTCTATGTTGGTTCATTTTCTTGGTTGAATTTGCTCTAGTTTTAAGATGTATTCTATGAAATACGCTTATACTAAAGTTAACAAATTTTATTCAGGCGTCACTTTGCCTTCACAAACAAACAAACAAACTTTATTATTATTATTATTATTATTATTATTATTATTATTATTATTATTATTATTATTATTATTTTACTATTAATATTTTTGTCTACTACGTTTATTTATACGGATCATTTTCCATTTTTATCTTAAATTAGGAATCTTTTTTTTTTCTCAATTCTCCTAGTATGTCAGTACCATATCCGAATAGTTTTATTTTTCCACTTCTGTAGTTATATTTTTTTCAACTTACATTATTCTTCTTTCTCTGAATTTTTTTATTCTATTTTAGATTTTTTGGAAGATCTTTTAAAATCATTATCAAATAATTCGTTATTATGGAAAAACTGATGAAATAAGTTAAGTCTCGTAGACTGAGATGGACAGGAATTATGAATGAACGAGGAATGTGGAACTTCTTGCAGGAAAACAAGAGGGAAAGCGCCCTCTAAGTAGGCCAATAATGAAGTAGGAGATTAACATGAACTGTATTTCAAAGAAGTGAGGTAGGAATGCATAGGCCTAAAATTTATATCCGCGCGATATGAACATTCGGGTTCGGTAGTGCTAGTGACTTAGTTTTCATCATATGATATAGCTATTATCATATTATTATTATTATTATTATTATTATTGTTATTATTATTATTATTATTATTATTATTATTATTATTATTATTATTATTATTATATTATTATTATTAGTAGTAGTAGTAGTAGTAGTAGTATTATTATTATTTAAGATATTTATACATAGAGCACAGTCAAACTGGAGCAAAACAAGAGTTTATAATCCTTCACTAAACTGAATCAGAACATTCTTAGGATTGATAATTATTCCCTCAACGTTTTGACTTATTCCTTCACGAAATTTTATTTGATGAAATTCTAACTTAAGAACTCTTCATAAAGAATTTAAAACACTAATTGGTTACAAAAATATTAGTAAAGGAAGAACATTTATTTTCATTTCATTATTCTCAATCATTACATGTTCAGGAATGGGAGTACCAATTGGAGATGGATCAACAAATACAATATAAACACTGTTATTTTCGGATGACCAGATAACAATCGGGTTCAATAATATGAAGACTTGGAGTTTATGTTCAGAAAATTATTGGACGAATGCGATAACTGGGGTTTGAAAATAAATGTAGAAAAAAACATATTATTTGGGGTGTGGAGCGGAAACCAAAGATTTAATATTAGAAGATCAAAAGGGATATATAATTTTTTATGTATTTTATTTATTTATTTATTTATTTATTTAGCCTGGTGGAGTTAAGGCCATGTGGCCTTCTCTTCCACTCACCAGGACAAACATTATATTACATCAGAATATAACAATCACAATGAACTCTAATATTAAATATTAAATAAAAATTAGATCAAAAAGATAATATCT
The DNA here is from genome assembly GCA_030220185.1 of Diploptera punctata. NCBI lineage: Eukaryota > Metazoa > Arthropoda > Insecta > Blattodea > Blaberidae > Diploptera > Diploptera punctata. Next base: position 1,094,935 of record JASPKZ010000014.1, read on the forward strand.
ATTATATTACGATCTATAATGCAACTAGTTAATGTTAGTTATAAATTAAGACTAAAACTAATAATAAAATGTATACAATCAAGACATATTAAATTGTCCCTGTCTAATATATATATAAGACAAAGAAAAATAATGAGATATAGAAAACTAATTTTACGTTAGTACAATATTTAAAACAAAACAAAAGAACATATTTGTTAATCTTAATATTATTTTCATAGATAATTAAATTTATTAATTTTTAAAAGAATACTATCAGTGAGGTGTATAAGTTAGTTTGTTATTAAATAATTCTTTAATTTGTTTTTGAAGGATGTTATAGTTTGACAATCTCTGACATAGGGCGGAAGGGAATTCCATGTTTTGGTAAGTGAGACCGTAAAATATAATGAATAATATACTGTGTGATGAGGAGGGATATAAAGGACAATGTGCTGATGGGATCGAGTGTCAAGATTATGTGTGTCGGATAGTCTGATGAAGCGGGCGTGATAAATAATTAGGCGATGATGTGTGAAGGATTTTATAGAGAAGGGATAGTGAATGGACAGTTCTACGATCTCTTAGACGAAACCACGATAATTGTTCCAGGGACGGTGTGTGTAACATGGTCAAATTTGCGAATACCACAAATAAAACGTGCGAAAGTATTATGAACACGTTGAAGTCTTTGAGTGTAAATAATATTTAAGTCTGTAAAAAGAGTGTCACAATAATCAAAATGGGGCATTGCAAGTGTTTCTACTAACATTTTCCTTAGAGCGAATGGCAGACAATTTCTTACGCGATTTAATGAATGTATTATTGAGAAGACTGTTTTGCATGTATGGTTTTATTTGTGTATTCCAATTTAAGTTGTCAATAAATACTCCTAGAATTTTTACTGTCTCACTATAAGGGATTTGAACTCCATTTAGTGACACATGCGAGACCGGATGTGAAGAATTTGAGTATCTGGGAGTAAAAGTAGACGAAGAGGACAAACAAGTAATATTAAAAACATAATAAATAAAGGTAGAGCAATAACAGCATGATGAGTGGAGTCTTATGGAACAGACATGTTACCAGAAAAAATGTTACAAATATATAATTCAATAGTGAGAAGTACAGTCACATATGGAGCTGAAGTCTGGAATTAAACACAAACTTAGAACAAAAACTTACGTCGATGGAAATGGATTTCTTGAGGAGAGCAGCAAAATGTTCAAAATTAGAAAAAATAAGAAATACTGTCATACGAAAAAATAAATTAATATTAGATATTCAGTAGTAGATTATAAAGATATAAGCAATTAAATTGGTATGAGCGCGTACGACGAATGCAAGAAGAAAGTTTACCCAGGAAAACATTGGAATGGCGTATACCTGGAAGAAGAAGGAAAGGAAGACCTCGAAACTCGTGGATGCAAGAAATTAGAACTGGAATGAGAACAAGAGGACTGGAGGACATGGAGTGGATGGATAGAGACGAGTGGAGAAGAAAAATAAAACTAGGCACAGAAAGATGTGTAAATATTAAAATATATATATATATATATATATATATATATATATAATTATTATTATATTAAAAACATAGTTTAAAATCAAATTGTTCCCAAATAGTAAATAGGTTAAATGTATTTTTAAATGAGGTTCCGTTACTTGTTATTATACGACACAGCGGGACGTTTACCCCGACTCATAGCAGCACTGTTAATCCATCACACTGATATAGATACTGACCATGTATAGTCAGGAACAAATAGCAAATGAAGCACTTACATTGTTCATCATTGCCAGTATTCCCGCATACAAACATTAATTGGAACTCGCAGGTCGATGTGAATCCAGTGTACGCGGGAGGACATGGGATTAGTTCGCAAATCATCCACATACGATGCAGGTCAGTGCTCGCCTGTGTCGGATAATAATTGTACGTTGATGGTTTATTTATATCCTTCAAGATTCTAGGGTTTTATCTAAGTATAGCATTACATATGTTCTTAAGCCATAATTTTCGTAAATAGTTGTGATTTTCATACATTGACTAATTTGTCTTTAATTTTTCTTCCAAAAATAATGTATATAATTTAAATTTGACATACCGTAAAAAATTGTAATTCAATAATTTACACCATATAGAAAGTCATCGAAAAAAAGAAACAGAGAGAAAAAGAGATCGACGAAGATTTCTACGCCTCAGATGCCATGGTAATGCTTCTTTTTTTCCTCTTTCGTGGCAAATAATATGGGAAATTATTCCAAAGCCGGGAAGAATTAAAATGTATACTTCTGGGTGGGCTGGAAGTAACCAACCACAAAGGCACAGAATCATAGGTTTAGCAACACACGGATATCATCACAAAATGTGCAAAAATACAAAATTCCACCAAACGAGAGATTCGTGTGAATGCAAGATATGCGACCGAAAGTGTGAGCGATACCATTACAAACAATGCAGAATATGGACAGGATCACTGAACGAACTCATAAAAGACAAATCATAAACTTATAACTTAATGCTCTTTCGAGTGCCTCTTACCAATTTATTATTATTATTAATAATTTACACGCAACTGTCATTGTTACAAAATAATACCTGATTAGAAAATATTGGACCATATCTCAGAAACATGTGAAAAGCGAAATTATATCTTTTGAACTCGAAGTTGTTTTAACTAAGAATGTATATTCATTCTCTATGCTCCTGTGAAATAATCCACTGCTGGACTCAAATAGGTACCCAGTTTACAAGGACATCTGGCAGCCTTTACATTGAGTGAAGAATACGAACATTAAATTGCATGTTGGCTTGCAGCAAATGTTATCTATCGTGTTCTCGAGGTACAGACATTAGTAGATGCAATCTGAACATGAGCTAACTTCCTGTTTTTGGCGCATCTGACCCATCGCTTCAGGCCACATTCTCTCATATCTAAAGACGTAATATTAAACTTTGGTTAATTCGTAGACAAAAATCTACTACCTATATGGCGAAAGTAGGTAGGTAGTATTTTGGGCGTGAACGATCCGGAAAATGTTTATCTGATACATTTTATTTTAGACTTGAGATTCTTTCATGTAGCCTCTATCTACGAAATGGATTTACTTCCAGTGGCGGCTGGTGAATTGACAATATGGGGGAGGGGTTCTAGATTAGCCAACATGTAATACAATCCATTTATATTATTTACTAGCTAATACCCGACGTACGTTCCTACGCCTAAATAATTGAAAATTAATGTGTTTTAAGTTTAGTTGAATGAGTAAAAGGTGAAATAATTATAAATTTATATTTTTATAGATACCCCGTGCTAAATACCCGGCGTTACCCGGGAATCTACTTACCCCGATTATTATTGACATAAATGAGCTGAAATACGAAAATTAATGTGTTTTATGTTTAGTTGAATAAGTGAAAATGAAACATTTATATCGTAATTATTTTTAAATAACCCGTACTATTTACCCGGCGTTGTCCGGGAATCTACTCATCCCGATCTTCTTGGCATAAATGAGCTGAAAGGCAAAAAATAATGTACTTCTTATGATTAGTTGAATAATTAAGATGAAAAATAATTATAAAGGTATATCGTAATTATTTTAAGATTCACCATGCTGATTATCCGGTGTTGCACGGGAATCTACTTATCTCGATCTTCTTGGCATAAATGAGCTAAAATACAAAATTCGTTATTGTGAGTTATCCATAAAAGAATACCCGCCATGTGCTGCTATCTTGCACAGGAAATCTACGTACTTAACACGATCTTCTTGGCATCAATGAAAGGCAAAAATGGTTATTGTGAGTTATCAGTAATAGATAAACATATGCTGTCGCGGACTTTTTTGTAGAGCTTTTTGAGATATTTAATTCTGTGTACATTAATTTTGTGTATTTGTTATGGTTTAGGCAGCGTAAGGCATTTAAGCGTCCAAAGAGCTACTTTTTTCCACGTTTTCTGCTACAAAGGGCGATTTTTAAGGGTGTAGGAGTTGAGTACCACATCTCTCTTATAGCCTATGTTCATCCCGGGAATCTCCTGAACATTTTTCAAAAAGCCCCATCACAATCGGATCAACGGTATGGCCGCGCATAAGTACAAACAAACAAACATTTTTATATATTAGGCAATTAAGGCATCTAGAAGTCAAAGGGGTTAACTGCACTTTTTTTTGTCAGTACACTTGATTTGAAACTTAATGGCTCAAAGTATCAGACAGTGAAAAAAATAATTATCTTATCAATAATCTGATACTGCAGAAATATCTAATTAATGACCTTATTAGTGGAATTATAGAAAAAAAAGAAAATATTTACTATTAGTTAAATTTCAATAGAATAAACTCTGTAATAGAAATGGGGAAGTCCCTACATTCTACACAAAATATCTCTCAATTCATATGTGGCGGGATAAATTCTTCGAACCGGCGATATTGATTATTCGCAGCAGATAATAAGTTTTCTAGCATGTAGGTTTGCCAACTGGAACATATAAAAAAGATAAAGGTGTCAATAAGCAAGTTAAAAAGCTGGGATACATAGAGACAAACGGACAAGATCCTAAATATGAGTTGAAATTCCTGCATATGTTATAACATTACAGAGGGGAAAAAAATAACTTTGAAAACTATAAAGCATAATTCATATCCTTATGTACAATTAATTAGTTGCTATTAGTTGTCTGATTGGGTCGGCATGCTGACCACGTGCCATTCATGACATATGTAGGGAAATAAACGTAACTAAATTAGCTTGGTCTAGAAACTTCTAACGTCACCGAACCAATAAGATCAGTCTTACAAAGTCACCATCGGACGAGTAACATCAACTAAAAAGAAATCATCGTTGACGGGCAGTTCCACTCATTCCCCATTCGTGCCACATGTCCTGCCCATCGCAGTCTATGAGACTAACTGTTCTCATTATATCTGGCTTCCTATAAAGACCATGCAATTCACTGTTATGTTCCACTCTCTTAATTCAAAATAATAAAACTAATTAGAAGAATACTAGAATGGGTGTTCATTAGGTAGAAGAAAAAGAGGACAGTCAAAAATAACGTGGATTGATGGAGTTTTGAACAGCATGAGGAAAAAGGATTGGACTATAGAAATTGGAATGGCAAGAGATGTGGTGGAGAATCACAGTAAATTAATTAGGGGCGCAGGAAAATATTGTGAAACCTGCTACATAAATAAATAAATAGAATAATTTCTTCGGAGTAAAAATCAGCTGAAATTACTTAGTCGGATAATTTGAAACCACAAGTGAAATTCTAATTCCGAGTTGTAGAATTAAAATGTCATAAACCAGTAAGCTACTGAATATAGTCGTCGGGAACGTAGAACCTCGATATGTAATAATATATTCGAATGCCTAATTTTAGATCGATAAACGAGTAAGTTCATTCTTTACCGGCGAGCATTTAATTGCAAGATTATATTTGACTTTCATGAATAAATAAAAAGTATATATTGGTAGAACTTGGTGGAATCTGTTGCAATATATGAAAGTGAGGTGTGGACAATCAGTAAGTACTGCAAAAATATACTAATAGCTTTAGAAATGGATTACACTGAGCAACAAAAAAATTAACTTTTTTTTTGTCTCAGAAAGAAAAATATGTGATTCTGATAGTATATTTTCTCCTGAATTCAAATATGATACCGATTTTTCTCCATCACGCAAGGTTTCTGAGAGACAGGCATTTATAATTTAAAACACTTTAATAATTTCTACATTCGTAACTACGCAATATTCGAACATTCGGACTCACCTAGAAAGTAAGAAATGACGATTTTCTGCTAGCCTATATTTCGCCTGTGGAACATCCCTCTTGATGGTCCAACAATAATCGGCCAGCATATTAGGATTCCATATGCCTTGATATCTCTTTTCCGTAGCTGAAATCTCCTGATGAAAGTGTTCCCCGCGCTCATCGCTCACTGGGCCAAGATTTTCCGGAAGAAATGTAGGTTTATTTAAAAATAATTATTTAACTCCATTAATTGAAATTGAAATAAAAAAACCGTGGGTGATGGAGAAATTCCGAATACACATTTGAAAACACGATAAAAAACTGCATTAAGTACAACTATTGGTACTCATGAGACAAAAATCATGTTGACCAGTGTTATTTACGCAGAAGTGCTAGAAAGTCAAAATTATAACATTATAAAATTAGTAAATAAATTAGAAACATAATGGAAGCAGAAGAAAACATATCTAAAAGAATTGAAGAAAAGGATTTAAAATGGTTAGGGCATATGTTATGAATGGAAGACAAGAGATGGCCGAAACAATTATATCAATGACAACCGACCAGAAGGAATGAAATAGGAAAACCAAAGTTAACTTGGAAAGTATGAGGATAACAATGCATGTAAGAGATTAAGTATTGAAGATGCTCAAGATCGTAGGCTTCGGAAGTTTGGCACGGGAAGACGGCAGAAGCTGTAAAACCCCGAAGATAGAGATAGAGATGAATAAATCAACGAATTATTGTTAGAGTAGAAGGAAATGTGACTGAATCTCCATATTTTGCACTTGGATGCTTTCAAATAAATATTTTATACTCAAATTATGTCCTCAATTATCCCATTCAGCTGCTAAAGACAGAAAAATAATAGAAGAGTTAGAAAAACGCCCAATAATTAATGAAAAATCGTGTATTTTTTAAATAGCGATAATTATGACGGGCTGTATGTATCCGACTATACTCGTACATGGATGTTCCCGAGTAGATGGTAATGTCAAAGCTACTACAGTAGAGTAGATGGTAACGTCAAAGCTTCTACAGTTTAATCAACTCTAATATTTAAAATACTACACGAATCATAAACTTTATTTATTGAGACCGGGATCTTATATATGGCTTGCGAATTGAATTTGTAATTCTGAGGGCATTCATGCTTCTGGTTGCATGAAATAAATTATGTTATTTAAGTTAAAGTACAATATTTGCGAATACGCATAATTATGAACAATATGTCGAGACAGAAATGATGCGGGCTCAAATTTGGAGGAAACAAAAAACATGATTATGGAAGCGTTAGGATTGAACATGATTTTTACTGAGGTAATGAATGCGGGTCATTAATTACCCATATCAGGGCCAGAGTTCAGATGTATAAATCATGCACAGGTGTAGAAGACTAGCACATGCCAGAATTCCGCGTGCTTATCAACCGAAACTAATAAAGCAGATTTTTTGCCTGCTTTGCGTACGAATATCTTCAACCGTAGATTGTTCTTAATCTACAGATATATAAAAAAATTGACGACATATACAGGGTGTTTCTAAATTAGACCGACAGACTTTGGAAGCAGATAGTTAACCTTCATTGAAGCATATTTTGTTAAGGAACCTATAGGCTGTGCCGCTTCGTTTCAGTGCAAGAAGGGTCTTATAGGAAGGGATGGAAGGAAGTAGGTACGTGCAAATAACAGGTCCTTCTGTTACATAATTATGTGTGTTAATCCAAATACAATACAGACAAGCAAAAAAAAAAAAAAACTCACTCCAGTGTTGCATTGCCAGGATGGATCAACTTTATTGTCCCAGACAAACAGTGCATCGATGTGCCATACTTTGTCGTATCCTTCCAAAGATGCAAGGGGTTATTTCAGCAGCTGCGCTGACAATGCGTGCTACAAGATCATCTTCAGAGTAAATATAGGCTTCATAAACCATTACCTTCATGTAGTCGCACAAAAATAAAATCTAGGCAGGTCAGGTAGGCTAGCGTGCCGGCAAGGCAGTGGACCCACCCCTACCTATCCAACGAACGCCGATAGATGTCAGATGGCCACGACCTCATTCCCAAAGTGAGGTCTTCTTCTTCTTCCTTCCAAGTATTAGGCCAAGGCTTGTTACGACCCTATAGAAAATTTTCCATCCAGCGTTTCATAGGACGGCCCAGAAATCTTCGTCCTCTTGGTATATAATTATAAACAGCTTTGGGGATCCGATTTGAACTCATTCTTTCAAGATAGTGTTTTCAATTTAGTTGGTGCTGTTTAATATAATAAAAAATTGGCGTAGTCTTCAATTCTTTTAAGATATCGGTGTTCTTTTTCCGATCCCATCTGGTGTAACCCGCTGTTCTGCGCATGAATCTAATTTCACAAGCCGTTATTCTGCTTTCATGTTTTCTTTTTAGTGTTCATGTTTCACTACCATAGGTCAACACTGTCTAGCCGAAGTGTTATATAAACGTAATCTGGTGTTTTTTTGTACAAGGGATGGTTTCATAACTTGATTAATAATTCCAAAACTTTTATTATAACTAGTAATTTTTTCAGGGATATCATTTTCATCCCAGATAGAGAGATAATATCCAAGATATTTAAATTGATTAGATCTCTCTAAAATTTTATTCTGGAGACAAAATGAGGTGGTGCCCCTAAATGTTGAAAAACGATATGCGGCGTCTCATATTCAGAGCTTCAAGCTAAGACACATTGAATAGTACAGTATGTACAGCAATACTGAATAGCACAACAGATTGAGGTTCACCCACCATCCTTTGTTCCGACTATTGATAACAACAGATTGTACCAATGGATGTAAACAAACTAGCTGTAATTGATACCGAATGCTACTGAGATTCAGAAGTAAACAAACCAAGCGATAGTAGTAATAGTAAACTCCTCTTAGGCTGAAAGGAGTGTTTATCCGTTTCCTTCAATCCCTTCCTGTAAGATCCGTCTCTAGCACTGAAACGAAGCATCGCAGCCCATAGGTTCGTTAATGAAAAATGCTTCAACAAAGGTTATCTATCTGGTCCCAAAATTTGTCGGTCTAATCTAGAAACACCCTGTATAAGTATTTTGAACTATGCTCTGAGTTTGTCTTCACTTGTATCTAATTAGAAGAGGCCAGAATTTTTGTAATTATCTATTCATATACAAATGAATGTATGCCTGTTTTTCCTTTATAGACATCTAAACCGTTCAACCGATCTTCGTGAAAATTTGTATATACAGGTTTTCAGATGCTGTTGTAAGTGTTTGGTAGTTATCTTCATAAACCATTTGGTGTGTAGAAGTTCTCCTGAAACAAAACATTAAAAATCGCTCTATCGGTCATATTTTTCGATGTTTCACAACGAAACTCAGTATATCCTATTAAATTAAACCAAGATAGGTATTATCCAAAAATGAGCGAAATCCGACAATAATTAGAAGTGGGGGTTTAGCTACTTGAAATCCGAAATTAAAAACTGCCTAAACGACTGCACCGATTTTGATGAAAATTGTTGTATTTGTTTGAGTCGGTCTCTGGATGGTTTAAATTCACAATTGGACCCTCTAAATTCATTAGGTGTAGGAATTCACATGAAGTGAAAATTTAAAAATCACTCTAGAGGTCACAATTTTTGGTGTTTCACAACGAAACTCAGTATATCCTATTAAAATATACAAGAATGTTAATGTCTCTAAGTGCATAATATAGACCTAATAGTATTAATCATCTATAGTATTATTAGGCGATAGATAGTAAATGCTAAAAAATTAAAACATGCGTTTTATTAAACAACGTTAACAAACTGGAGTTGTTACGTAGTATAGACCCTACATATATTTAATATAGTTTACTGTTACAAATATATTATTGACTGAGAATGATCACTCAAAAACCTATAGGAAAATCTTGAAAAAGTGAAGGAATTCAATGAACTAAGAATTATGATGATTCGGTCAATCATCTTAACTCTGGCGTCAACTGGAATTACGTAAATCACACTCTTGATATGTAAAAAAAAATCTCTTCCCAACAGCTTATAAATGCGACGAGCCTCTGTTCCATTTCCTCTCGCCTCGGGAAATTTCAGACCTCCATATTGTAAAAAATTAATATATATTAGAATAATAATAATAATAATAATAATAATAATAATAATAATAATAAAGTAGGAAAATTAAAATATTCAGGTTATTACCTTCAAAGTGATATAAAGACAGATAGAGGGCATGCGTGTTAAAATATACCAGCGGGCTAACTATTGACTCGATGCGCTGTATAATTTAATGAAATCAAATATATTTCTATGAAAATTAAAATATGGTTATACAAATGAAATGTGAAACCTGTTGTGGTAGGCCTATGTGGAATTGAGTCTTGGCTTTTTTAGAACATTTAAAATATATGTTGGGCATATGGGGAAGGAAAAATACTTAGAGAGATATATGGACCCACATTTGAGCATGGTACCTAGCGAATTATAAAAAATAATATAGAGCTGCAAAATCTATATGAGGACGTTATTATTATAAATTAGCCCTATATCAAAATAAGGAGTATAGAATGGCTAGGACATGTTGTCAAGATGAATGACGGCAGTGTGTCCAAGATTACTTTAGATGCTGAAGTAGCTGGCAAATAATAATTGGAAGACCGATACTCCAATGGGTGGATTGTATGTGCAATAATATTAGGCAATGTGTGTTAAAAGATGAAGAATGAAGGCCCAAAACAGATAACAATGGATGGAGGTGATTAGGGAGACCAAAGTTAAATTCAGAGGACCATAGCGCCAAAGAAGAAGCATTAAGAATACATTTAAGTACAAAAAGACCCTATTCGGAACTTTTTATTTTATTTTATTTTGGAACTATATCTACATTAATAAAAGAGAATTTCAAATTTTTTCACACATTTATCTACAACGTTGTATTTCGTATCTTTAAGTTCTCATCTTGTTTATTTTACACTGACAAATGGAATTGTTATGTTTCTCTTACCCTCATACGCATTAAAACGCAAAATATGTTGACAAAGTCTGTTTAAAATATCAAATTTCGTTTAAGCTACTATTTGAAGTAGAAACGAATGGCGGATTTAAATAATTGCAATCCTCAGTCATTCTGTAGTATTGTCTCAAAAGAAACAGAAGATAACTGCAGAATGAGTATTATAAGATTAGTGGCAGTACCCGCAGTTTCATATTTCACAGCTGCTGGGTTTTAAAACGCTACGAACACTAAAATCTGACTTTGCATGTTGATCACACTCTTAGCAGCTGCTGCCTGTCTGCCTGTTATGGTTACTCTGGACCAAGTGCCCATAGTATGTGGATAGGAGCTCGCACTTTACATACGATAAACATAAAACTTACTCTTACTAACTCACTGGTACTATCGGACCCGTAGGTTCATGGCCGCGCGGAAATAAGCTCTCCATACATCCCTATCCTCATCTAATGCGTTTCAATCATTCCCTGTACAATCTACTTCTCTCAAATCATGGTCAATGTTATTCTCCTAACTGATTCTTGGTCTACCAACTGGGAGTTTTCCCTCTGGTTTTCCTATAAGAAGCTTCCATGTATGTATTTCATATCCTATTCGTGCCACATGTCCTGTCCATTGCAGTCAACGAGACTTACTTACTTACTCACTGGCACTTCCGAACCCGAAGGTTCATGGCCGCGCGGACATAAGCTCTCCATACATCCCTATCCTCAGCTAATGCTTTCCAATCATTCTCTGTATAATCTACTTCTCTCAAATCATGGTCAATGTTATTCTCCTACCTCACTCTTGGTCTACCAACTGGGCGTTTTCCCTCTGGTATTCCTACAACAAGCTTCCATGCATGTCTTTCATTCCCCATTCGTGCCGCATGTCCTGCCATCGCAGTCAACGAGACTTAACTGTTCTTATTATATTTGGCTTCCTATAAAGACTATGTAGTTCACTGTTAATGTAGTATTCTCCATTCACCTGTCTGTTCATCTCTCTTTGGTCCAAAAATGTTCCTAAGAACTTTATTCTCAAATGCTCGTGATCTCCTTTCCTCCCTTAAAGTAAGAGTACATGTTTCGCATCCATGTAATATAACTGGTAGAATGACAGTTTTATATATTTTCAGTTTAACGTTTTTTGAAAGAAGTTGGCATGTCAAGAGTCCCTGCAATGCATAATAGCACGCATTTCCAGAATTGAGTTTATGTTTAATTCTTTGTGCATCTCATTCCTATTTGTGATTATTGTTCCTAGGTATTTGAATTCAGCCACTTCCTCAAAATTTCCCTCATTTGTCATTAGGTGTCCATTTCTATTATAAAAGTATTTCTACGTGTGACCATATATTTAGTTTTATTAACAACTATGTAATAAAATAAGTTATTCATAATCAACGCAATGATGTTTAGTGTCTAAATCATTAGACATAATGGAATATATTAAATGTTTCTAACTAAATAGATTGTACATGAATATGCTGCGCACTACTTCCACTGTTGTGGTCTCGAGGCAACGATCCCGGGTTGGATCCCCGGTCGGGACAAGTTTCCTGAGTGAGGTTCTTTTCGGTGTTTTTCCTGATCTGTAAGACAAATGTCAGGAAACGTTAAGGCCTAAACGGTCCCTAACATCATATGACCATCATAATCATCATAATTTACTAACAGTAAGTGGAGAACAAATTTTTAACGACTCACTTCATACAATTTGAAAATATGTTCACTATTAATGATATAACCTGATGATGTTTACTTTTTGAAAGCCACACTGTTCTTCACTTAATATATAGGCTACTCATTTATTATATTTAATCGTCTAGTAATAATCTTAGCGTATATCTTGTAAGCAGTATTCAATAAACAGATTCCCCTGTAACTTGTGCACTCTTGTCTACTTCCTTTTTTAAATATGGGGCATATAAGTCCTTTCTTCCATTCATCCGGGATTATGCACATCCTCCAGCACACATTTAGTACATCTAAGAATCTCTGCTTAATTTCTCTTGGAGCATACTTTAAAAGTTCAATTTTAGTGTTTAATAGTATATTAAGATGCAAGGTTAGGAAGTAATTTTTACAGAAGCTAGGGAAGTGTTTAAAAACTGAGCGATTGCGAGGTTTTTAATTTCCGAGATTCTGTAAAAAACTTCACAAACGTTCGATGTACATTATTTTTTGCGCGATGGTGTTTTCAAAATAATAAATAATAGTAAAATAATATCTTTGTTGCAAATATCTGCGTTTTATTATAAAACAAACTAACGTTAAAACTATGGGCAATATTTATTAGTTGAGACTACAGGAGGCATCACGCCATCAGTGATAACTTGGCGGCAAGTACGTATTTATTGTTTTATATGGTTAAAAATAAAGTTCAGTTTATTTAAAATGCAGAGTTTCGTATAATGTATATTAACACTACCTTTTGGATATATTTTTTGTATAGCCTATACATTGTACGTAATATACATAGAGGGCAGTGGTTTTACTTCCCACACGTGGTTTGTAATATGTATATTATAGTATATTTATTTAGGTTGGCAACCCCGAAATGTAGGAACTTTCAGTCATTGTCGCCATTGCTGTAAGTACGACAAAACGCACTATCGCGCAAAAACTAATTCTATATTAAATATACTATAATTTTTATTTCGCAGGATTTCTATCCTTCCTAATAGAATTAATTTAACAAAACTCGTCCTGGTAACATTCAATTTTTCCTCACTTTCACGTGTCTTTTTAATTGATTATATTTAAAAAGTCAATATTTTTTAAAATTCTCTTTATTATTCTTTTTGCGCGATAGTGCGTTTTGTCATAATTACCAGCAATGGCGATCATTATTGAAAGTTAACCTTCCTACATTTCGGGGTTGCCAACCCAAATAACTATATTGTAATATTACATTTAAACCCACGTACGGGAAGTAAAACCACTGCCCTCTATGTATACTACGTACGATGCATATACAGAAAATATAGAAAATAGGTAGTCTTAATATACATTATACGAAACAAATCACTGCATTTTAAATGAACTGAACTTCATTTGAAACAATAAAAAACAATAAATACGTACTTACGGCCGTGTTATCAATAATTGTTCTAAAGGCCTCCTGTTGTTTCAACTAATAAACATTGCCCACACTGTTAACGTTAGTCAGTGTTTATAATGAACGCAAATATTTCCAACAAAGATGTTATTATTTTACTATTATTTATTATTTGAAAATACCATCGCGCAAAAAATAATGTACAACGCAAGTTTAGGAAGTGTTTTACAGAATCTCGGAAATTCGATTCTGTAAAAACCACTTCCCAACCTCACATCGTAATATAATATTTACGCGATAGTGCGTTCTGTCGTACCAGTTGAAATGCAGAAAATGAAACACGTTTTGAAAGGCCTTCATAATTTAACTACTTGACGGAGTTTTCTAACAGAACTTTATTTAGTTGAGGACGAGTGATTTATCAGGTACTGATTTAATATTTTTAATATTTAAGACTACTAATGTACTAGATGGGTTGGATTAAACCTTTTAACTAACTTATTACTCACTGACATTATCGAATCCATAGGTTCATGACCACGCGGAAATAAGCTCTCCGTATATACCTATCCTCAGTTATTTTTTTCAATTATTCCCTGTATAATCTACTTCAATCAAATCATTGTTAATATTATTCTCCCACCGCATTCTGGACTTTCCTCTGGTTTTCCTTAACCCTCCATGCTCCCCTTACATTCCCCATTCGTGCAACTGTCCTGCCCATCATAGTCTATGAGACTTTACTTTCCTTATTATATTTGGTTTCCCATAAAGATCATGTACAAATATTTTGTTGTAAAAAAATGATTAATTTATAAGGAGTTTGTTACGGTTATTATAGCCATTTTAACTGCTCGTATAAAAAATTTGAGCAATTAAAAGCATGATTTCTTGCGCTCCATGTGAGTTTCGCAGTGGATAAAACGGAACTTGGGCAGGTTTTTCTCAGGGTTTCTTCAGTTTTCCCCAACCACAAATTTCATTCTACCATTTCTCCACGCTCATTTCATGTATGTCGTTTCATTTCATTCATCTGACCCTGTGATGGTGTGGTAGGCCAGCACCTTTTTCATGTAGGGGATTCACCTCATCCTTCTGTTGGACCATGAGTTGGAAGAAGTTGGGGGATACTATATACTACTGTACACTATTTCTTGCGCCTCGACTTTTCAAATATAAAATCTATCTATCAAGGTTTGAAATTACACCAATCATTTTAAAATACAATAGGAAGTAACATTAAGAGGTTTGTCTAATAATTAAAACATTTTGTCTGTTAATTCTTACCTCTTAAAGCTGTTTTTGAGGCATAAGAGGTAAGAATGAACAGACAAAATGTTTTAATTACACTAAGCAGCAAAAAAGACACTTTTTTTGTCTCAGAAAGAAAAATATGTGATTCTGATAGAATTTTTTCTCCTAAATTTAAATATGATATCGGTTTTTCTCCATCACGCAAGGTTTCCGAGAAACAGGAATTTATAATTTCTAACACTTTAATATTTTCTACATTCTTAACTACACAATATTCGAACATTCGGACTCGCCTAGAAACTAAGAAATGACGATTTTCTTATATATATTTCGCCTATGGAACATCTCTCTTTATGGTCCGACAATAATCGGCCAGAATATTAGGATTCCATTTGCCTTGATATCTCTTTTCCATAGCTGGTTTTATTTTACAATGGACAAATGGACGAAAAAAACACGTTTATTAAAAAATAATTATTTAAATCCATTAATTGAAATTGAAATTTTAAAACTGTGTGGGCGATGGAGAAATTCCGAATACATATTTAAAAAACACGATAAAAAACTGCATTAAGTACAACTATTGGTACTCATGAGACAAAAATCATGTTGATCAGTGTTATTACATCAATCATGTTCATTTGAAATCACATGTCAACTGCATACAATTGAAAATTCAATAATGAAAAGTTACGATATTTCCTCTAAATGTATTCAGAGAAAGACCTTAAACAGACCTATGCAAGATTTTTGTCAAAACACGCGAGAGTTTTCTGCACAGGCATATGAATAACTTTAATAGCTGCGTACCTATGAAAATATTATATATTTACAGATACGTTTAAGTCTAACGTATGGCTAAAATGTATTGTAGATCTTCAAGGTCTTTTGTGGACAGACAATTGGATATAATAATTATTAGAACAAGCCTTAGCAATTACGAAGATACTACTATTATAATAATCCAAGTACTGTTATCCTGTATACTATATTTCCTCCACTATATTATTTCTTGAACATTTGCTATAGATACGACCTTTGAGGGTCTCACATAACCTTCCGGTGTTAAACTATTCATTGTCAAGCCATCTTCAAAAGCACTGCTACAACAATACAAATAATAATAATAATAATAATAATAATATAAATAATAATATAATAGTAATAATCATAATAATAGTAATAACAATAATAGTAAAATAATAATAATAGTAATAACAATAATAGTAATAACAATAATAGTAATAATAATAATAGTAATAACAATAATATTAATAATAATAATAGTAAAATTATAATAGTAATAATAATAGTAACAATAATAATAGAAATATAAATAATAATATAAATAGTAATAATAGTAATAATATAAATAGTAATAATAGTAAAAATAATAATAGTTAAAATAATAATAGTAAAAATAATAATAATAGTAATAATAATAATAATAGTAATAATAATAATAATAATAATAATAGTAGTAATAATAATAATAATAATAGTAATAACAATAACAGTAATAACAATAACAGTAATAACATAATAGTAATAACAATAATAGTAATAACAATAATAGTAATAATAATAATAATGGTAAAATAATAATAGTAATAATAATAGTAATAACAATAATAGTAATAATAATAATATTAGTATAATAATAATATAGTAATAATAATAATATTAGTAATAATAATAATATTAGTAACAATAATAATAATAGTAATACCAGTAATAATAATAATAGTAATAATAATATAAATAGTAAAAATAGTAATAATAATAATTGTAATAACAATAATAATAGTAATAATCATAATAGTAATAACAATAATAATAATAATAATAATAGTAATAACAGTAATAGTAATAAATTATAATAGCAAAATAATAATAGTAATAATAATAGTAATAATAATAATAGTAATAATAATAATAGTAATAATAATAATAGTAATAACATTAATAGTAGTAACAATAATAGTAATAACAATAATAGTAATAATAATAATAGTAAATAATAATAGTAATAATAATGGTAAAACAATAATAGTTAATAACAATAATAGTAATAATAATAGTAATAATAGTAAAATAATAATAGTAATAATAATAAATAGTTAATAATATAATAGTAATAATAATAATAGTAAAAATAATAGTAATAGTAATAATTATACTTACTTACTCACTGGCACTATCGAACCCATAGGTTCAAGGCCGCGCGAACATAAGCTCTCCATACATCCCTATCCTCAGCTAAATGCTTTCCAATCATTCCCTGTATAATCCACTTCCCTCAAATCATATTTAATCTTATTCTCCCACCTCATTCTTGGTCTACCAACTAGGCGCCTTCCCCCTGGCTTTCCTACAAGAAGCTTCCATGCAAGTCTTTCATTCCCCATACGTGCGACATGTCCTGCCCATCGCAGTCTACGAGACTTGACTGTTCTTATTATATCTGGCTTCCCATAAAGACCATGTAGTTCATTGTTATGTAGTCTTCTCCATTCACCTGTCTGTTCATCTCTCTTTGATCCAAAAATTTTCCTAAGAACTTCATTCTCAAATACTTGCAATCTCCTTTCCTCCCTTAAAGTAAGAGTCCATGTTTCGCACCATTATAATATACGTAACTGGTAGAATAATAGTTTTATATATTTTCAGTTAAACATTTTTTGAAAGGAGTTGGGACATCAAGAGTCTCTGCAATGCATAATAGCACGCATTTCCAGAATTGAGCCTATGTTTAATTTCTTTGTGCATTTCATTCCTATTTGTGATTATTGTTCCTAGGATTTTGAATTCAGCCACTTCCTCAAAATTTCCCTCATTTGTCATTACCTGTCCATTTCCATTATTAATGAATTTCTACGTGGACCATATATTTAGTTTTATTGATATTTACTTCCAGTCCTAATTTCTTAGTGTTACTCAATAGTGTGTGCTTGTTGTCCTTTAGTATCTCCTCACTATCGGCCAACAATACTACATCATCAGCATAAACTAACAGCTTATAAATACCATTGAGTTGTAAGCCTTCCTCTTTCTCTAAATATTTAATGGCATGCTCTAGTACAAAATTAAATAGTAGAGGAGATAGTGCATCTCCTTGCTTCAACCCATTCTGGATTTCAAAAGTGTCTGAAAACTGTTTGCCTACACGCACCCTACTCTTTGTGCCATTTAGACACATTCCTATAAGTCTAACTAACTTTTTAGGAATTCCGAACTCCAGCAGGATACAATATAACTTCTTCCTCTTAATTGAATCATATGCTTTTTTGAAGTCTACGTATAGTTGATTTACAGTACTATTATATTCCCATTTCTTTTCTAAAATCTGTCTTATACTAAAAATCTGATCTGTTGTAGAGCTGTTTCTTCTAAATCCACATTGATGATCTCCTAGAATGTCACCAATATAGGGAGTAAATCTGCTACTAATATATTTGTATCGAATTTTGTACTGAAGTTTGAAAGTAATGCACCTGTAGTTGTTTGCAAACCAGTTTTAATCTCCTTTCTTATAAATTGGTACTATAATTGATTCCTTCCCCTTCCATTTCATCAGGACGATCTTCTTTTTCCCACATCATAACTAAGCAACCAGCGTATCTTGTCCATCAATTTTCTCTCCCCCTGATTTATCAGTTCCTGCTGGGATTTTCATCTGAACCTGATGCTTTATATACATCTTCAATTTTTCAATCGCCCATTTAAACCTCTAATGCATTTTGGTTCTGCGCCTAGCATTTCTGTTCTGCTTCTGTAAATTATCCCCCTCAATGTCCTGTTCTGTTATGTACCTTTAATAGCTGATTAAAGTAACTTTGGTTTCCTCTATTTAATATACTCCTGTCATCTTCCATCATATCCCCATTTCCATTCCGAATTATGTTCGTTCTAGAGTCTGAAACTTAAACCTTTCTTCTCTGATACTTATTCCCTTATATAATTCTCTAATGTTCCTATTTTTGTGCATTCATTTGCAGATCATTAATCTTCTCTCTCCAATAATCCCTCTTTTTACTCTGTAGTAAACTGGTGGTTTCCCGTCTAATACTACCCAACTGCTCTACATTTACCTCATTTGGTTCATATAACCATTTCATGTTTGCTTTCTTTTCTTAAAATGTCTGCACATTCCTCATGAAACCATTTTTCTTGTTTTGCCTCTTTTTTAAACAACTACTGCTTTCTGATGCTGACAATTTTAATAGTATCTCTTATAGCCTTCCCATTCTTTTATTTATAATATCAGTTTTTCCGTCGTTTGCCCACGATTGTCATCTGAGATTCCAGTACTTCAATTCATTAGCAATTTTGATTTGGTATTTCTTGCCGCATTTCATCAATTTTCAAGTTTTTTTAATTCAAATTTTAGTCGTCATCATCTTTAGCTGTTTGTTTCTCTCATAAGCGATAGCCGTTGTCTGAGTTTCACGCTGGCCAGATGATCCGAATGGCAGTCGGTCGCTTTCACACTGATCTAACATCGATGATGCTACTCTGCCAGCGTTTGTCCACTAATACATGATCTATCTGGTTCCGAGTTTCTCCATCTGGGGACGTCCAGGTGTATTTATGAATATCCTTATGCTGAAATGTTGTGCTCTTAACAATGAGATTCTTTAATGTGGCAAATGTGACTAATCTAACCCCGTTGTCGTTACTATCTTCATGAAGACTGAATTTGCCTATTGTTTGTTTGAATATATCTTCCCGCCCCACTTTTGCATTAAAATCTCCTAAGACAATTTTCATATGATATCGTGAAAGGCTATGAAAAAAGCATTCTAATTCTTCATAGAACTCATCCTTGATCTTGTCATCTTTATCTTCTGTGGGGGCATGTACATTTACAATTATAAAATTTAGAATTATGTATGATATCATATCACTAACAAACTTAATATCTCGGATAGCGGATAGGATCCTCCTTCTGACTAAAAAACCCGTTCCAAATGCAGGTCTTTCTGCACCCCCGTAGTATAATGCAAAGCTTCCTGATTCCTGAATACCTTCTCCTGACCACCTAACTTCCTGTAAAGCGACTACATCCAAGGGCGATTTATCTAATTCCCGTGTTAATATCTCTTGTGCCCCGCTATTGTATAAAGTCCTAACATTCCATGTTCCTAGGAACATGCCGCTGTGATTGATACTTTGGCATGGGTTCCCTGAAGTAGTCCCCGCCCGGAGAACCGAAAATTTTACCCCAGTTGAACCCATGTCCGCATTTCTTGACGGTTGTATTTTTACAGTGAAAGATCTTCACTCTTTCGACCAAGGTACTTTTTTCGTCTGGCTTATCACCTTCGACCAGTCCGGAATGGGTAACCCTATCGGCAGCAATGCTAAATAGTAATAATTATAATAATAGTAATAATAGTAAGAGTAATAATAATAATAATAGTAATAGTAATAATAATAATAATGTGATGATGATGATCTTGAATATTTCCGGGCTGTAGACCGTGGTCTTGAGGCTTGATGTTCCCCGACGTTTCGCCAGAGACTGCGTCTGGCATCCTCAAGGGTTGTCTTGAGACTCATAGCAACTCCGGCCGTCAAAGCCTAAATCAATACAATAATAATATTTTTTTTTATTTAGGAATATTCCACAATACAGTGTTTCTCCTTCAACACAAAGTGATTTGTCTCCAGAGGTTTCTGTCTAAAGCATCTTCTTCCCTCAAATATCTAGCTCCCATACTTCTCTTTACTCCAACCATCCACCGTTCTCTAGGCCTGCCTCCTCCACTTCTTCCATTAGTTTTTTTCAAGGATGATCTTTGGTATTCTCTCTTCTTCCAATCTTATGAGGTGTTCATGCCATTTCAAATATTCTAATTCAACTACAGAAATTAAAATAAGAATAACTGATGGAAGAAGAATCGTTGGTATGTTGAACTCAATACTTTGGAATAGAAATATAATATACAGAACGAAGAAAACTATATTTGAAGTTCTGTTACAAAGCATTTTATTATATGGCTCCGAAACCTGGACAGTAAGTAGAAAACAAGCCAACTAGCTGTAATCAGTAGAAATGAATTTTTCGAGACAGTCGACAAGAATTTCAAGAAGGGATAAGGTCAGAAACAGCACAATAAGGGAAATTATGCAAGTTGAAAAAAAAAAATCGATCTATCTATCTTCGGGTTTTTACAGCTGCTGTTGTCTTCCCGTGCCAAACCTCCAAAGCCTACGATCTTGGGCATCTTCAATGCTTAGCCCTCCAGCTTGCATTACTGTCTTCATGTTTTCCTTCCATGTTAACTTTGGTCTCCCTCTTTTCTTCTTTCTGGTCGGATGCCATTCATATAGTTGCTTCGGCCATCGCTCATCTTCCTTTCTTAAAACATGTCCTAACCACTTTAATTCCTTCTCCTCAGTTCTCCTAATTATGCTTTCTTCTGCTTCCATTATGTTTCTAATTTCCTTATTTGTGACATTTTCTAATTTTGACTATCTGGCACTCCTGCGTAAATAATCCATTTCTAGAGCTATTAGTCTATTCTTGTAGGCCTAAGTACTTATTGATTGTCCATACCTCACTTCCATACATTGCAACAGATTCCACCAATGTTTTACCAATATATTTTTTTTGTGTCTTTCCAAATATGCTTATCCCACCATATGGAATTTAACATAATAATAATAATAATAATAATAATAATAATAATAATAATAATAATAATAATAATAATAATAATAATAATAATAATAAAAATAATAATAATAATCATCATCATAATAATAATCATAATAATAATAATCATAATAATAATAATCATAATAATAATCATCATAATCATAATAATAATCAGAATAATAATAATAATAATCTCATTGACGCTATAAAATGTGGTTCATAACTAGGCGGACACAAGCCCTATCCTAGGGCTCACCAATTAGATTTCATGGAGGCCCATTTTCAAAGTAGTAAATTAAGTCGAGGTCCGGAACCACAGTTGATCAAACATACAAAGCTTATATTAAGTAATTAATATTATAATGAAATTATTTAAATTATGTTATGGGTATGAATTTCACAAATTAAACAAAACACATGGTAAATACTAAAAATAATACAGCACAGTAGTACACAGTTATCAATTCTAATAATTATTAATAAGTTTATGATAAATTTAACATATGGTCAGAGTGATGGCTATTTAAATATCTCACATTACAAATTTCGTGTTTTTCACGATATCAGGTTTCACACGGAATCACGTTCATCTTCAGTCAAATCTCCGTCAATAAGCAGTACTGCCAACCGAGCCAACAATAATACTATCCATCCATCCTCTGCCCGAGGGCAGGTCTTTCACTGCAATCATAGCATTTTCAAGCTATGCTTTGCAGCTTTACTAAGGAATTATAGGTGTGATAGCTTCCCGTTGCTTTCCACACCTATGAAGGATGATGATGATGATGGCCGGATGATTTTCGAGGATCGTTGAGCCTTAAGCTTCCTGACATTTGTCATACAGGTGAGGAAATACTCCGAAAAAAACCTCACCCAGGAGCCTGTCCCGACCGGGAATCGAACCCGGTCCCGCTGCGTGACAAGGTATCATGCTACCTCGAGACCACAGCGGTGGACAATAATACTATAATAACATGCAATTTAGTATACTGGTTTTATTCGATGTTTAACCGGTTTTTAAAAAAAATGTATTAATTCGATATTTAACCGGTTTAAAAAAAAATTGTATTAATTCGATATTTAACCGGTCCGGAAACTAAAGACCCAGGGTCCGGATCCGGACCGCGGTCCACCAATTGGTGACCCTTGCCCTATCCTGAGCTATTGTTTTCCAATAAACGTCTGTGTAATTCACCTCCAGACTTTAAGCCTTGGGTCCCCAAGTCTGAATATTTTCAGGCCCGTAAGAGATCTTTAAGCCTGAATAAAAAGCTTTTAAGCAAAATTTTCCAATCTCATCATCCTAGTATTACCTTAATTGCCTGCTAGATGTGTCATTGGATTGGTATGTTGACCGCACACCATTCATGGTATCTATGGGCAAGTAAGTGTAACTAAATTAACTTGGTCTAGTAACTCCTAACAAAGGAGAGGCTACGGCTCAACATTGGACTATGCCATTTATAGTATATTTCACCTTTCTTTTGTCATGGTAACTGCTATTCTCCCACCTCACTCCTAGCCTACTAACTGAGCGCTTTCCCTCTAGTTTTTCTACAAGGAGTTTTCATCTTTCCCTCTCATTCCCATTCGTGTCATTTACTCTGCTCATCACAGAGTATTACAATTAACTATTCATCTTACATCTGATTTTCGCTGAAGAGGGCATTTAAGTCCTTAAAGCAGCCGGAAGAAACAGGCCTCGGGCCCTGCTCCTTGATTCCACCTGGCGAACTGAGTGCAAACTCCACGGGCCAGGGGACAATGAGTAAGGGTACCGGTACATAAAGGAGGGCACCGCTCTTCCAATCCGTTGTCTTGTCTATCTGATTTCCCATAAATGTCATGAGGCTCTCAGTTATGTAGTCTTCTACATTCGCCGGTCAGTTCTTCTCTCTTTGGCTCCAAAATATTCTTAAGAGCTTTATTTTCAAATACTTATTCCTTCCTTAAATTTAATAGAATCTAAGGTTATATAATAGTCTTCTCTCTCTCTCTACCTAAGTATGGCTGAAAATATAAGCATATTTAGTCACTACTGACTGTTTTATATAGACCTGTTAATTTATAAATTAATTATGTGATGTGGAGTAGAAACCGAAGATTTAATATTAGAAGATCAATAGTGGTATATTAGAAAAAGAGTCCATGTTACGCATCCGTATAATATAACTGGAAGAATAGCCATTATGTACTGTTTAGGCCTATATATATGACATAATGAGAAGAATAAATACCTGAACGGGATTTGAACCCGGACCTCAGGGTTGGTACCCCAACGTGCTATCCATTACACCACCAGGCAAATCCAATTCAAACACTTACCTTATATCTTAATATATAAACATTTCGTGTCACGTTGTTTGTCCGCGATGGAATTCTAAACTACTGAACCGATTTTAATAAAATTTTGCACACAGTATGCAGTTTGATCCAACTTGAGACTTAGGATAGTTTATTACTAAATTTATAGTCGCATTATTTTTATTGCAAATTATTTGTTTATTATTTCTTCTTCTTCTTCTTCTTCTTCCTTCCAAGTATTAGGCCGAGGCCTGTTACGATCCTATAGAAAATTTTCCCTTATGGGAAATTCTCGTATAAGACTTGAAAGCATAATAATAGTCCCTTCGATTGGTTGCTGGCCAAAGGAAGGCAAGACCAGTGATGGGGCTGCCATCTTATAGCCTCTGGTCAGGCTTTTCTGGAGAAGAAAAGAAAATAAAGGAAAGAAGAAATGGAAAAAAGGAAGGACTCCCTAGCCCTCGGATGCCCTAATAGCGTCGGGGTCAACAAAGAGTTATAATGATCTCTGAGTTCCATGCGATTCTAACAGATGGCGATGTAAGGTACAGCTCGGGTCCAAGCTGTGTGTGTTTGCGGGGGGAAGTGTGGGGAGTGGAGGAGGTACACTTCTCTGCTTCGCATAGTACTAGCAGGTGAGTCCAGCAAATTCCTTTCAGACACACGGAGCTGGGTCCCGAAATATAATTTGGTAAGGTAATTGGTTTATTATTTAACAAAGAGAGATCCAGATGGCTATGCTTTTTGTTGCAACCGCGAATTTCAATTGAATTACAAATATTGATTATTTCATAATGTAAGTGTGTTCAGTGTTTATTTTATTTTATTTTATTTTATTTTATTTTATTTTATTTTATTTTATTTTATTTTATTTTATTTTCAATATTATTAATTTCGTGTGTAAGTATTAGTTTCAAGTAATCTGGCTGAAAGACAGCAACTTAATTTAAATTTTTAACGTGTACCTTAGCCACAGCAACGCGTGGCCGGGACTTCTAGTATATATATATATATATATATATATTATATTCCCTTTATTAATTATAAATTAATAATCATGTCATATTAAGCTTGCATTACTCAATGTCAAAAATGTAATTATAACATCGATAAAGCGTCACTGCTATAAAGTAAAAATATTCTGTTTAATTTGCTTACTTGTTATATTCAGTTACTAGCTGTCAGTGAAGACCGAGTTCTCGCGACATCTAGTAATAATATATATATATATGTGTGTGTGTGTGTGTGTGTGTGTGTGTGTGTGTGTGTTTGTGTTTGTGTTTGTGTGTTTGTGTTTGTAAGTTTGTGTGTGTGTTTTTTTTATTTCTTTATTATTCAACTGCATGCTCCATTACGTGGACTAATACTATATGCATAGTGTTCTTATTAAATAACTATATGTTGGACAGTGTTTACAAGTAGATTATCTCACTTAAAGTTAAATGGCCAACCATACACAACACTATTGTTCCACTGTTTTACTCAACCCAAAGTGCATCAAACTTAATTGAATTTGAAAATATTGATAACTCCCTATTGCAAGTGTCAATGAGTTTATTGCTCCTAATAGGCCAATTTTGACTTCACAAAACCACCGATTTGAGTTTATCTCCCTCTCCATCCAACGATCCACATTCCAGCAATATGCGTTCCACATCTTGGACTTTGTCACTCTGCACTATTTGGTCCGCCAACTCATTCCCTTGGATCCTGATGTGGGTCTTCACCCATTTGAAGTTTATTTTCCGATTTTCCCGCTGCATGGGTGAAACTTTGTCTTCTGATTTCTTCAATCAAGTATGAATTTCTTTTGATATGTGTAAGGCTATTGTATAAATGCCATGTCAATTTTACTTTTAACAATTAATTCCATGAGGTTATCTGTGGCTGCTCTTGAGTGCTGTAGATTTATTTGCATACATCTAAGTTTTGTTTGCGTTGGTGTACTCTGTTGGTGTTGTGCCATTTCAGTAGTCTACGTTCATTCTGTACTTTTTTAAAGTGGCGAGCCAGCTAGGGCAGTTTTTGTCTAGCGATGTGTGATTTTCACATTTTTTTTTCTTTCTTGTTATAGGTGTTGTAAGTTACACAGTTTATACATTTGTAGTCTGAAGTTGGAGCTGTACATTATTTTAATTTGTGTTTCCCTGCACAGAGGGTACATGTTTCTTCTCGTGTACATTTATTTTGTGTGTGTGACAGTCTACTGCATTTGAAGCACCTTGAAACAGCGAGATAATCATTCAGGTAGCAAATTGTGTGTGTGTTGTATGTGTGTTCATGCGTGCGTACGTGCGTGTGTATATATGCGTGGGTGTGTGCGTGTGTGTGTGTGTGTGTGTGTGTGTGTGTGTGTGTGTGTGTGTGTGTGTGTGTGTGGTGTGAGTTGTGAGTGAGTGTGCGTGCGTGCGTGTGTCCATCGCTGTGGTCTCGAGGTAGCGTGCTGCCTTGTCACGCAGCGGGCCCGGGTTCGATCCCCGGTCGGGGCAGTTTTTCTGGCTGAGGTATTTATCGGGGTTTTTCCTCACCTGTAAGACAAATGTCAGGAAAACTTTAAGGCCCAAACGGTCCCCGACATCATATGGTCATTATCATCATCATCACCCTTATCATCATCATCGTCCTTCACCGGTGTGGAAAGCAACGGGAAGCTACCACACCTACAATTCCCTAGTAATGCTGCAAAGCATAGCATGAAAATGCTATTATTGCAGTGAAAGACCTGCCCTCGGGTAGAATTACTATGGATGGGTGGATATATATAAGAAAGGTAAGTGTTTGAATTGGATTTGCCTAATGGTGTAATGGATAGCACGCTGGGGTACCAACCCAGAGGTCCGGGTTCAAATCCCGTTCAGACATTTATTTTTCTTATCATGTCATATTAAGCTTGCATTGCTCAATGTCACACACACACAGATATATATATATATATATTTATTTATTTATTTATTTATTTATTTATTTACTTATTCATTTATTTACTTATTCATTTCAACGTTTTCTAAGGTTAATTGGGACAAGAGTCCCTGTAATTAACAACAACAATAATAATAATATCAATAACTCAAAGTCGTCATGTCCAAGCTTCTCAAATATTTGTCCTACACCACTTTATATATTTTTATAGGTCTGTGTGAAACTAATCAATAGAAAATAAGTGCAATAAATAAAGCAGGAATTTCTCTAACTAAATTTATAGGCTAACTGTTTAAGGTGTTATATATTTTATTCCACGACCAGCCTCATGGCTAGTGGTCAGCGTTCCTGACTACTGTTCATGAGGTCCCGGGTTCGATTCCCGATCAAACCATAGGAATTTTTCCTTAAAGGGAATTATTCCTGTGATTGACCATGGTTTGTGATTTAGGTTAAGAACTCTCTAGGCGCTTCATTATCATCTATCACCCATCATTCCATCGAGGTAACGTAACTCCGCCTTCCAGGTGCCCCACCTAAGAAATGGATTACAATTCTGCCAATGTTAGGGGAGAAAGCCAGAAATCTATACTTTTTATGTTCGTAATTGTTTTTTATACCGTTAAGATTGTAACAATGTTAAATTATATTATTTTACCTTGTATATTACCGTCGTCCTCAACTATAATGTTTGTATTTAGAATGTATCGTTGATTTCACTCTAGGCCTTTCGAAGCATGTTTCATCTTCTGGAGTTGTAGTAGAGTTGAATTATCTGCATATGTCTAGTAGAGGGTTTTATCATAAAAGACAACCTGGTGGCATTAGATAAAAAATATGTTATTCTTAAATTTAATATTGAAGTAATGTTTCTTAAAATTTTATTTTTTCACATTATATTTTTGACGATGTAGGAAATAAACTGGAAAAGGCACTATCCTAAGAAACTTTGCGGATATCTTAAGAAAATAGATAAATTACTTAACTAAACATAATAACCAGTATTTTGTTTCCTTTTATTGAGGGAGTTATATTTACATTTAACAAAAAAGCGTAAGGAAAGTTAAATTTGCAGCTTTATTCAATCTTCCCTCTTTTTTACTGAAACATATGCAGGCTTATGAATAATGACTTTTTGTTTCGTTGGGTGCCTAAGGGTAAAGTCATATGAGAATAATGCACATCAGCACATGTTCTATAATAAACTTTATACCCACTGGCACATACCCACTCATAGCTACAGCATATAAACGTAATGTAAGTTAAATAAAAACTTTATGTCGCGACAATTTTTTACTGTCTATTACAAAAAAAATTAATTTACTGAAATTTAGTTACAGACTTTAAAGAATGATCAATTACACTAAATGTATCAGCAAAAACAGTCTGGAAGTGTATCAGTTACAGCATTTTTCTTTACTTTAGGTCGTTAGTTTTAAGATTTGTTAATATATTTACCTAATGCCTTGTATAATAAGCGATAGATTAATTCATTATAGTTTATTACTTTCTTTATACTTTTTTTCTTTCTTTTCTTTTTATGTATAGTGGATTCGAGCTGTTATTCATTTCTGTATTCATTCTATCATTAATTTAATTTTAATTGTATTGTATTATTAAGCATTATTTTCATTATTATTCAATTTGATAGATTATTAATTGTTTAGTATGACTATTATTGTAATTTTTTTGTATTTATATGTAACATGTGTTTGTCCTGGTGAGTGGCTTTAACTCCACCAGGCTAAATAAATCTATTCTAAATCTATTCTTATATACGTACCTTATAGCCATCATTCCCTTATTGAATTTTATTTGAGATAAGTTCGATGGAATGACCACCTCATGTGCTAGGGGTCAGCGTTTCTGACTACAGTTCATGAGTTCCCGGTCATATCACAGGAATTTTTCCTTAAAAGTAATTTTTCCTGTGGTTGCCCAGAGTCTGGAATCCAGGTTAAGTTTTAGATAAGGATTCTCCTGGTGCTTCATTATCATTTATCACCCATCACATCATCGGGATAACGTAACTTCGTCTTCCAGGTGCCTCAACCTATGAAATGGATTAAAATTCCGAGAATGTCAGGGTAGGAAACCAGAAATACTATGAAAGACAACCTGATGGTATTGTGCAAAAAAAAAGGTAGATTGAATTTTTCGGATAAAACAATTGAAAACTTGGTTTCTTTCAGAAGTAAAGCTAAAAACCGTGGCACTGGAATGCGTGACATGTAACGAATCTTCAAATGTAGGGTGATTCACTAGAAGTATTACAGACTTCTAGGGGTTGTAGAGGGGACTTAGTAGATGCAGTTTTGATAAGGAACTCATGTCCGGAAACGTACCATTTTGATGTAAAATAAATTTGAAGATCGAAACACAATGGGTTGATATCGTGTGTCTTGTTTCAGAATTCAGTATTACATACTTTTAGGGGTTGTACTACAACTATCGAGTTAGAGGAAGACCTTCTTGCACGAATTCTGGCGGCAGCAGAAATTATTGAGCACACACCAGGTCTTGTAGGGCGTGTGTATGAAAACATGCAGGTACATTTTGTGCAACAAACAGGGTCGCCACATGGGACCACACTTGTAATACAACCCCTAAAAGTCTGTAATACTTATTATGAAAACACAAGACAAGCGATATCATCCCACTGTGTTCCAATCTTCAAACTTATTTTACATCGGAATGGTACGTTTCTGGACATGGGTTCCTTATCAAAACTTTATCTACTAAGTCCCCTCTACAACACGTAGAAGTCTGTAATACTTTGTGAATCATCCTGTATAAAAACATATCAATGAAGGCGTTTCCTGGGATAGGGAACTCATTTCCTGGCGCTATGGTTATGCTCATAACTAAAATATAAAGGCAAAATAAATAACCAATAGCAGATGATCAGATATTTTTGTTAATTTATAGGTTGGTCATAAGCATGGTTCTCTTCTTGTTATAAAATTTTGTTTTTATATACAAAAAACAATGAATGCGATAAAATGAAACAAAATAAAATACATGTCAACCCTTTCTTCTCAATCAGATAAATACAGTACAACTTGTTCAAAGCAGAATCTCATGGGACCAATTTTTCTTTCCACATTAGACAAAATTCCGCATTATAAAAAAACCAAAAAAGGTGGTTAATCTTATGTTATAGAGTACCATATATGTCTTTGTACGTACCTTGGATTAATTGTAGTTCCGCTGTCGTTGAAGAACGATTCCGACGGCAACGCGCAAAAAAAAAAAAAAGTCCGTTTCGCCAGAGTTAAAAATGTCTCTTAGGCGTGTATCCTGAAATTAAAGTATGCAGTTTCGGTTTCCATCACTAACTATACTTTCGTCCACAACTTTTGATTCCCCGCAAATTTCATTCCACACTACATTGTGTCGTCTTTTAAAACTGTACAGCCAACCTGAAGATGCCTTGAAATTGTATTCTCTAGGGATATAGCAACAGCTAGAGGTTGACTTTGGAGCATCGGTCCGGAAATTTGGAGATTTTTTGATCGTGCAGTTGTAAAACACCCCCATACCACTTCATTGATTTTTTTTTTTTTTTTTTTTTTTTGCTTTCCTCTTCGTGTGATCATTCCCTTGCATCCATTCATTCATTTTTTTTCTTTGTTTTTTAAAATTTCTCAAACAGGGTTTCTTCCACATTTAAATTTAGTCATTATTTCGGGAACTGAGAGTTTGTTTTTCTTTATCTTCAATCACCTCCCTTTTTCGTTTAATGACAATGATACATACGATTTAGCCATGTTTGTTCCAGAAATTCAGAACGCTACCTGTGAAAAATACGTACACAATCGGTCTCAGATCTTAAACTAATTTAAGATTTTACAGTAAGACAGATGTAACATGCCAAATATTTCTAAACGAACCTGTATTTCACATAATGGGTGTGTAGTGTGGCCGAAATAAAATTTGAGATACAGGTAGAAAATCGACTTAATCCGGTGGCAGAAATCGTCCCTTATTGTTATTTAGCCTAACGGGAATTCAATGAAGTGGATACTATATTTCTCTCTGTCTTTCCGCCTTACAAATATTGTCCATGAATTGTGTATAAATATCTTTCCGTTTCTGCGTACAAAATAAATACACGTAAAATTATTATTTCGCAGGGACCAATAAATTTGTTCACATTGGACAGATTTCCACATTATTTACGTTCCGGATTATACAAGTTTTGCTATTTCGATATTGCATAAGAAAAATAAATTTTATTATAATTTATGTAACAACTAGCTAATACCCGGCGAGCGCTGCTACGCCTAAAAAAATGAAATGTATTTTTTATGTTTAGTTGAATAAGTAAAAAAGAAAAATAATTATACATTTATTTCGTAATTATTTTTATACACCCCTTCTGATAACCGGCGTTGTCTGGGAATCTACTTATCCCTATATTTTTGGCATCAATGAGCTGAAAGACAAAAGTGTTTATTGTGAGTTATTCGTAAAAGATAGACATATGCTGTCAGAGACTTTTTTGTAGAATTTTTTCAGATATTCAATTCTGTGTACATTAATTTGGTGCGTTTCTTATGGTTTAAGCAGCGTAAGCTATTTAAGCGTCCAAAATCGACTTCTTAGTGCACCGATGCATTTTTTATTCCCTCCGGCCCTATTACGCACGGTAATATAACATACTAACTCCGTACTATAGGGCCGGAGCTAAAACTAAGTGCATCGGTGCACTAAAAAAGTTAATTGTCCAAAAAAATATATCCAAATGATGATAAAAAAATCCCATTCAAATCGGTCAAGTAGTTTTTGATTCCATAAAGGAGAGACATATCACAGACTTGCAGACTCATAGACGTTCATTTTTATATATCCATCCATCCATAGTAATTCTAATTTCCACACTGGTGAAGGATGATGATGATAATAAGGATGATGGTAATGCCGGATGATTTTCGGAGACCGTTGGGCCCTAAGCTTCCTGACATTTGCCTTACAGGCGAGAAAAAAACCGAAAAAAACTCACCCAGGAGCCTGTCCCGACCAGAAATCGAACCCCCGCTGCGTGACAAGGCAGCACGCTACCTGGAGACCATAGCGGTGGACATTTTTATATGTGTGTGTGTGTGTGTGTGTGTGTGTGCATATATATTTAATTAGCTCCATAAATAAGGATTTCTAAGTTGCTGAGTACATCCAAGTTGTTCATTATCATGATTTTGTGTCTTTTCTTCTTCTTCTTCTTCGGCTTTCCCCCACTTATAGGTTTGCCGTCTTCAGTTTCCATTTATCTCCATCATTCCAACCTCCCTCTTCCAAATTCCTATCATCCATTATAGTTCTCACGTAGGTTTTCCATTTCCATCTTGGTCTGCCACGTTTATTTCTTCCAGGGGTGACCATTGGTATATATATTTTGGCAATCTTTCATTTTCCATTCTTTGTACATGGCCATATCATTTAAGCTTTTGATTTTCAATCCTCTTAACAATCAATGTGGTGACCTTCATTTCTCTCCAAAGGAATTCATTTCTTATTTTATCCTGTCTTGTTTTATGGAGGCTTCTTCTAAAATAATGAAATTCCGTCAAAGACCAAGATTCAATTCCATATGACAAAATATTCTGTATTATGCTCTTATACATTTTCATTTTAGTTTCCTTTGTAATATTTTTATTCCAAATTATTCCATGTAATGTCTTAGTTGCATTTTTTGCCATTGCAATTTTAGTCTGTATATCTCTCTCACAGGTACCTAAACTTGTAGTTATTGACCCAAGATATTTTTAAAATTCACATTTTTTTATTTTCCCTGTTTCAAGTATGAGGTCATCCACATCCTTTCCCAAACACATATATTCTGTTTTCTGTAAATTTATATTCTGTCCCCATTTTTTAAATTCTTCCATTAGTTATTTTGTTTCTTTTAACCGTGTAATAAAATTGTATTGGGGTGATCCATATTGATAAGATTGGTTTTGTATTTCGGTAACCAGATAGTATTAAAGGACAACAGATGTTTCAAGAAGGCCACCTGTGTCAGATTTATGGCTGCTATCGTGATGTTAATGTTCAGGAATCAACTATACATCGATATGCTCAATAGAGAGAGACCTCAATTGATAATTCTAACATTAACTTTATTAGTCCTATATGTTTGTATTTTTTGTTGAAGACTCCTATTCCATTAAAAGGGTTCAATATTACTTGTTATGACATGAAAACAAATAACTTTCCTTTCATAAAATAAAATAAGTTAAAATATACCTTCTTAGGTAAAATCCGTCGTCCTCGACTTATAAAATATGTAATCTTAATGCCTGTAGACCTTTCAGAACATCCGTTCCATCTACAGCAGGTCCCTCTTCGCTACAACATCCAGTATGATGGTTGATGCTGCTGGTCCTAATGTGGTGTTGTCGTGACTAAAGCTTCTTCCTGACGATATCGTATAGTGGGTTGTTTAGTGTGGGAGGCTTTCATTTATTAAAAGCTTGTTGTCTATTTCCTTGATAATTTCCAGGTCTTCCAATATGTTGATTTTAGTTGGATTTCCCTCTTTGTGTACTATTGTAAGGGTGTCTTCTATTGAATTCATTCTATGACCGGCGTTTATTATGTGCTTATCGTAATTAGCGGATTTTACCTAAGATGGTATATTTTAACTTATTTTATTTTATGACTCTCCACCTCAACGGTTTTAACAATGAATTTTATTAGTAATAACTTTCCTTTGTATAGGAGGGAAGAAGTGTTGTGAATTCATATAACTAACTCACTGGCTCTATCGAACCCGTAGGTTCATGACCTCACGGACATATGCTCTCCATACATCCATATCCTTAGCTAAATGTTTTCCAATCATCCCCAGTATAATCAACTTCCCTCAAATCATGGATAATGTTATTCTCCCTCCTCATTCTTGGCCTATCAATTGGGTGTTTTCCCTCTGGTTTTCCTACAAGAAACTTTCATGTACAATACCTCTTTCATTCCCCTTACGTGTCATATGACCTGTTCATGGCAGTCTCGTGACTTAACTGTTATTATTATATCTGGCTTCCTATGCATATCATGCAGTTCACTATTATAAAGTTTTCTCCATTCACCTGTCAATTTCTTTTTGACCCAAAATTTTATTCTCAAATACTCGTAACTTCTTTCCTCCTTTAAAGTATGTTAATTAAATAAATTAGTAAAATACGTATATTAGTAAAATATTACTGTCTTCAAAAGAAAAAAGTGACCGCATTTCTTGATTGCGCCATCCTCATTCAGTACTGTTTACTTAATTGCTAGCATCGAAATTCAAATTCCATCTACATAAACGCATTGCTAGATTAATTTAAAAAAATGTGAAAATAAACAGATGTCTCTATAAAAAAGGTTAATAACTGAAATTAAAGTAATTATGGTATTTACAGCAATATATATATATATATCGTCGAAAGTATATATATACATGCGCATATCAGATGTTCCACATTCACGCATATTTCTATCAACAATGATTTATTTTTCTCCTCCTCCCCCCGTCCCAATCCATCCTTTCTATATATTTTAGCCCTCTTTCAATTATTCATGTTCTTATCTCTTGGATCCATGAATTGCGAGGTCTGTCTTCCTTTCTTCTCCTAGGCGGACACCATTCGAATTTCCTTCTAGATAATCTTCCTTATTTACTTTTTCCCACGTGTCCATGCCGATTGAATATCTTATATTTGTTTTCTTAACATAAATTTCTTTCCCATTACATTTTTTAATATATCTATGAAAACGAATGCATGCTATGACGCATTGCTATCCCAATTTCTCTCAAAAACTTTAACTGAAAAAGTATATAACTGTTATTCTTCCAGTTATATTATATGGTTGCAAAACTTGAAGGGAAGATAAAATATTTAGAGTATTTAAGAACGGAGTTCTTAGGACAATTTTTTGGACGCATTTCCAGAATTGAGCCTATGTTTTAATTAATTTGTGCATCTCATTCCATTCCCATTTGTAATTATTGTTCTTAACTAACTAATTCAACTAACTCACTGGCACTATCGAACCCGTACGTTCATGGCTGCGCGGACATAAGCTCTCCATAATCCATATCCTGAGCTAATGTTTTCCAATCATTGCCTTATAATCTACTTCCCTCAGATCATAGTTAATGTTATTCTCCCATCTCATTCTTGGTCTACCAACTGGGCGTTTTCGTTCTAGTTTTCCTACAAGAAGCTTCCATGCACGTCTTTCATTCCCATTCATGCCACATGTCCTGCCCCATCGCAGTCTACGAGACTTAACTGTTCTTATTATATCTGGCTTCCTATAAAGACCATGTAGTTAATTGTTAATGTAGTTTTCTCCATTCACCTGTCTGCTCATCTCTGCTTGGTCCAAAAATTTTCCTAAGAACTTTATTTTCAAATACCCGTAATCTCCTTTCCTTCCTTAAAGTTTTCTATATCACATTATTTTTCTTTGTTTTTTTATATAGTACATTAGACAGGGACAATTTAATATTTTTTGCTTGTATACATTTTATTATTAGTTTTAGTCTTAATTTTAACTAACATTAACTGGTTGCAATTAGATCGTAATATAATAGATATTATCTTTTTGATCAAATTTTTATTTAGTATTTAATATTAGAGTTAATTCAAATTGTTATATTCTGATGTAATATATGTTTGTCCTGGTGAGTGGAAGAGAAGGCCACATGGCCTTAACTCCACCAGGCTAAATAAATCTAATCTAATCTAAAGTAAGAGTCCATGTTTCGCATCCATATAATATAACTGTTAGGATAATTGATTATCATATGTTATGTATTCACGTAGGCTTTCGCCACAGACTGCGTCTGTCTCAACCCTTGAGGATGCCAGACGCAGTCTCTGGCGAAACTTCGGGGAACTACAAGCCTCAAGACCACGGCCTACAGCCCGAAAATCTTCTTCAAGATCATCATATCATGTGTTAGTTTTAGGAGATGATGGTCAACGTATGTACATATAGACATTACATTTTATCTATGTATTGTACTTTTATTACGTGATTGTGAATTGGAATAATTGCACAAACTAAATTTAAAGAAGTGTTTTTGTAAGCATTCTAAC
Organism: Diploptera punctata; assembly: GCA_030220185.1. NCBI lineage: Eukaryota > Metazoa > Arthropoda > Insecta > Blattodea > Blaberidae > Diploptera > Diploptera punctata. The sequence continues at coordinate 1,130,951 of JASPKZ010000014.1, forward strand.
AGAATGTGACTCCACTGCTGATATAAATTACAAGTAATGCAATTTTGTGATGTTCACAGGGTAACTTTTTCAAGATGATATAAATCAGAGCATACACGTCATTAAATTTAATTGAGCACAGCAGTTTCAATTAATGAAATCCGTTGAGTATCTGTATATGGACCTGAGGGAATGCATTGTCATTTCTGTGCGCAGCAAGACCGCACTTCATTACTTTCCAGTTGAATTTTGGTAAGTCTTCAGTAAAAAGTTGTGATGAAATGTTGTACATGATATTTTTTAATAAGCCTATTACTTATCCCGTCTATTGATCGCATAAATATATCCATTATGGATCACTTACGGTTAGCACGTATAAAAAAATCGTGAAAATAATTATCATAAGTAATGCCACGAGTGATTTCCAAATTATCGATAAATTCACGACTCACGAAGTGAGGAGTGAATTTATCTAGAGAATTTGGAAATCAAGAGTGGCATTTGTTAGGACTATTTAACGAATAAAATTAAGCTGTTTACTCACAAATCATTATTTAACTATAGTTATTTTAAAATATTTATATATTTAATGTAAACGGCGATGTTTGAAAACAAATGAGAAACGATAGGTACGCTTCTACTGCTTCATTTGTTTATCACTGCAACCAGATCATACTATTTATTGCCAAAGGAACGCAATATTGTAAGGAGGAGCTTTCTTTAATATGGTAATCATAACACTGATAAATATTTGGTGAAACACGATTCTGATTGGTTGTAAAACAGAAATCATTGAAACGTGATTGGTCATTGACTCCCATTTGGGGCATGAGTTAAATAGTCATATGTAATACCAGCGAGTGATTTCCAAATTATCGCTAAATTCACTCCTCACGAAGTGAGGAGTGAATTAATCTAGATAATTTGGAAATCAAGAGTGGCATTTGTTAAGAATATTTAACGAATAAAATTAAGCTGTTTACTCACAAATCATTATTTAAATACTGTTATTTTAAAATATTTATATATTTAATGTAAACGGCGATGTTTGAAAACAAATGAGAAACGTTATGTTTCAGTTGTTCATCACTGCAACCAGATTATATTTATTGCCAAATGGAATCGCAATATTGTAAGAATACATCCTAGTGGAGAAAAAATTAAACACATCAATACAGATTATTAATTAATTTCTGATGTCATATGATGTAAATATGTCAAATATATTTTTATGCAACGTTAATTCCTGGAAAATAATACGTTTAAGAAAGTGCAAACGGTGGTTTGTTTTTTATGGTATAATCAATTGCTACGAATGTTTTTCTATTATATCTCGCAAGCAGAACCTGCTTACATTCATGCACTATATATACAATCTGGGAGCCACTTGATAAAATGGAAGCGATAAAATGAAAGTAATAAAATCGAGGTGAAAAACGACTGTGATTGGTTGTAAATCAAAATTCATTGAAATGTGATTGGTCATTGACTGCCATTTGGGGCATGAGTTAAATAGTCATGGTTAACATTTTAATTTTGCTCTTCATTTAAATAAAATCACAAATTTACAGATCATTTTCCTATTATCTTGGAGCACTTCAGTGAAATGAGACATGATATAGCCTACAGTAAAAAAATTTAAAAAAAGAAGAAGAAAATAAAACGCTGAATGCGTGAAGTGAGACTGCAGTAGATGTAAGCCATGAAAATAAGTCAGATAAGGCGCGATATGTAGCATGAAAAGAAGTATGTTGAGACACTTGAAAAATAACACCTGCACATTTTTATCGCGTGGTCAAATCTGCAAAAATCCAGATAACCAGCTACAGTAGTTCTTCAGACTTAATTTTAGGAGGTTCCAGGTTCGATTCACGATTCTAGTCAATGTTACGTTTCTCTTATCATGGTGTCTTTAGTCCACCGCTGTAGTCTCGAGGTAGCGTGCTGCCTTGTCATGCAGCGGGCCCGGGTTCGATCCCCGGTCGGGACAGTTTTTCTGGGCGAGGTTTTTATCGGGGTTTTTCCTCACCTGTAAGACAAATGTCAGGAAAACTTTAAGGCCCAAACGGTCCCCGAAATCATATGGCCACCATCATTATCATTATCGTAATCATCATCATCCTTCACCGGTGTGGAAAGCAAACGGGAAGCTACCACACCTACAATTCCCTAGTAAAGCTGCAAACATAGCATGAAAATGCTACGATTGCAGTGAAGGACTTGCCCTCGGGCAGAATTACTATGGATGGTGTCTTTAAAAGTGCAGGCGTCAACGTGTATTCACCAAACATTATCTTCTACTATATGCCTACTCCTCTCCATTGCGCGACAAGCTTAGAAGGGCCCTTGGCATACCAGTCGGTTTGCTGGCCTCACTTCCACATGTTTTAATCACAGAGATAGAAGATCATTCAGCCAGTTTAGGGGCGACACCTGATCAGTGTATCAAGTCTCCCAGCCGTTATAGCTGGTTTTCTCAACCTGGACCCGCTACTCATTGTAGCTGCCCAAATTCCTCAAGACGTTGGGTGGGAACCGGTCCCATACTGGCCGAAATTCCATGAGGAAAATTTCTTCCTCCATGGAGACCCGAATCAGCGATAGTCTACCTACACATTAATTCCAACAGTATTTTTATCTCGCAAAGAAACTCAGCAATCCTATATACCGATCAAATAAAACAAGAAAGGTATTCTACAAAAATCAGCGAAATCGTACCTATTGGAATAGGGGTTTACAAGAAAGCAGTTAGGCCTATTTAAAAACCGCTTTACCTGCTGAAATTTTCCACTTTTCGCACTCGGTAGGCCTATATGTTATTTTTTTTAAATATAATTATAAAATTAGAAAGGTATTCTTCAAAACCAGCGAAATCCGACAATTAGAAGATGTGGTGTTACCTGAAATCCAAAATTTAAAAAATATTCTATTCTTCATGCAATGTAAATAATAAATACAATTTTGTTATTCCAGAATTCAATATTCAAGCAACTGCTAGAATTAAAGCAAGGAGCTCGAAGTATCAAAGAAAATAATCATTTTCCGAATGCACCAATTAGAATTGGGACCGCCGTGTCTATTTTCTCGCAACCAAATATCTTATCTAATAAAAATAGTAGATTATGATTTATCAATATTTCTACCTAATTTCTTATATAGGTCTATATATACGATAGATTAACTCATTACAGTTTCTTACTTTATTTGTGTATTTTTACATGTATCACAAGTGTAAAATTTTAATTACCTAGGTTGTGAATTGTCTTCTAGATATAGAATAAGAAATTATATAGACAATAAATTATCAAAATTTCAAATTATATGTGGCACCATTAAAAAACACTAAATCATAAAACAAGCAAGAAATCAAGATTGAAGTTCTACAAACCAATGGCGGTACCGGTACCTTCATACGGTGTGAGTCCAGGGTGGAGCTTGAGTAAAATACAAAGTTCAGAATTGACTTTTCTAAGAAGGACCAAAGGATGCACAAATTGGACCACATAAGACATGAAGAAATAAGAAATGAATTAGAAATATATTCAATAAATGAGAGAATTCAACAACATCGCGTAGTCTGGGAAGAGCATGTTCAGAGAATGGAATAAACAAGACTGCCCAAGATAGCATATCATTATAAATCAAAGGGATTAAGGGATGTAGGAAGACCTAGGAAGAGATAGAGGAATCATTATGAATTCGGAACAGGCGAATCGCCTAAACCTTGAAGTGAAGATGATGTATTTTTCGTGTATAGTACATTCGAACTGTTCTTCTGTTGCATATATATATATATATATATATATATATATATATATATATATATTTCTTTTAGTAGTTTTAAAGTTTTAATTTTTACACGCTTTATATTAGCTTGACCTGTATCTATCTATCTATCTATCTATCTATCTATCTATCTATCCATCTATCTATGTAACAGAATCTATCAACGCGATTTGCACCCGCTTAAAATCATTGAATCGACTTGAAACTTTGTATACTTGTAAAAGACCCGTGAAAATACAATAATTTCATATTTTGTTTCTAAAGTCACGGCCAGAATCATCAGAAAATCAAAAAAGTGTCTTTGTATCTATGTAACGGAATCTTTGATCACGATTTCCACCCACTTAGAAACATTGGATCGACTTGAACTTTGTATACGTGTAAAGGACCCATGACAGTACAATAATTTCATATTTATTTTCTAAAATTCTGGCTAGAATCATCAGAAAATAAAAAAAGTGTCTTTGTATCTATGTAACGGAATCTTTTAACACGATTTTCACCCACTTAGAAACATTGGATCGACTTGAAACGTTGTATACTTGTAAAGGACCCGTGACAATACAATATTTTCATATTTGTTTCTAAAATCCTGGCCAGATCGTCAGATAATAAAAAAAAAAGTGTCTTTGTACCTATGTAACGGAATCTTTGAACACGATTTTCACTCACTTAGAAACATTGGATCGACTTGAAACTTTGTATACTTGTAAAGGACCCGTGACAATACAATAATTTCATATTTTGTTTCTAAAATCCTGGCCAGAATCATCAGAAAATAAAATAAAAAATGAAAACGGGTATAATAGGTTGCGGACTTGTCTTTTTAGCCAATCGTTGTAAGAGCTCAGTTGCTAGAGCGGTGAGCTCTAGTGGTATATAATTTAAGTAATTCATAGGTCGCTAGTTCAAATCCGGCTGGGAGTTTTTTTAGAAGAGTATTACTTTTAGCTCATACTACAATAGTATCTAATTTAAAGATATTTACATTTTTATCTTATTCTGTAAAATATTAAAACTAAAAAATAAATAATAGTTTCAAAAAACTAAAACAAAACGCTTTATTAGAAACCGAACTAAAAAAATTAAAAATAATTTTAATTTCCAACACGATTGGGGATAAATAATTTTACCATCCAAAGCGTGGGGTGCTTTTTATGATTTTTACATTTTCTTCTTAGAGACTTTACTTTTACCAACATCTGTTTATAATAATAATAATAAATTGGTAAGAGGCACTCGAAAGAGCATTAAGTTATAAGTTTATGATTTGTCTTTTATGAGTTCGTTCAGTGATCCTGTCCATATTCTGCATTGTTGGTAATGGTATCGCTCACACTTTTGGCCGCATATCTTGCATTCACACGAATCACTCGGTTGGTGGAATTTTGTATTTTTGCACATTTTGTGATGATATCCGTGTGTTGCTAAACATATGATTCTGTGCCTTTGTGGTTGGTTACTTCCAGTCCACTCTCTGTTTACCATGGCATCTGAGGCGTAGAAATCTTCGTCGATCTCTTTTTCTCTCTGTTTCTTTTTTTCGATGACTTTCTTATATGGCTCCGTTGCTGGCAGTAGTATCCTTTGCCTCAGGTCCTCTATGAAGAAGGTTTCTCTGGCTAGCATATAGGCCATTCTGTTTGGTGTGTATTTGCTTGCACCTAATGCCTTTTTGATGAATCTTGGTTTTACTTTTTCTAACCTCTCCAAATCGCTGGTCGATAGTTTCTCCCATATCAGTTCTATCCCGTTAAAATATATTAATTGATAAAGAGCACCCCACGCTTTTGATGGTAAAATTATTTATCCCAAGCATGTTGGAAATTAAAATTATTTTTAGATTTTTTTTAGTTCGGTTTTCTAATAAAGCGTGTTGTTTTAGTTTTTTTAAACTATTATTTACAATATTGCCTTTAACTTTATAGTATTATTAGATCTTATTTTTATTATTGTTCAGTTAACCACCGTTTAGTATCAAATATGGTGATGTTTGTACTTTAATATAACCTATGTTTTGTAACTGGGGAGTGGAAGTAAGGGGCCACAACATGGCCTTAACTCCACCAGGCCTAAATACTTACTCACTTACTTACTCACTCTGGCACTATCGAACCCGTAGCTTTCATTGCCGGCGCGGGCATAAGCTCTCCATACCTCCCTATCACTGATTCTAATGCTTTCCAATCATTCCCTGTATAATATCTACTTCCCTCAAATCATAGTTAATGTTGTTCTCCCACCTCATTCTCTGCTCTACCACCTGGGCTGTTTTCCTTCTGTTTCTGGCTTTCTACAAGAAGTTTCCATGCCACAGTCCGTTCCTTTTTCATTCCCCATACGCCGGCGCAACCTGTCCCTGCCCATATCTCAGTCTACGAGACCTAACTGTTCTTATATCTGGCTTCCTATAAAGACCATGTAGTTCATTGTTAAGTAGTCTTCTCCATTCACCTGTATGTTCATCTCTCTTTGGTCCAAAAATTTTCCTAAGAACTTTATTCTCAAATACTCGCAATCTCCTTTCCTCCCTTAAAGTAAGAGTCCATGTTTCGCACCCATATAATATAACTGGTAGAATAATAGTTTTATATATTTTCAGCTTAACGTTTTTTGAAGGGAGTTGGGACATCAAAAGTCTCTGTAATGCATAATAGCACGCATTTCCAGAATTGAGCCTATGTTTAATTTCTTTGTCCATCTCATTCCTATTTGTGATTATTGTTCCTAGGTATTTGAATTCAGCCACTTCCTCAAAATTTCCCTCATTTGTCCTTAGCTGTCCATTTCCATTATATACTGAATTTCTACGTGTGACCATATATTTAGTTTTATTGATGGCTAAATAACTAAATAAATATAAAAAATTGGTTAAAATAATTAATCAGAAAAATTGGATCAATAAGAGCGGAGATTAATTTGAAAGCTGAAATTTTACTGGGGCATTTTCAGTCTTCTGCCGGAAGATTTTTTTTTAATTTTTCGCAATGAAACTTGGCATATTCGACTCAATTATCAAATGGAAAATATATTGCATAAACTAGCAAAATCTTACAATAATTACGACTTTCTGAGGAGGCCTGCGTGACGGATTTATCTTTTAATGAAAATGATGCTGTTGGAGTCCGGTGAACCACGCACATGAAGTGATACTCACATACAGAGAAAAGGACTTTGATCTCCAATGGCAGGTGTTTAGAAACAAGGCACACGCTTGCGCACAGCACGCCAATATTATACTCTTGCTGATATATTGCTATACATACATCAGCTTCCACGCTCTTCTTTTTGTGGTCGCAAAGGCTTTGTAAATCTTTCAAAACTAATTAGATTTCTTTGCTTCCCTTTACCATCCTTCCTTACGTCGCAATTCCAGGTTACTTTATGCTAACTATGTATTGTTTTACATGGGTCTAATTTGATTCACTTTCAGTTAGTCATTAAATGACGGATCTTCCGGTGGACTAGTGGTTCTTTGATCCTTAGCTTCGAAGTTCACAGGTTCAAACTCGGCAGACTATTTTGGAATTTTTAAGGAATAAAAATCTTGAATAGGGCTTCGTTCGGAAGGGTTGTAAGTCGTGACACAAATCTATAGCATGTAAGAGAAGTTCTTCTTCTTCTTAAACTTTATTTGTAGGATTTTCATCCCGTTTATTTCCAAAATCACTCCTCGGAGGAAGACGTACTGGATGTACATTCACTGTCTATCCATCTCTTGGCAGGTCTTCCTCTTGTACTTCTCCCGTCCATTGGTCTATCTTCTTTAGCTCTTTTTGCAAGCCGGTTTTCTTCCATTCTTTCTATATGACCCTTCCAATATTTTCGTCTATCTATAATACATTTGGTTATGTCTTGAATATGGCAGTTGTCCCTAATTTCTGTGTTGTGTATTTTATCAAATAATGTTTTCCCCTGAATAATTATTAAGCTTTTCATTTCGCATGTGCTTATTATTTGTTTAGTTTTTGTTGTATCAGCTCTAGTTTCTGTTCCATATACGATAACTGGTCGAACTATCATTTTGTATATGCGGGTTTTGCTTTCTATTGACATATGTTTGTTGCGCCAAATTAAATCTTTCATAGATCCTGATATTTGTGCTGCTTTATCAGCTTGTTTCTTTACTTCTTAGTTCAAACCTGTAAAAAAGAGGAACCGAGCTAAAATTCCTCTATCCTTACAGATACAGCTATAAATTGTAATGACTATTTAACTCATGCCCCAAATGGTAGTCAATGACCAATCACGTTTCTTTGAATTCTGTTTTACAAACAATGACTTCTTTTTCACCTCGCTCTTTATCGATTTATCTTTATCAGCTCCTGCTTCTGTGATAAAGAAAGCTTCTCCTTTCTTATATTCTGAAAAGCTCAGATCATTATTTTCTCCAACAAATACATTGAACATAGCAAATAATAAACAGATTCCTTGATTTTTTCGAGTTGTTTACTAAAAAATAAATTAATAACCTTTAATGTTGGTTATAATATACAGTTTGATGTGTTTCATTATTCCACTGGGGCGCATTCTTACAATATTGCGATCCTATTTGCAAATAAATAATATAATTAAGTTGCAGTGAATATACATTACCTAACATTTCTGATTTGTTTTCAAACATTGCCGTTTACAATAAATATATAAACATTCTAAAATACCGGTAACTATATTTAAATAATGACTTTTGAGTAAACAGCTTAATTTTATTTGTTAAATAGTCCTAACAAACGCCACTCTTTATATCCAAATCCTCTAGATAAATTTGAAAATCAATCGTGGCATTATTTATAAAATGAGCCGAGTTCTTAAACAGCGGTCTTAAATGCAATACTACTACTACTACTACTACCACCACTAGTAGTGTATTACTGTACAACTACTGTTACTACTACTACTACAACTACTACTACTACTACTACTACTACTACTACTATTACTACTACTGCTGCTGCTGAAATTGGTGTTATCGCCTCACTATGATGGTTGTCCAGCGGCTCGCTTTGTTTCCCCGCAGCTGTATATATAATTAAATACAAAGATGCCGACTACCGCCACAATAATAAATCCGCATGTTAAGTTTTTATATGATAGTGAGAATATACTACTTTTGCTACCCCTGCCACTATGACTTCAATTATTACTAATATTACTATTCTAACTCACTGGCACTATCGAACCCGTTGGTTCATGGCCGCGCGGACATATGCTCTCCATACATCCCTATACTGAGCGAATGTTTTCCAATCATCCCCTGTATAATCTACTTCCCTTAAATCATAGTTAATGTTATTCTCCCACCTCAATCTTGGTCTACCAACTGGGCGTTTTGCCTCTGGTTTTCCTACAAGAAGTTTCCATGCACATCTTTCATTCCCCATTCGTGCCACATGTCCTGCCCATCACAGTCTACGATACTTAATTGTTCTCATTATATTTCGCTTCGTATAAATACCTATTACTATTCTACTAAAGTGAATACTACCACCAATACTGCTATTCTTACAGGGTGGCTCAAAATAATAATAATAATAATAATAATAATAATAATAATAATGATAATAATAATGATGATGATGATAATAATAATAATGATAATAATGATGATGATAATAATAATAATAATAATAATAACAATAATAATAATAATAATGATAATGATGATAATAATAATGTTAATAATAATGATAATAATAATGATGATAATAACAGTGAACTACATGGTCTTTATAGGAAGCCAGATATAATAACAGTTAAGTTTCGTAGACTGCGATGGGCAGGACATGTGGCACGAATGGGGAATGAAAGACGTGCATGGAAACTTCTTGTAGGAAAACCAGAGGGAAAACGACCAGTTGGTAGACCAAGAATGAGGTGGGAGAATAACATTAACTATGATTTGAGGGAAGTAGATTATACAGGGGATGATTGGAAAACATTGGCTCAGGATAGGGATGTATGGAGAGCTTATGTCCGCGCGGCCATGAACCTACGGGTTCGATAGTGCAAGTTAGTTAGTTATAGTTTTCTTTTACCTAGCGCAAAGTAATAAAATAATAATAATAATAATAATAATAATAATAATGATAATAATAATAATAATAATAATAATAATAATAATAATAATAATAATAATAATAATAATAATAATAATAATAATGTTATATTTTACATGGCGGAGTTAAGGCCTTAAGACCTTGTCTACCACTCAACCAGGTTTAAGATACAAAGTTATTCTTACATCTAAATAACAATAGGCGTTAGAAATATTTTGTCTACTGTGGTTTAATTGTAAGTAGTAAACTATTCTTCTTGTGTTATTGTTGTATTGCAGGCGTGGAAATTCTATAGCTCACTCACCGATGTCTCAATTCACGTTTCAATTCACTCTGCCGCCGCCATCTCAATTCTGATGCTAAAGAATATCTGGAAAAATAAATTTCATATAGGCCTAAAACTAATATAACTGAATAAACAATATTTAAAATATAAAATCTAAGACTAGAAGTATCGGACCCTCAACTCTTAGAATAATTGAATAGATTATTTTGAAAGTAGTCAAGAGATCTTTTGTCAGACCCTTCAAACGTTGGATTGAGACCATAACAGACCACTAGATCTATCACATGAAAGGGAAAAGAAGAAGAAGAGGATGAAGAAGAAGAATTTTGAAAGGAGGTTAAGTCACTAAATAAACAAAATTGAATCGTATGTTTTAAAGCTTGGCCTCTGGGCAAGGTAAATTTTGAAGAGGTGGCTGAGTCAAATAACTACACAACATATGAATGAGGTGCAGGAACAAATTAAATATACGCTTAACTCTGGAAACCTATGATATCATGCATTACAGGGAGTCTTGTCACCCCATCTACTCGCAAAAACATAAAACTAAAAATATATAAAACTGTTATTATTCCTGTTATATTATGTGAATGCGAAACATGGATCGTTACTTTTAGGAAGGAGAATAGATTACGAATGTTTGAGAATAAAGTTTTTTTGGATAATATATGGATAAATTCCACCGCTGTGGTCTCGAGGTAGCGTGTTGCCATGTCACGCAGCGGGCCCGGGTTCGATCCCCGGTCGGGGCAGTTTTTCTGGGTGAGGTTCTTATCAGGATTTTTCCTCACCTGTAAGACAAATGTCAGGAAAACTTTAAGGTCCAAACGGTCCCCGAAATCATGTGGCCATCATCATCATCCTTATCATTATCATCATCAACATCACCATCATCCTTCACCGGTGTGGAAAGGAACGGGAAGCTACCACACCTACACAATTCCCTAGTAAAGCAGCAAGCAGAGCATGAAAGTGCTGTGATTGCAGCGAAGGACCTGCCTTCGGGCAGAATTACTATGGATGGATATGGATAAAAGAGAGATGAACAGAGAGGTGATTTGAGAAGATTAATATCAGTGAGTTATATGATATTTACAGGAAACCAAACATAATAACAGTTCCATCCATCCATAGTAATTCTGCCCGAAGGCAGGTCCTTCACTGCAATCATAGCATTTTCATGCTATGCTTACAGCTTTACTAGGGAATTGTGTAGGTGTGGTAGCTTCCCGTTGCTTTCCACACCGGTGAAGGATGATGATGTTAATGATAATGGTAAGGATGATAATGATAAGGATGATGGCCATATGATTTCGGGGACCGTTTGGGCCTTAAAGTTTTCCTGACATTTGTCTTACAGGTGAGGAAAAACCCCGATAGAAACCTCACCAAGAAAAACTGCCCCGACCGGGGATCGAACCCGGGCCCGCTGCGTGACAAGGCAGCACGCTACCTCGAGACCACAGCGGTGGACTAATAACAGTTAAGTCTAGTAAATTGCGATGAGCAGGAGATGTGCACGAATAGGAAATGAAAGGACATTAAAACCCCTTGTAGGAAAATCAGAAGGAAAGTGTCCAATAGACAGGTTAAGAATATGGTTTAAAAATAACACTTAACTATGATTTCTTCTTCTTCTTCTTCTTAGTTTAACCTCTCACCTTATAGGTACTTTTAAGTGCCACGCACAATCCGGGCCTTACAGTGGCACGACCTGTCGGGAGAGGGATTTTAACTATCGATCACACACATACTTTTTTGACCACACAAGGACATGGAGGGCCTCTTCGAATCAGAGATCAGCTCAATTCAGGGCCACCTCCGAGACAACACAACATAAGACGAGAAACACCATTCACACGCACATTCATATTACATGTGGCGAATGTGAAAGTGATGGCCAGATGATGTTCGGGAACCGTTTGAGACTTAAATTGTCCTTACAGATGAGGAAAAACCCCGAAAAAAGCATCACCTAGGAAACTTGTTTCGACCGGGGATCGAACCTGGGCCCGCTGCATGACAAGGCAGCACGCTTCTTCGAGACCACAGCAGTAGACATCCATGATTTTGAGGGAGGTGAATTGTTAGGGGGCGATTGGAAAACATAGCTCGGAATATTGATGTACGGAGAGCTTATGCCCGCGCGGCCATGAATCTCCGAGTTCGATATGTGTTACTTATTAGTAGTAGTAGTAGTAGGACTTTAATAGACAAAAAGTAAGATATTTACAATATTATTTACAAATATGGGTCGCACGGGCAGTAAGCCGTACGTGCTGTTGACAGTCCGTTACAATAAAGTAATAATTGGTACTAGTGTAAAGAAAAATAAACAACAAAAACAGCAATAACATTACAATTACATAAAGAAAACACAATAATATTACAATTAAGTAATAACACAATAGCGTTATACACTAGAAAAACATTAACATTACAATTACATAAAGAAAACACATTAATATTACAATTAAATAATAACACAATAGCATTATACTCTAATTAATTTATATATAATTGTTAATAATTAATGGTATTGCATTTTGATAACATATATTTATTCATGAATGAGTGTTGTCCTTATTTTTCGCATTGTGTTACTTATTATTATTACGTGATATAAATGGGATATTGTAAAATATGTTAAGGAGCAAAACTAATGTTCTTGTCCAGGTACCAATTCAAGTCTTCTATATTCTCTTCAATGCCGTTTATTTTTACGATATTACATAATCATCATCATCATCTTCAAGGTATGGGCCTGTTAGCCCGTTCCGCTCCCCGGTGCACTATATGCTGCAGGTGGTCTTTCCAACGACGTTTTGGTCTTCCTACATTTCTTCGGCCTAGAGACCTATAATGAAGCAGCTGTTTTAATAAACGATTATTTGGCATTCTTTGTATATGTTCAAACCAATTACGTTTATTTGTGTGTATTCTCTCGTTTATATTATATATTTGTAATTCATCTCTGATATCTTGACTTCACTTTTGATCTCTTAGAGATACACCTGCAACTGATCTGAGAAATCTCATTTCTATTTTCTCAATTTTATTTTTATCAGAGATCGTTAAAGGCCAAGTCTCAGACCCGTATGTTAACGTTGGAACGGCTACTGTTTTGCAAAATTTTAATTGAATTACATAATGTTTTCCTATCTTTGTAACATGAACATTAACTGACATGCTCGTTTCTACACTTACTTACTTACTCACTGGCACTATCGAACCCGTAGGTTCATGGCCGCACGGACATAAGCTCTCCATATATTCCTATCCTGAGCTAATGCTTTCCAATCATTCCCTGTATAATCTACTTCCCTCAAATCATAGTTAATGTTGTTCTCCCACCTCATTCTTGGTCTACCAACTGGGCGTTTTCCTTCTGGCTTTCCTACAAGAAGTTTCCATGCACGTCTTTCATTCCCCATACGCGCAACATGTTCTGCCCATCGCAGTCTACGGGACTTAACTGTTCTTATTATATCTGGCTTCCTATAAAGACCATGTAGTTCATTGTTATGTAGTCTTCTCCATTCACCTGTCTGTTCATCTCTCTTTGGTCCAAAAATTTTCCTAAGAACTTTATTCTCAAATACTCGTAATCTCCTTTCCTCCCTTAAAGTAAGAGTCCATGTTTCGCACCCATATAATATAACTGGTAGAATAATAGTTTTATATATTTTCAGCTTAACGTTTTTTGAAAGGAGTTGGGACATCAAAAGTTTCTGCAATGCATAATAGCATGAATTTCCAGAATTGAACCTATGTTTAATTTCTTTGTGCATCTCATTCCTATTTGTGATTATTGTTCCTAGGTATTTGAATTCAGCCAATTCCTCAAAATTTCCCTCATTTGTTATTAGCTGTCCATTTCCATTATATAATGTATTTCTACGTGTGACCATATATTTAGTTTTACTGATATTTACTTCCAGTCCTAATTTCTTAGTGTTACTCAATAGTGTGTGCGTGTTGGCCTTTAGTATCTCCTCGCTATCGGCCAGTATGTACTACATCATCAGCATAAACTAACAGCTTATTAATACCATTCAGTTGTAAGCCTTCCTCATTCTCTAAAGATTTAATGGCATGCTCTAGTACAAAATTAAATAGTAGAGGAGATAGTGCATCTCCTTGCTTCAACCCATTCTGGATTTCAAAAGTGTCTGAAAACTGTTTGCCTACACGCACTCTACTCGTTGAGCCATTTAGACACATTCGTATAAGTCTAACTAACTTTTTAGGAATTCCGAACTCCAGCAGGATACTATATAACTTCTCCCTCTTAATTGAATAATATGCTTTTTTGAAGTCTACATATAGTTGATGTACAGTACCATTATATTCCAATTTCTTTTCTAAAATCTGTCTTATACTAAAAATCTGATCTGTTGTAGACCTGTTTCTTCTAAATGCACATTGATGATCTCCTAGAATGTCATCAATATAGGGAGAAAGTCTACTAACTAATATATTTGTAAGAATTTTGTACGAAGTTGAAAGTAATGAGATGCCCCTGTAGTTGTTGCAACCAGTTTTATCTCCTTTCTTATAAATTGGTACGATAATTGATTCCTTCCATTCATCTGGAAGAGCTTCTTTTTCCCAAATGATACTAAGCAACCAGCGTATCTTGTCCATCAATTTTTCTCCCCCTTGATTTTATCACTTCTGCTGGGATCTCATCTGAACCTAATGCTTTATACATCTTCAATTTTTCAATGGCCATTTCAATCTCTAATGCAGTTGATTCTGCGACTAGCACTTCTGCTGTCTGTAAATTATCCTCCTCAATGTCCTGTTCTGTATGTACATTTAATAGCTGATTAAAGTAACTTTTCCATCTATTTAATATACTCTTGGAATCTGCAATCATATCCCCATTTTCATTCCGAATTATGTTTGTTCTAGCCTGAAACCCTTTCTTCTCTATACTAATTCCCTGATATAATTCTCTAATGTTCCTATTTTTTGCATTCATTTCAAGGTCATTAATCTTCTCTCTCAAATATTCCCTCTTCTTACTCTTTAGTAACTTGGTGGTTTCCCGTCTAACACTACCCAATTGCTCTAAATTTACCTCATTTGGCTCGTGTAACCATTTCATTTTTGCTTTCTTTTCTTTACAATGTCGGCACATTCCTCATCAAACCATTTCTTGTTTTGCCTCTTTTTTAAACTACCAATGCTTTCTGATGCTGACAATTTAATAGTATCTCTTATAGCCTCCCATTCTTTATTTATATCAGTTTCTTCTTCGTTTGCCACATTGTCATCTGAAGATTCCAGTACTTCAAATCTATTAGCAATTTTGATTTGGTATTCTTGCCGCATTTCATCATTTTTCAAGTTTTTTAATTCATATTTTACAGAATCATCTTTAGCGTTTGTTCCTCTCATAAGCGATAGCCGTTGTCTGATTTTCACCTTGACCAGATGATGATCTGAATTGCAGTCTGTCCCTCTAACTGATCTAATATCAATGATGCTACTGTGCCAGCGTTTATCCACTAATACATGATCTATCTGGTTCCGAGTTTCTCCATCTGGGGACGTCCAGGTGTATTTATGAATATCCTTATGCTGAAATGTTGTGCTCTTAACAATGAGATTCTTTGATGTGGCAAATGTGACTAATCTAACCCCGTTGTCGTTACTATCTTCATGAAGACTGAATTTGCCTATTGTTGGTTTGAATATATCTTCCCGCCCCACTTTTGCATTTAAATCTCCTAAGACAATTTTCATATGATATCGTGAAAGGCTATCAAATAAGCATTCTAATTCTTCATAGAACTCATCCTTGATCTTGTCATCTTTATCTTCTGTGGGGGCATGTACATTTACAATTATAAAATCATGTCGTTTACCCTTTAGAATTATGTATGATATCCTATCACTAACAAACTTAATATCTCGGATAGCGGATAGGATCCTCCTTCTGACTAAAAAAAAACCTGTTCCAAATGCAGGTCTTTCTGCACCACCATAGTATAATGCAAAGCTTCCTGATTCCTGACTACCTTCTCCTGGCCACCTAACTTCCTGTAAAGCGACTATATCCAAGGGCGATTTATCCAATTCCCGCGTTAATATCTCTAGTGCCCCGCTATTGTATAAAGTCCAAACATTCCATGTTCCTATGAACATGTCCCTGTGTTTGAGCCTTTGGCATGGGTTCCCTGAAGTAGTCCCCGCCCGGAGAACCGAATGGGGGACTATTTGACCTCCGGAAAATTTTACCCCAGTAGAACCCATGTCCGCATTTCTTGACGGTTGTATTTTTACGGTGAAAGATCGTCACTCTTTCGACCAAGGTACTTATTTCGTCTGGCTTATCACCTTCGACCAGTCCGGCATGGGTAACCCTATCGGCAGCAATGCTACCGCCGGCATAGCTCTCTATATCATTTAAGCACACAAGCCACTCCACCACGACAAGGTAAAGATACCATGGAGGTTTCTACACACTAACGATTATAATCTACAGGTAGAACTATTATACCTTACAACAGTAAATGTCATTTATGAAGGAAGTAAGATTTTAATAAAATATATATCACTTGCTACTTGTTTATTATGGTCTAGTGAATAATAATTTACCCGCAACATCTGTTTCATTCAATTACACTTCAGGACGCAAAAACCGTATTAAGAACTTCGAGTTTAATTATCAGTAGCGGATAAATAGAAATTTAATAAATTATTTCAGGCCGCTGGTCCTGGATACCACTAAGTTTGTTTAAAAATGAGTAGCTGGAATTTTCAAAAGGCCAAAGTTGTTTGGAGAATACAGCTACCAATATTTTTATGTACCGGAGTTTATTTTTAATTCCATAAAGGCATTAAAATATATTTATGGGACATTCCATTCGAAATTCGCAAAAAAAAATATATATATGAAAATTGAACTCACATCTTTAAAAGTTTATAATTTTTTATAGTGAAACTTTGATATACTGAATATCTGAACCGAATTTCAGGTCTTCTTTTGATGTAATTAAAGATTAATAGAGCTGTCAATGTATCGTATTGTTTTAAAAAGTCTCTCATTTGAAATAAATTTCTCGAAGTATAACTATTCCCTCAACATGAAAATATAGTCACATTATAGATGATTTTATGCTCTATCGCTTGAAAATTGGTATGTTAATATTTATGTTTAGGGGTGTAAATGCAGTTAATATGCAATTGACCTTTCCAACCAAAACATTTATAGAATTAAAAACTACCAGATTATAGCCTGATGACCGGTTAATTGTTTGTAATTAGTATTAAAGTGGTTAGATGAAAGGAAACTACCAAAAATAATTATTTTCCCCAAAATATCCTATGTGTAGATGATGATTATGTAATATCGTAAAAATAAACGGCATTGAAGAGAATATACTTTTGATGTCCCAACTCCTTTCAAAAAACGTTAAGCTGAAAATATATAAAACTATTATTCTACCAGTTATATTATATGGGTGCGAAACATGGACTCTTACTTTAAGGGAGGAAAGGAGATTACGAGTATTTGAGAATAAAGTTCTTAGCAAAATTTTTGGACCAAAGAGAGATGAACAGACAGGTGAATGGAGAAGACTACATAACAATGAACTACATGGTCTTTATAGGAAGCCAGATATAATAAGAACAGTTAAGTCTCGTAGACTGCAATGGGCAGGACATGTTGCGCGTATGGGGAATGAAAGATGTGCATGGAAGCTTCTTGTAGGAAAGCCAGAGGGAAAACGCCCAGTTGGTAGGCCAAGAATGAGGTGGGAGAACAACATTAACTATGATTTGAGGGAAGCAGATTATACAGGGAATGATTGGAAAGCATTGGCTCAGGATAGGGATGTATGGAGAGCTTATGTCCGCGCGGCCATGAACCTTCGGGTTCGATAGTGCCAGTGAGTAAGTAAGTAAGTAAGTATTGAAGAGAATATAGAAGACTTGAACTGGTACCTGGACAAGAACATTAGTTTTGCTCCCTAACATATTTTACAATATCCCATTTATCTCACGTAATAATAATAACTAACACATGATGAGAAGAAGTTTAATCTGGACGGGCCTGATGGCCTTCGGTATTACTGGAACGACCTCCGTACTGAAGAGCAAGTTAGAATGAGTAGAAACTTCGGTGGTGGAGGCGTTATGATTTGGGCAGCATTCTTCTTTAAAGGAAGATCAAAAATAGCATTAAATAATCAATTGAGTTAGTGTTTACTTGATGAAAATCCATATTTATTAATTAAATAAAAATAAAACGTAGTTTTATTTGATTTTCATATTTATTGTATAATTCAGTGACAGCTGTTTCGGTACACTGTACCTTCTTCAGACATGTTAACAAATTATGAATTCATGTGAACAAATTATGAATTCATAATTTGTTAACATGTCTGAAGAAGGTACAGTGTACCGAAACAGCTGTCACTGAATTATATAATAAATATGAAAATCAAATAAAACTACGTTTTATTTTTATTTAATTAATAAAAATAGCATTGTTACGCATCAAGATGAATTCTGAGTCCTACACTGAGGAGCTTCTGGGGTCCTAATTGATACGAATGTATGAGGAATTTGGCGAAGATCTAATTTTTCAGCCAGATAATGCTTTCATTCACGTGTCTGCCATTCACGTGTCTGCCAAATCAAAGGAGTGATTCAGGAAGAAAGAAATACCACTTTTGACGTGGCCAGTTAGAAGTCCTGATTTAAATCCGATTGGGAACTTATGGGGGATCCTCATCAAGTCAATGCCAAAGAGAATCTGCCAAGTAATTAACAACAATGGAGGTTCAACTAAATTTTAGAACTTTGTTGTAAACTTTGCGCTCAGTCTTTTAGGTTTAATCTGTGAAATACACAAAGTGCCTTTATACTAATTTCCACCCATATGTGAGAGTGGTTTCAGTTTTCATGTACTTTTTTGGACGGAAATGGATAATTAATTTTGACATTATTTGTGTGTGTTTTATACTCAATCACCTCCTAAGTTAATATAGAAAAATACCAAAGAAAGGTAAATAAACTTGTGTTAACACTTTTAACAAGTGCCTTTATACCAATTTCCTCCACTGTACATAACTATAGAATATAATATGCGAGTACATTGCAAAGTTTTGGTCAAAGTGAGAGGGAAAACAAAATATATAAGCCTAATTCTATGATGCGTTGTATAATGGACTTAAGTCAAAAATCAAACTTTTCAGGACAAGCAAAATAAACTGCATGGTGATGTCTAACATAGTATGTTTCTAGATATCATCTGTTTTGGAATGTAAAAAAAATATTCTAAAACATAGAATATCTAGTCGAACATTATTTTTTTAGAATAGAATAGAATAGATTTATTTAGCCTGGTGGAGTTAAGGCCATGTGGCCTTCTCTTCCACTCACCAGAACAAGCATATGTTACATATGAATACAAAAAAAAATACAATAATAGTCATATAAAACAGGACAAACATATGTTACACATGAATACAAAAAAAAATTACAATAGTAGTCATATTAGACAGGACAAACATGTTACATATGAATACAAAAAATAGTTACAATAATAGTCATTGAACAATTAATTATCTGTCATATTGAATAATAATGAAATTAATGTCTAATAATAGAATGAAACTAAATACAATTAAAATTAAATTAATGATACAATGAATAAAAAAAGGAATAATAGCTCGAATCTACTATGCATAAAAAGAAGAGAAAAAAAATACACTACAATGAATTAATCTACGCTTTTTATACAAGGCATTAGGTAAATATATTAACAAATCCTAAGTCTATTTTTATTAAATAATGCAAAAACGCATTATTAATTCTTAAAAAGTAGTATTAGTGAGTTGTTTCTGTTAGTGATTTTATTTTCAATTTATTTCTGAAAGATGGTAAAGTTTGGCAGTCTCTGACATAGGGTGGAAGTGAATTCCATGTTCTAGCAAGAGAAACTGTAAAAGATTTCGAATAATAGGTAGTATGATGAGGAGGGATATAGAGGACACTGTGCTCAAGGGATCGGGTATCTAAGTTATGTGTATCAGAGAGTTTAGTGAAGCGGTGTGATAAATAATAAGGTAAAGATGTGTGTAATATGTTATAGAGTAGGCATAGGGAATGGATGGTTCTACGATCTTGAAGACGAAGCCATGACAATTGTTCCAGGGATGGTGTAACGTGATCAAATCTACGTATACCACAAATAAAACGTATGCAAGAATTGTGAACACGTTGAAGTCTTTGGGTAAGAACAGTATTTAGGTCAGTAAAAAGAGTATCACAATAATCAAAATGGGGCATTGCGAGTGTTTCTACTAGCATTTTTCTTAGAGAAAACGGTAAACAATTTCTTATACGATTTAATGAGTGTATTATTGAGAAGATAGTTTTGCAAATGTTATTTATTTGTTTATTCCAAATTAAATGTTTATCCATAAACACTCCTAGATTTTTTACTGTCTCACTATAAGGGATCTGAACCCCATTAAGTGACACATGTAATACTGCATTTGTGTTAATTGGGGATAATAGTCTCTGATGGCCCATAATGATTGCTTGTGTCTTTCTAGGATTTAATTCAAGTCCATATTTCTCTGTCCACGCCGTTAGCGAGTCAAGGTCCTCATTAATTTTGGTTACCGCATCATTTAAAGAATATTTGTCTGAGTGAAGGTAGATCTGCATGTCGTCCGCAAATAAATGATGTTTGCAATGTTTTAGGGAGTCAGATATGTCGTTTATATAGATTGTAAAAAGCAATGGGCCGAGCACCGAGCCCTGTGGAACTCCAGCTTTACGGTAGGTCCAAGAAGAGCGTAATGTAGAATTTCCTACAACATATTGCTGGCGCTCACGAAGGTAGGAGTTGAACCATTGCGTGACACTGTCAGAAAGTGAGAGGTTTTTTAGTTTAAGCAACAATAAGTCCAAGTCTACCGTGTCAAATGCTTTACTAAAGTCAAGTAGTGTAAGAATAGTAAGTTTTCGATTATCAGATGCTTCGCGTATGTCTTCACATATATTTAGTAGAGCAGTATTTGTATTGTGTCCTGTCCTAAAGCCTGATTGGTATTGATCTAAAAGGTCGTGTTCAGTTAGGTAGTCAGTCAGTTGTTTGTGGACTAATCGTTCCAAAGCTTTTGAAAGGGTAGGTAAAATACTAATGGGTCGAAAATCGTTAGGAGTTAAGGGAGTTTTTACTTTCGGGAGTGGGCGTACAATTGCTTGCTTCCATAATGTGGGATATATAGAGGTTTGTAGTGAAGAGTTGAAAACATGAGTTATGGTAGGTAGTATAACGTCGATTATTTTGTTAAGTAGAGTGATATTTATACGGTCAGTACCTTCTG
Source organism: Diploptera punctata (assembly GCA_030220185.1). Taxonomy (NCBI): domain Eukaryota; kingdom Metazoa; phylum Arthropoda; class Insecta; order Blattodea; family Blaberidae; genus Diploptera; species Diploptera punctata. The sequence goes on from JASPKZ010000014.1 coordinate 1,152,418, forward strand.
CTTTTGTTTTTATTCGTTTGAGAGCTTTCTTTATGTCATTTTCTGTAAGATATGAAAAATGGAAATGTTCTCTGTCTGGTGGATTTGTCAATAGTAGTTCACTTATTGTATGTGTTTTGTCTTTAGGAGTAAAGAATGTGCTTGTAAAATGGTTATTAAGTGTGTTCAGAGAAACAGGTAGTTTTTCTACCTGTGTGTGTTTCCTACCTACACCCATTTTATTCAGATTTTTCCAAATATCTGGGTTATTGTTATTAGGTTCAGTAAGGCTGTATAGATGTCTAAGTTTGGCGTTTCTGATAGTTTGTGTAGTCTTGTTTCGTAACCGTTTATAGTGATTAAGATTTATATCAGTTTTGTCAACTCTATATTTCCGATATGCTGCGTCTCTTTCAGTCATCAAGTCACGAATGTTAGCAGACATCCAGGGAGCAGGGTGTCGTTTCACTAGTTTAGTTTTCAGTGGAGCGTGTCTGTCATATAGTTGTAATATAAGGTTATTTAATGCCTCAACTTTTTCGTCAACAGAATGCAACGCCCATATAGTATGCCAGGGTAATTTTATAGCGTCTTCAAGTAGAGCTGCATTGTTTATATGTTTTAGGTCTCTATATGTGATAGTCTTACGAGCTAGTTTAGGGCACTGCAGTGAATATGCTAAGAATATAATATCATGTGCTGATATTCCGGGAGCTGACAGTTGCCCGTGGGTTAGTACTCTGTCTGGATTATTAGTAGCAATTAAGTCAAGTAAAGTCTCAGAATGATTGGTGTGATGTGTAGGCTGTAAGGGAAGGATAGTCATATCACAAACTTGGAACGCGGACATAAGCTGTTGTGTATGTCTGTTGTCAGTGTCTAGTATATTTATATTAAAGTCACCCATGACGATAACGTGTTCATATTGTATACGTGCGTTTTGTAGAGCGGATTCTATTTCTGCTATTTTTTTCATTTTAGGGGGTTGGTACACTACACAAAGAAGGCATTTTTTGAAGCTTGCGTATATTTCTATAAACATAATTTCAGGAGATGTCTCGTTATTAGAAAAGTATACAGACTTAGGGCAAAGGTCTGTCCTAACGAAGACACCAACACCGCCCCCTCGACTATGTACACGATCATGTCTAAGAAAAGTATAACCATCCATGTCAATTAAACTAGAATTAATGGAGGGAGTGAGCCATGTTTCTGATACGAGAATAGCATGAATATTGGAAGAAGAAAAAATCATACTAATATCGTCTGTATGTGCAGTTAAGCTCTGTGCGTTCAAGTGAACCACATGTAGGGAAGACGGGAAGGGGGAGAATGCTGTTTCTAGAACCTGTCTTGCATTATTGTTGTTTGGAAGGGGTTTGAGAAGGGTAGTGTCCTCTAACCTGTCAGAGACCGCCAAATGAATAGCATTATTTGGATGGAAAATTTTAAAAATATTTTAACTAGAATTATAAGAAAAGAACAAGTCACTAATATCTTATTCAAATATTAAATTAATAAATAAAGTAAAATTTCTAAATATAATACTAATAATTAATGTGAAATTTCTAAATATAATTTTAATAATTTATATAAAAGTGCTAAATTGGGGATATGGTATCACTGGGCGTGTTTGCACTAGGTAGATTTACATATCAGAGGCCCGGGTGATGATGCGTTTGGTATCTCCATTTTTCACATGTATTGCGCCATCAATTGTCCACACATTTGTGACGCCAAATTTTGTGATGCAGTCCTTTAACAATTTATATCTAATTTGGGTGAGATCTTCTCTTACTGTGATCCCACTGCCTTTCAATTGTTTTTTATTTTGGAAGACCTCCCTTCTCTTTCTATAACTGATAAACTTAACAATAACAGGCCGTGGTCGATCCGATTTTTTCCCAACCCTGTGACTCCTGTCGATATCACAGGTTTCTAATTTAACTCCAATTTTGGAGGCCACGTCGATTGCTATATTGTCCGTATCTTCACCATCCTGTTCAGGTATACCGAAAATACGTAGACACTGTCGACGTTGGTATTGCTCTAGCGAGTCGGTTTTCTCACTTAACTGTTGTTCCAGTTTTAATATTTTGTTGTCCCTCTCCTGAAGCGAGAGTTCCAACTGCCTAATAACTTCCGTATTACGGTCTATAGTTACCTTTAGCTCCGATACAATAGCCTCACGCACGGAGTCCTTCAACAGCTGCAACATGGCTGGATCCCGCAAACATTCTTGGACCACACGCTTAGTTATTTCTTCTTTGCTTTCTTCACAATTTCTTGCTTTACGTGGAGCCATTATGCGTAAAATTAAGCAAAAAACAAACTAAATTCACAATATCGATATTACGTTTATAAAAACAAACTAACACCTGCTGAAAATTGTGCAAAAACACGAGCAACCAGTTTCACTCTTATTCACAATCCGCCATGACACTTGGTTTTTAGATATCACCTTGAAATTTATTTTGCTTAGTTTAGTGTTTTTACTTAAGCCCATTATACCGCGCACCATAGAATTTAGGAAAGAGTTTCAAGACATAACATAAATTCTGGCACATAAAAAAATAATACAAGAAGAAATAAAATAAGCAAAACTATATAGAATTGATTAATACCAGACTGAAGAAGATAATAATTGAATACATTAGGAAATATTAATAAATAACCCAATTTATATTTTTAAGATTGTAAGTTAAACCAAATAAACATAGAATATATAACTAACAAGATTCCTAAATCCTAGTAATATTTTTTATCGATAGATTTTGATATTAAGTTATGGTATAATGGTTGGAAGTGTAATATGGTGAGCGAAAATTATGCCTAAATTACCGAATGCTTCTTTTTTCCCTCTCTCATGACAAATAATATGTGTGCTTATGGGAGGATATTTCAGGATTTGATAATAATTAATTTACATAGGGAATATATATTCTAAATTTTACATTCTACTGGTGTTCCAATATTTAAAAAAAAACATTAATTATCTCGTCAAGCAAAGACAGACGAATTGATAGATGATTGGAGGAAACTGTTTAACAGTGAGATACATGATCTTCATGTGAAATCAGGTGTAATTAGAAAAGATAACTACCGTAAACTGCGATTGGTAGGACATGTGGCACGAATGCATGCTGCATTCTTCTTATGTGTCCATACCATATTAGCCTTCCGTGATGAATATCATCCATTATACTTCTTTCTGCATTCATCCATTTTCTAATTTTCGGTATTTCTAATTCTTTTCAGTCGAGGTTTTCTGGCAGCTCTTCTCCAAAAATACATTTCAACTGCAGTTATTCTGTTGGCATGTTGTGTTATTGTCCAAACCTCCGATCCATATAACATTATACTTTATAGTATGGATTTATAAATTAGTTGTTTTATGGTAGATTATTCTAATATACAGTATAAAGTATCTCAGCTCTTTATATAGGCCTACTTAAAAATTGTACATCGTTGACTGACTTTGATTTACTAGAATTGACTGTAAATATGTTATCATTATTTTATTCTCATATATGATTATAAGAATGTTATTGATAACAGAAGGTTAGAGATATTGAATAAAGTATATAACTTGTTTCAGAGTCTGGTTTGTGCAGTTAATCTCGTCATAAAATCTAGGTTTTATTTCTACTTGAAAATTGTAACTTTATTTCTTCTTCATTATTTGCCATAGATAATGCTGAAACTCTAATTGTATGACGTCAGAAATGTTCCTTTATGGAATAAAAATGCAACCAGTGCATAAAATTGTATTTACAAATATATATATTACATTTCACTCGTTTTTACGTTTATTTTTACTGTTCATTAAAACGACCCTTAAATTTTGTATGTATTGTACATAAACTGTGAGTTAGACTTCATGTCAAGATATGCATCTTTATATGTAGCCTATATTCAACGTTGATTGCCATAGGAACAATATTTATTTCCCGTTTGGAGTTAAATCACATATTTAGCGTTAGTTATAAGAAGACTTTTTTTTTTAGAATAAATGTTTACACATTGAATACCTGAATGAGCAAGTGCTCGTGCTCGGGTGCAGTTCATTTACAGAATATACATTATAGGCCTAAAGCTGTAGTTAATGAAAGAAACAGAACAGAAAATGGGCCTACGAATTTAGGATCAAATTTCAAAATATAAAATGCGTTCTGATTCATAAAGATTAATTAATACAATTGAAAATAAAACAACAAAAATATATGCACAAAGAAGTTAAACATATGCTCAATTCACGAAAATATTATTATGCATTACAGGGATTCATGTCGTCCCAACTTCTCTCAAAAAACGTTAAACTGAAAATAAATCATCATCATCGCCCAGGGATTAAGCCTGTTGGCTCGTTCTGGTTTCATGAAAGCTAGAATTGTTAAAATTGTTCAGACCATCTGTGTCGGCGTCCAACATTTCTCCTTCCGTGCGGTTTATAATTTAGCAATAATTTTGGAAATTTTTCTTCTAGCATTCTATCAATATGTTCTTTCCAGGCGTCCCTATATTTAATTATTCGTGTCAGTAAGTTTGAAAATCTTTAGTTTCTTTCTTATATCTTAATTTCTTATTTTATCCAGCAGAGTACTGTATATCCTGCTATATTTCTTAAAAATCTCATCTCAACTGCTTCCAATCTTTGTTCTTGTCTTTTAGTGATCGTCCAACATTCTGATCCATACATCAATACAGGAATAGCCATTACTTTATAAAATTTAATTTTTGTTTATTTTCTTGTCTTTTAAGGGTTATTTTAATAGTGCTACACATTATATTAAATGTATTTATTTTGTCATTAATATCTTCAATTTTAACATATGATAAATTGAAACTAGATATTTAAAACACTGTTCACTTTCTCTAAAATGTTGTTATCAATTACTATTTTTGCTCTTAAGGTATCATGTCCTTTAAATGTTTATTCTTTGAAATTTATAAATTGTAATTGGCACTGAAAATAAATAAAACTATTTATTATTCTCCCAGTTTATTATATGGATGCGAAACGTGGACCCTTACTTTAAGAGAAGAGAAAATATTACGAGTATTTGAGAATAAAGATCTTAGGAAAATTTTTAGGACCAAAGAGAGATGAACAGACAGACGATTTGAGCAGGTTGCATAAAAGTGAGCTACATGATCTTTATATGAAACCAGATATAATAAGAAGAGATAAATCTCGTAGACTGCGATGGACAGGACTTGTGGCACGAATGAGGAATGAAAGAGGGGCATGGAAGCTTCTTGTAGGAAAACCAGAAGAAAAACGTCTAGTTGGTAGACTAAGAATGAGATTGGAGAATAACATTAACTATGATTTGAGGAAGTAGATTATACAGGGCATGATTTTCCACTCTTAATTTTCTAACTAACTTATCGTCATTCATGCGGTCGGTATGTCGAAACCAAGCTAGTCTTTATGACTTTATGTAGCTGATTATGTTCTGATTTGTATTAAGATGTCAAGTTCACTGTTACTTTAAATTCTCCAGTTGCCATCTTTTCCTTTAATTGGACCAAATATTCTTATCAGTATTTTTCTTCCGAAGATTAAGCTTTTTTGAATTACATATTTTTTTCAGGACCCATGTTTCACTTGCATAGGTTAACACTGGTCTTATTATTGTGTAATACAATCTTAATTTCGCTTGTCTTGGTGCAAATTTACTTTTTAAAGTTTTATATTTGCAAAATAAGCTTTATTGCCTAAAGCGATTCTCTTTTTGACCTCCTCTTCAATACCGTTAATACATTTTACTTTGGATCCAAGATATTTAATTGATATTAAATTGCAAATATTATATTTTCACAAAGAATAAATCACTTACTGGAGGTACAAATTATTAAGAAAGGAAATACATTCCTTTTGTTCAGAGTGGTTAATTTATTTTAACTTGGAATACTGACCAGATTCTCATTGAAAGGTGTCTTGTAGGAGTTGGCTGACCGCGCGGTTAGGGTTGAAGTGCGTTGAACTTGTTTTAACCGCCATGCTGAAAGTTAGCACAATGATGCTGGGACGACCCTCACAGTCTGGTCTGCTCTGTTGACACCATATGGTTGGCGTTCCTTGAGTTCAAGGGGTTGAGATTCCTGCATGGCTTGTGCCGGCCGTCAAATCTACTTTAACGTCACCCCTTCTCACACTGTTATTATTTCATTTAGGTTTGTTTTCTTTCTAATGGTTGCATTTAGCCTGGAAAATAGGCATAGTAAATTTTAGGTACAATTAATCCTATAGTCGTTTCCGAATGTATTGGTTAAAATTTTTTGCTATACTTATTATTCTGATTAAAATTGTAACAAAATTTAATATTGTTGATTACTTTTTATTTAAGTAGTTTATAATAATATAATTTAAATAAAATGGAATCCATACGTTCGATTTGGAAACTGTTCAGTATTTGTAAATTGGTACAGACCTTAAGACACTTTTGGGATTATAGGTTTTCAACTTTCTAGACAATCGGCGTAATAGCAGCATTTACTTTCATAACATACGTCTGATACTCATTCCCGTTAGAGGATGAGTCTACTCCAGGGCCATGGTGCCGCCAGAAGGTTTAGAACGGTTTAATAATCCTGATCTGACCAGGACTCGATTCCGCGACCTTTCCGGTTTGTATGTATTGCCTTAACCAACTTCTCTACGCTGACTTTAAAAACAATACCTGTTATAGATATTATTGTGAAATATGGCAACAGTTTTATCGTTAGTATATTCGCAAGCATAGGAATTGCGCATTAATCGAAATAACACGAAGCGTAGATCTATCGAAATCATCATCTTCTTTATCTCCTATCAGGAGCGTAGGGCATCCACAGAACGTCGCCAACGGATCCTGTTTTGAGCCAACTTCTTCACTTCTTTCCAGTTTTCCCCTTCTTTGCATTTTCTACAAGGATGGTTCTCTTCTATGTCTGTTACGGTCTTCCTCTTCCTCTGTGTCCTTGGGAGTTCCAATTCAATGCAATTCTTTCAATCGAATACCGGTAGGCTAATAGTTTTTTTCTTAATGTATGTCCTATCCAATTCCATTTTCGACTTTTTATTTCTATTGTAATTTCTTTCTGGTCAGTTTTTTCCATATTTCTTTATTTGGTATTTTTTCTGGCTATTTTATTCTTAATATTTTCTTTAGGCATCTATTTATAAATACTATTTATTTTCTATAATTCTACTTTTTTCAGGTTTCACAAGCATATAATGAATATAGAATAATTTAATAACGACTATTTAACTCGTGCCCCAAATGGGAGTCAATGACCAATCACATTTCAATAAATATTGATTTACAACCAATCACAGTCGTTTGTCACCTCGATTTTATCAATTTAATTTTATCATATTAAAATGAAGCTCCTCCTTTTTAACATTCTGAATAGGTCAGAGCATTATTTTGCAGTGACTGATTCTCTAAGAAATACGTTGAATATAACAATTTATATATTAAGGTATGAGAATCCTAGAATGCAAGTGTCTCCCAGATTGTATATATAGTGACCGAATATAAGCAGATACTGCTTGCGGGACATAATAGAAAAATATTTGTAGCAATTGATTATACCACAAAAAAACACTGTTTGCACTTTCTTAAACGTATTATTCCCCAGGCATTTACGTTCCAGAAAAATATAATTGACATATTTACATCATAAGACATCAGAAATTAATTAATACCCTATAATGATGGTTACAAACGGTTTGATTTTTCATTTTTTCTCCACTAGCGTGCATTCTTACAATATTGCGATCCTTTGGCAATAAATAATATGATCTGGTTGCAGTGATGAACAAATTAAACATAATAGACGTTTGTTTTCAAACATCGCCGTTTACATTGAATATATAAATATTTTAAAATAACTATATTTAAATAATGATTTGTGAGTAAACAGCTTAATTTTATTCGTTAACTGGTCCTAACAAATGCCACTCTTGATTTCCAAATTCTCTAGATAAATTCACTCCTCACTTTGTGACATCGTGAATTTATCAAAAATTTAGAAATCACTCGTTGCATTACTTATGATAATTTTAACACACTTTGAATTTGAATACTAATATGTTGCATACAATATGCTTTATCAAGTTTTCGTTGGTTAGTAGCGCTATGTTAAAGATGTGTAAGAAGATGAAATTAAACTAAAAAAAGTGTAATTCAATAGAATGAAACACTAACGTTATTAGCTTAAATAAATATAAGAAGCACTTTATCAATATAAGAGAGGACATAAATGGACAGTCCAAATTATATGATTTTCTCTTCGTGTGGTTGCCCATTGTCTGGAATTTAGGGATAAGTTTAAGTTAAGAACTCTCCTGGCGCTTCATTATCATTTATCGCTCATCATATCATCGGGGGAACGTAATTCCGCCTTCCAGGTGCGCCAACCTAAGAAATGGATTAAATTCCAGCAATACAAAGGGAGAAAGTCAGAAATGTCATAAAAGACAATCTGGTGGCATTAGAAAAAAAGTCTACCTACTGGTCATCCGAAAGTATATTTTGTACACAATTATCAGTTCATATGTCAACATTTTGTCTTACCAGCTTGGAACATTTAGATCTTTCCCGCAACTTCCTCAGTAACAAATGGTTGCTTCAACTCATAATGTGGAGTGCAGTAGCTTCCATACCATTCATAAATGGAGAAAATATTTTCTTCTTTCATCCAATGTAGACAACCAGGTGTTTGTTACTCTTCAATGTATTGCCTCAATCGTATCTTTCCATATTTTCTTCCGGCGTCCAATATTTCTTTTCCCATATGTGAATTTATCCCTAGCTATTTTAGACTACTCTGTCGTTTGACTTTCTATTTATATGTTCATTCTATTCTTTCCTTCTATTACTTACTCTTACTTACTCACGCACTGGTACTATCGAACCCGTAGGTTTATGATCGCGCGGACATAAGCTCTCCATACATCCATAACTGAGCTAATGCTTTCCAATCATTCCCTGTATAATTACTTACCTCAAATCATTGTTAATGTTATTCTCCCACCTCATTCTTGGTCTTCCAACTGGGCATTTTCCCTCTGGCTTTCCTACAAGAAGCTTCCATGCAAGTCTTTCATTCCCCATAGGTGCAACATGTCCTGCCCATCCCAGTCTACGAGACTTAACTGTTCGTATTATATCTGGCTTCCTATAAAGACATGTCTGTTCATCTCTCTTTGGTCCAAAAATTTTCCTAAGTACTTTATTCTCAAATATTCGTAATCTACTTTCCTCCCTTAAAGTAAGAATCCATGTTTCGCATCCATGTAATATAACTGGTAGAATATCTTTCCTTCTATTACTTATCCAATTTGAGATTTGTTTTATTTTTTAAAAATTCTCTTACCTCATCACTTCTACCGTGATCTCTTAATGTTATGTTTTCTGTTGTTCTCAGAACTTTCATTTCACATGCTTTCAGTAGACGTCGAGTATTACTTGTTTCTGGTTTAGTTTCTGCTGTATATGTACAAAGTGGTCTGATTACCGATTTATATATTTTAGTTTTAGTATCTTTTCATAAGTAGGCTAATGCCACGAGTGATTTCCAAATTATCGATAAATTCACGACTCACGAAGTGAGGAGTGAATATGTCTAGAAAATTTGGAAATCAAGAGCGGCATTTGTTAGGACTATTTAACGAATAAAATTAAGCTGTTTACTCACAAATCATTATTTAAATATAGTTTTTTAAAAACATTTATGTATTTAATGTTGTAAACGGCGATGTTTGAAAACAAAAATGAGAAACGATTGGTACGCTTCATTTGCTTCTTTTGTTCGTCACTGCAACCAGATCATATTATTTATTGCCAAAGGAACGCAATATTGTAAGAATGCACTCCAGTGAAGAAAAATGAAAGACATCAAAGTGTATATTAATTCATTTCTCATGTGCTATGATGTAAATATGACGATTATATTTTTCTGGGAAAAAATACATTTAAGAAAGTGCTTACATGGTTTCTTTTTTTGGGGGAATAATCAATTGCTACAAATGTTTTTATATTAACTCCCACATGCGGCATGTGTTGATATTCATGCACTATATATACAATCTGGTAGCCGTATTTCTTGGTGAGTCAGTCACTGCAAAATAATGCAATGACCTATTCAGAATGTTAAAAAGGAGGTGCTTTCTTTATTGTGACAAACTTTAGTTTGTAAATTCTAGGCGAAACACGACTGTGATTGGTTGTAAATAAAAAATAATTGTAACGTGATTGGTCATTGACTCCCATTTGGGGCATGAGTTAAATAGTCTTAGATATTTATTTTTCCAAATGGTTTCTTTTGAACAACCTGAAACACTATTGACTATAGGCTATTAGATTAATAACTTCTTATTTTAAACTTGCATAGATAGTGATATTTACACGCAAGTAATTGAAATTCGATACGTCTTGCTCTATTATGTTGTCATCTACTACCAGTTTACATCTTATGGGCAAAAGTAAGAATGCCATTGTTTTTGTTTTTAACTCGAGAGCTTATATTGACACTCTCCAGATAATTCAGCAGACCCTTAAAACAAGTACAGGTTTAAACAGTGCGTCGCCGTGGCGTAGTCGGTAGTGTCCCGACTTCCACTCTGGCGTCCCGGGTTCGATTCCCTGCGGGTTAGGAGATTTTAAAACTCCATCTCGGGTCTGAGTGTGTTTCCTGTCCTTGTGTCTATATGTGAGCATAAAATAAAGTTAATAAAAAGGTAAAACAATAAGGAAAAACGAAAAGAGAAAAAAACTGTTAAGCCAATACACACTCCAAATATTTATATATAAACAACATCGTGGTAAATAAACTATTTTGATTTAACTTTAATATAACGTTACATTCACTACAAAATCACAATCTCTCATTGCAATAATTACCAACTCTGTCATGGTAGGAATTAACATTTTTCATTACAAGAAATACTATCTCTCATTGATTGTGTGACGTGATTCGAAATAAAAGTCAAGTTCCGAGAAAATAGCATTAGAAATCACTGCTAGTAACTTATAAGAAGCATTCAATCACCTACTCTGACAACTGGTTAGAATTTTTTTTTTTTTTTCCAGTTTTGCTAACATCAGCGAATACAGCAAATATTGAGTGTTTTACTATCATGTAAACACTTGTTGGCAGCATTATATACTCTCATCACCTTCATCGTCATCATCACCATACTCGAGCAATAAGTCGGTTCCTGCCGCGGTCAATGGGTTTTTAACTGTAAAAATTCCATTCCTTCATATTGAAAACCACGACTTGTATCCCGTATCATAGATTTACGACACGTAAAAAACCTCAAATCGTATGAGTGACCGGGATTAAATTAATCGTATATCCAGTGAACCTGATGTATGTCGTATGTGGAGATTATACACACACCCATAACACACAATATATATAAAAGGCAGGACATGTTGCACGAATGGGAAATGAAAGACATGCATGGAAGCTTCTTGTAGGAAAACCAGAGGGAAAACTCCCAGTTGGTAGACCAAGAATTTAGATGTTATAACTATATTTTTGACATTTGGCATTGAAGGCCAATATGATATGAAAAGAAAAATGAATGCTTGAGTCGGGATTTGAAGCCGAGTCTCTAAATTCTGTACGTTTAGCGCTCTAACCATCTGAGCCACTCAAGTATTCCAACACAAACATACATTTATATATATATATATATATATATATATATATATATATATATAATTTATATACCGGCTAATTACTCACTTACTTCAACAGTAAATTATGTATTTTTTTATTTTTATTATTTGGGTTTATGTAGGTGGCATGGTCCCGCGCCGTAGCCGAGTGGTTAAGGCAGGAATCCTTGGCGCAGAGCTACGGGACTTGTGCTGGTTCGAGTCTCCATGGGGGAAGAAATTTTCTCATGGTATTTCGGCCAGTATGGGACCGGTGCCCACCCAGCATCATGATGCATTTGGGTAGCTGCAATAAGTAGCGACCCCAGGTTGAGAAAACCAGCTATAATGGCTGGGGAACTCGACATGCTGACCATATGTCACCCTTACACTGGCTGATTATCATCTACCTCTGTGATTGACACATGTGGATGTGAGGCCAGCAGCCAGCCGGTAGGCTAAGGGCCTTGTAGGCCTGTCGCGCCAGGAGGAGAGTAGGTGGTATGGCAGCATAGAATCCCCGAGTTCTTTCTTTGGAAAAAATCTCGAAATTCAATATTAAATAGTATTTCCATTCGCATGGAAGTAAATCTACAGAAGCGCATTGTGAGGTCTAAACTAGACTACAACGCGGAACCAGTAAACCAAACTCTATAGATAGGTGCACCTTCAGCAGTTCAGTCCTTATTAAAAACTAAACTCCATGGCGCAACAGACCTAGAAGGCCCTTGGCATACCATCCGGCTGTTGGCCTCACATCTACATGTGTTAATCACAGAGGTAGACGATCTCCAGCCAATTTAGGGGTGACATGTGGTCAGCATGTTGGGTCCCCCAGCCGTTATAGCTGGTTTTCACATCCTGGAGAAACTATTTATTGTAACTACTCAAATGCCTCAAGATGCTAGGTGAGCATCGGCCCATACTGGCAAGAAATTCCATGATAAATTGTTATCCGCCATGGAGACTCGAAGCAGCAGATGTCCCGTATATTTGCGCCAAGGCTTCTTAACTTAACCACTCGGCTACGGTGCGGGACGTCCCGTCCTTATATCCCATGAAATAATCCATCCACTTTAAAATGTAGAGTATAAGCTAAAACACGTTATGTAAGCTTAAAATAACTAACTCATTGGCACTATCGAACCCGTAGGTTCATGGCCACGCGGACATAAGCTCTCCATACATCCCTATTCTGAGCTAATGTTTTCCAATCATTCCCTGTATAATCTACTTCCCTCAAATCATAGTTAATGTTATTCTCCCACCTCATTCTTGGTCTACCAACTGGGCGTTTTCCTCTGGTTTTTCTACAAGAAGCTTCCATGCATGTCTTTCATTCCCTATTCGTGCCATATGTCCTGCCCATCGCAGTCTACGAGACTGAATTCTTATTATAGGCCTATCTGGCTTCCTATAAAGACCATATAGTTCACTGTTATGTAGTTTTCTCCATTCACGTGTCTGTTCATCTCTCTTTGGTCCAACAATTTTCCTAAGAACTTTATTCTCAAATACTTGTAATTTCCTTTCCTCCCTTAAAATAAGAGCCCATGTTTCGCATCCGTATAATATAACTGGTAGAATAATAGTCTCTGTAATGCATAATAGCACGCATTTCTAGAATTGAGCCTATGTTTAATTGTTTTGTGTATCTCATTCGTATTTGTGATAATTGTTCCTAGGTATTTGAATTCAGCCACTTCCTCAAAATTTCCCTCCTTTATCACCAGCTATCCATTTCCACCATATAACATATTTCTATGTGTGACCATATATTTAGTTTTATTGATATTTACTTCCAGTCCAAATTTCTTAGTGTTACTCAATAGTGTGTGCGTGTTAGCCTTTAGTATCTCTTAGCTATCGCTCAATAGTACTACATCATCATCATAAACTAACAGCTTATTAATACCATTGAGTTGTAGGCCTTCTTCATCCTCTGAAGATTTGATGGCATGCTCTAGTACAAAATTAAATAGTAGAGATGATAGTGCATCTTACATGTAAACTGTAATTACATTTGCATTCTCCTCATTATTAACTGAGCACGAACTTATTGTAGATATCTGAGGATTATATTTCAAAGCATTAATATAGGCCTACACGTATTCGAAACATTCTCAGCAATATCGTAATAACAACTCGTATTTTAGAAAAGTAAGTAATTGTAACAATTACAGTTTAACAGTTTATTGCATCTCTCAAATTCGCTACCATTATTTCACTTCCACAAAAGAGCTGCATAATACTACATCTGTTATCATACAAAACTAAAGCATAACATAAGATCCACCTTTAAGTATTCGATTGTTTTAGCCTTACAATCAAAATACATTGTCAGTTATGAAGGGCGTAGATTGTAAAGCGTATGAAAGGTAAATTTTCTGCAATTTATTTCTTTCTAATCTTTACAACGAAGAACAAAAGGAAAAAATGTGTGATGCAGATGTACGTTAGGTTACGGGATGCCAGATGACTTTAAAATAATACACACAGAGAGAAGTTTTACGGTCCATTCTTTTCCCAACAAGCATGGGTTTCGCCAAGTGCAAGCTGCACGTCGTTGTTACCTCTGCACCTTGCTCAACACAAAGGCTTGTGACCCAATGACGATCTTCTTAATTCTTACTCCAACAATCAAATAAACCGCACGAATCGTTTAAGGGGACATAAGTGTCTTAAATATTAGTTCATTATCAGAAACCTCGGAAAACGTAGCAGTTACCACATTTTTAATATTTTCGCATTCAGATTACTTAGGCCAACTCTTATTCCTGAAATTGGCAATGTATCCTATAAGATACATTGATTACTTTTATTTATTTTATTTATTTATTTATTTATTTATTTATTTATTTATTTATTTATTTATTTTACCTGATGTAGTTAAGACCGTAGGGTCTTCTCTTCCACTTCACCAGGGTTAAATTATATATACAATAAAAATTATGAATAATGATACATTATAGATATAGACGCATAACAATGAACTACATGGTCTTTATAGGAAGCCAGATATAATAAGAACAGTTAAGTCTCGTAGACTGCGATGGGCAGGACATGTTGCGCGTATGGGGAATGAAATACGTGCATGGAAACTTCTTGTAGAAAAGCCAGAAGGAAAACGCCCAGTTGGTAGACCAAGAATGAGGTGGGAGAACAACATTAACTATGATTTGAGGGAAGTAGAATATACAGGGAATGATTGGAAAGTATTGGCTCAGGATAGGGATGTATGGAGAGCTTATGTCCGCGCGGCCATGAACCTACAAGTTCGATAGTGCCAGTGAGTAAGTAAGTATAGATATAGACTACACACTATAAAGTCACAAGGAAAAGAAAAAAATAGTAGTAGGCTAGTGGTAGTAGTAGTAATAATAATAATAATAATAATAATAATAATAATAATAATGATAATAATAATAATAATATATTAATATAGGCCTAATATAATAATAATAAAATAATAACTTATAATTTGATTAAGTAAATGGCTTGGTAAAGAAAGTATAAAGGAATAATAAAAGTATACATGGAATACGGTTATATATTATATTGTCTAATACTAGCTAATACCTGGCATGCTCTGCTACGCCTAAATAAATCAAAATTAATCTGCTTTTATGTTTAGTTGAATAAATGAAAGGAAAAATAATTATAAATTTATATCGTAATTATTTTAAGATACCTCGTGCTGATTACCCGGCGTTGCTCGGGAATCTACTTATCCCGAGCTTCTTGGCAAAAATGAACTGATAGAAGAAAATTAATGTGTTTTTATTTGTAGTTAAAGAAGTGAAACGAAACATTTATACTGTATCATAATTATTTTTAAATATCCCGTGCTGATTACCCGTCGTTGCCCGGGAATCTACTTATCCCGATCTTCATGGCATAAAAGAGCTGAAAGACGAAAATAAATGTGTTTTTATGTTTAGTTGAATAACTGGAAGGAAACATGTATCACCATTATAGTCCATTCACGAAATTAGGCCATTTGTTGATTATTTCAACCTGAAGAGAAAAAAATATATCGTAATTATTTTTAGATATCCCGTGCTGATTACTCGGTGTTGCCCGGGAATCTACATATGTGCGCTTGTGGAAAACCTTTAAGTTAGCTCAGAATTCTCCACTATTCCTTCTGTTTTGCTTTTCTCTTCTCCACTGCATCCGAACAATTATTCTTTAGGTTTATATTGTTAATCATCTTATATCTTCTTCTTCCTCGGGAATTTATTTCTTTCATCATCCGTTCAAGTTCATCCTTCAACAAGTCTGGATTGATGGAGAATGTGAGGAGTAATTCTAAAATATCTTCAAAATTCAGAATGTTATTCGAATTAGTCTTTGGCATTTATCAATTACCGTTTCAATGTTAAGAAATATACTGTTGGAAATCGTTTTGAAGCACAATAGGCCCTATTTTAAATTTAAAACTTTAAACATTTTAGCGTAAATACTATGTAAATCGTAAATTGTATTTATATCCATATATTGGAAATTGAAAAAGAAATAGTATTCCAAATTATTTAATGTTACTATTACACTATCAATATAATAATGATACATCTGGCTAAATAAGAACGATAAACCATGTATAATATTAAATACTGGCACAATAAGATAATCTAAACAAAGATAAATTTTTGCTTTGTTTATTTAGCATTGTTAAAGGTGCATGTATCCCTTTAAGACAATTATTTTAAGTCCTAAAAGTGCCGCAAGATTTCTTCCTCTGAAACAGTTACATGTTTCTTTCAGAGAGATCTGATCGATAGTTACTTTTGCTGTGCACATTGTATACAACCGAAGTTTATGTGGAATTTAACAGTTGAATAAAAGGAGCCGAAAAGAGGGGAATAAAAAGGTTAACACATGTTGACTGTTCTATAGAGGATATCAAATTGAAAACTATTTATTTTTATCTTTCATAATTTCATTTAAATTTACTTCTGCACAATAAAGCCCATTTTGTACTGAAGTTGTATTTATTTTTATGCATGTGTTATTACTCACTTTTTATATCCTATCACTACTATACTTAAATATTTTAATCGGCTTTATGTTTCATAAAAGGTTATCAACCCAAGTTTGCATTGAAATCTCCTAAGACAATTTTCATATTTATCGTGAACAGCCATACATTATTATAATGGAAATGGACAGCTAATGACAAATGAGGGAAATTTTGAGGAAGTGGCTGAATTCAAATACCGAGGAACAGTAATCACAAATAGGAATGAGATGCACAAAGAAATTAAACATAGGCTCAATTCTGGAAATACTTGCTGTTATGCATTGCAGGGACTCTTGACGTCCCAACTTCTTTCAAAAAGTGTTAAACTAAAAATATATAAAACTGTTATTCTACCAGTTATATTATGTGGATGCGAAATACGGCCTCTTACTTTAAGGGGGGATATGAGATTATAAGTATTTAAGAATCTAAGAGAGATGAACAAACATGTGAATGGAGATGACTACATAACAATGAACTACATGGTCTTTATAGGAAGCCAGATATAATAAAAACAGTTAAGTCTTGTAGACTGCGATGGGAAGGACATGTGACACGAATGGGGAAATAAAGACGTGAATGGAAGCTTGTTATAGGAGAACCAGAGGTAAAACGCCCAGTTGTTAGAACAAGAATGAGGTGGGAGAATAACATTGATTTGAGGGAAGTAGATTATACAGGAAATGAATGGAAAACATTATCTCAGGACAGGGATGTATGGAGAGCTTATGTCCGCGCGGCCATGAACCTACGGGATCGATAGTGCCAGTGAGTTAGTTATCGTGAACTGCCTGAGAATATAATTAATAATTACCACAGAAAAAATATTATTATTTTCAAAATTTATTTAACAGCTAAACAATGTTTAATATATACATTCTAAACAAAACTTAATTTTATACATGTTTACTGTTATATACGTAAAAATGGACATGAAAGCATTTTAAAAACTGTCGGATACAATGTTGTATATATTCATGGTTAATTAAGTTATTTAACTACGGCACTTTATATATTTTAATTCTATTTATTTGTGTTTTCAACCCTTAAATTCGTAATGTATCCTTTTGGATACATCAGTTGGTTTAATTAATTTAATATTTTAAATAAATCAGAAGAAAATGAACAAAAATAAACCACTTAAATATGTATCTAATTATGCAATATACCTAATAATAACAGTTACACAGGATTCCGTTTTCACTGCGGCCCGCCATATTCAAATAACTAACAGAAGAAAGTTTTGCTAATTTAAGGGTTAAAGTTGTAAATAGCCTTGGTTTTTGAAATTAAGACTTGTGCTTTATAATGAATCAATTAAACTAGATTAGCAGACTAAATTCTCGAAAGTACATCAATCAATCATCCAGTTAATAACTGCATTAAAATGCTGTTAAATATTATCTCGCCGTTTAAAAAAGTGGACAGTAAATATCTTCATAAACCTTCAATAGGGAATCTGAACGTCGAATCTGAGAATGTTTGTGTTCTGGCACCTCCCGCTGAGTAAATAGATCAAATGACGTACAAAAAGTTTAAAATAGCAATTTCTAAAAGGAATATCGGTTGGATTCAGATTCCAAGGCAATTTGAGTTACACAATAAATTCTCATGGATCAAAGCATCAATCAGTATAAAATTGAAATGCATGCAAGATATAGGAGACGACATGTGCATGCTGCAATGCAATGCTCGAAGTAGTAACAAAAAAGACTTCAAGATTGCAATTTTTCCATGAACATCTAGCCTCCAGATATTTGAGCAAGAAAAAAAATAAATACATCTAAATAAAAACAACAGACTTCAAACAACTTTCAGCAAGGTCATCTAGAGCAAGATTCGATGGGTCCTGAGAGTAGCAGATAGCTGCATTCCTGACGGCGGAAATCAAAGAGCATTGGCAACATACCCCAACAATGCGTAAGGGTTATCTGATATCTGACCAACAATTGTTTGATGACATAAGATATAGCGAATTCATCCATTACAAATTGTTAGATAACGTAATTTATATTGTTTTTAAGTCCACTGTTGTGGTCTCGAGGTAGCGTGCTGCTTTGCTACGTAGCGGGCGCGAGTTCGATCCTCGGTCGGGACAAGTTTCCTTGGGTGAGATTTTTTATGGGTTTTTCTTCACCTGTAAGATATCATCATCATCATCATCATCATCTGCATTCATGGATTAGGTCTGTTGACCCGTTCAGACTTCAGCCCATCTCTTTCTTGGTCTGCCCACATCTCGGGTGCCTTTAGGTTTCTATTTTGTTATTTGTTTTGGATATCTATCTTCATTCATTCTGTCTATGTGTTGCTTTCAGTTTTGTCTATATGTTTCTATTTTATTAGTTATTGCAAATATTTCAAGTTCCTGTCTTATTTCTGTGTTCTTGATTGTGTCTTCCTTAGTGCACCCTTTAACAGATCTCAAAAATTTCATTTCTGCCGCCGTTATCCTACTTAGATCTTGTTTTTTATGTATCCAGGCTTCTGATCCATAGAGCAGTACCGGTACTGCCAATGTTTTATAAAATTTCAATTGGGTCTCTCTTGTTATTTTATTATTTAGTGATCGTTTTATCGTACCACATACTCCCTGGAATTTTGCTATTTTATTAGTTATATCATTATCATAATTAAATGAAATGTCACATCCTAGATAATTGAGATGGTTCACCTGTTCTATGATTTTGTTTCCTGTTTATATTTTGGATCTGATTTGATTTTTCCCTTGGAATACCATTACCTTAGTTTTTTCTATGGATATTTTGAGATTATATTGTTCACATATATTATGTAATTTAAAAATATTCCTTTGAAGCTCGTCTTCCGTATTTGCTATTATTACCTGGTCATCAGCATATAATAATGTTTTCAAGTAGTGTGTTTATCTAATTCCTTTATTTGTTTCTTCGTTCCATTTTTTATTATATCATTGATGTATAGGTTAAAAAAACTGGAGAGATACTGCATCCTTGTTTAACTCCTTGATTAGTATGAATTTTATTTTTACTTACTTCATTTCTAGTTTTTATAACAAAATTTGTGTTCCAGTACAAACTCTTTATAGCTGCTATTAAGTGTTTCGGAATTCCTTTTTCTTTTAAAATTGTAAGATATATTTCAGGAAAGTTTAAGGCTCAAATGGTCCCCGAACACCACCTGGCCATTATCATCATCACTACCAACCATACTCGCCTGATTTAAATTAAGCATAGGATTTAAGATCTCTCCTGGCGCATTATTACCATCATTTCCTGTCATACTAGGCCCTATATATCATCCGAGCAGCGTAAAGCCATCTTCCAGGGAGCCACCTCAAAAGTGGGTTACAAGTACACCAATGCCAGAAGAGAATACCAAAAATGTCGCAATGGCAACCTGGTGGTATTTATTTCATTTTTTTAAGACGCAGATGTATCATAGTATAGTGCTATATAACTTACTAGCTAATACCCGGCGTGCGCTGCTACGCCTAAATAAATGAAAATTCATGTGTTTTTTATGTTTAGTTGAAAAAGTAAAAGGAAAAATAATTTATAAATGTATATTTTTTAGATACCCTGTGCTGATTGCCCGGTAATCTTCTTGACATAAATGAGCTGAAATACGAAAATTAATGTTTTATGTTTAGTTAAATAAGTAGAAGGAAAAATGTATATCGTAATTATTTTTAGATATCCCGCGCTGTTTACCCTGCGTTGTCCGGGAATCTACCCATCCCGATCTTTGACATAAATGAGCTGAAAGACAAAAAATAATGTACTTCTTATGATTAGTTGAATAAGTATAATAAACATAATTATAAATATATATTGCAATTATTCCAAGATTCCCCGTGCTGATTACCCGGTGTTGCCCGGGAATCTACTTATCTCGATCTACTTGGCATAAATGAGATAAAAGACAAAATTCGTTATTGTGAGTTATCCGTAAAAGAATACCCACCATGTGCTGCTAATGCTTGCACAGGAATCTATGTACTTATCTCAATCTTCTTGGCTTCAATGAAAGACAAAAATGGTTATTGTGAGTTATCTGTAGGAGATAAACATATGCTGTCGCGGACTTTTTTGTAGAGTTTTTTGTGATATTCAATTCTGTGTACATTAATTTTGTATATTTGTTATGGTTTAGGCAGTGTAAGCCATATAAGTGTCCAAAGAGCTACTTTTTTCACGTTTTCCACTACAAAGGGCAATTTTTAAGGGTGTAGGAGTTAAGTATCACAACTCTCTTATAGCGTTACAGCATTCCTATATGTAATAATTATTGTTCCTAGGTATTTGAATTCAGGAATCACTAGATCAAATTCAAACAAGTAATTATTTTATAATCAATTGATTTGGCGTTTACGTCACGAAAATTCATATTTATTTAATTAAATAAAAATAAAGCTTAAAGTTTTATATGATTTTCATATTTATTACAATATAAATTTGTAACAGCTATTTCGGTACTTTGTACCTTGATTACAAATTAATGATTTTTTTATTATATATACAAAGTACAGGAACAGCTGTTACAAATTTATATTGTAATTAATATGAAAATTATATAAAACTTTAAGTTTTATTTTCATTTAATTAAATAATTATTTTTATCTCTATATCAGTAATAATTTTTATTTTAAATATGTAGATAGTATTTTAGTTAACGATATTCCTTAACGATTCAAATTATTGTATTGCTATTCAGAGTTGGGCGTTAAACGACTCGCAAATTTTCTTCGAAATTCTATTTCAGGTGTTAGCTTCTTTTACCTACTGTAAATATGTAAATATCATGATACGGTGTTCAATGCTTTAATTTTCGAAGAAATCGTACTCGGAACGAAAAAACCAATGGAATCTGGTTGAATTTGAATCCTCAAACGTCGAGCCGAAAAGCAATCATGGTAATTACTAGAAGATCATAATATGTTAGAGACAGAGAAGAGGGTTACAAGAAAATATAATATTGGCAATCTGCCGTAGACTGATAGTCTTTATGACGGCATTAACGCACAGATTATTTTATTTAGCTAAGAAACATGATTAAACAACATGTTGATGATATGTAGGAGGTCAGCTGAGAGTCACGATCTGCAGATTTGTAATATAGCCTCAAGACCTTATGTCCAGACGTTTAAAAAGAAGAAAGATATTAAATACTTTTTTAAGTTGATATGGTGTAATGTTATAAAACGCCAGAGGGTTTTAATCTTACAACATTTGTCAGATTATGAAGATTTAGAATATATGACTAGAAAATTAATAGAAGAATATGAAAAATGGAGATTAAATTTGAACATGAAAAAAAAACAAAATATTTATCAATTGGTGAACCAGAACAAAATTTAATTTTGGAGACTGGATAATCAATAAAATCTTGTAATGAGATCACATATTTAGGAATTAAAATAAATAAAAATGGGAGTTATGAAGAGGAAATAAGAAATAGAAATAATAAAGGAAAATTTGCAATTGCTTGCCTCAATGGAATATTGTGGGATAAAAATATAAGTAATAAAAATAAAATGAGTATACATCATACAATTGTTAAAAGCATCATTACTTATGGAGCAGAACTTTGGCCATTAACAACAAAAACAAATAAGTATATTTTGGCAACGGAAATGGATTTTATACGAAGGGCCGCAAGAATTTGAAGAAGAGAAAAAATTAGGAACTCAGTTATAAGGGAGAAAATGAAGATTGAAGACACTATTTTAGATTATATTAAAACTCAGCAATTAAGATGGTACAGACATGTCCAGCGAATGGAAGGCGATCGAATATCAAAATCTGTTTTGGAATGGAAACCTGAGGAAAAACGAAGCAGAGGAAGACCTAAAACCTCCTGGAGTCAGGGAATATATATACTATGAAGGATAAACATCTACAACCAGGAGATTGGATGGACCGACAAAACTGGCTATTAGGAATCGGACGATGTCAAAGACATTAATCAACCGATGATCTATCTATCTACATTTGTTACGATTTTTTTCAAATCAACGCATACGAAAACTTACAACGTGAAATACAGAGTAGCGTTTTATTTTAAGGATCATCCTCTCTTGTTAAATAAAATATATCAATTTGGAAATTTCTTAGAGTTAAAATAATCCAATATCTCTTAGGGTTTATAATAATCTTAATAAAAAAGCTTTTTAAAAGTAAATATATTCCACACTTACTAATTTAAAATAATTATTTGATAATTACACTGGTCAATATGATTTTTGTCTCATGAGTACCAATAGTTGTACTTAATGCAGTTTTTTATCGTGTTTTCAAATATGTATTCGGAATTTCTCCATCACTCAGTTTTTTATTTAAATTAATGGATTTAAATAATTATTTTTAATAAACGTTCTTTTTTCGTCCATTTGTCCATTGTAAAATAAAACCAAATGAGCTAACTCAAATGGAAGAGATATCAAGGCAATTGGAATTCTAATATGTTGGCCGATTATTGTTGGACCATCAAGAGGGATGCTCCACGGGCGAAATATAGCAGAAAATCGTCATTTCTTACTTTCTAGGCGAGTCCGAATGTTCGAATATTGTGTAGTTACGAATGAAAAAAATATTAAAGTGTTTGAAATTATAAATGCCTGTCTCTCGGAAACCTTGCGTGATGGAGAAAAACCGATATCATATTTGAATTCAGGAAAAAAAAGGACAAAACTCCTGGCGCGACAGGCCTAGAAGGCCCTTAGCCTCCCATCCGGCTGCTGGCCTCACATCCACATGTGTCAATCACAGAGGTAGATGATCAGCCAGTGTAGGGGTGACGTGTGGTCAGCATGTCGAGTCCCCCAGCCGTTATAGCTTGTTTTCTCGGTTTTCTCAACCTGGAGTCCCCACTTATTGTAGCTACCCAAATGTTTCACGATGCTGGGTGGACACCGGTCCCATACTGGCCGACATACGGTGAGAAAATGTCTTCCCCCATGGAGAATCGAACCAGCGCAAGTCCCATAGGCCTACTATCACAATCACATATTTTTCTTTCTGAGACAAAAAAAAAGTTTATTTTTTTGTTGCGCAGTGTTATCTATATTAATTATATAGCAATAAAATTATATCCTATTTATATTATAGAGCAGTTAACAGATAAAATATCTGTATTGTATTATTATTCCTCTTCTTACTTCTAAATATTACTGTTCAATCTGTTTTGTCACTATTCTTCAATTCTTTCTTAAACTTTTAAGATACATTTTTGCACTGTATTGGTTATTGTTAAATGTTTAAACAATAAAATTTGTACCTGTTGTGGCAGTCTTCTTCAACAATAATTTGTTCAGGACGACTGTTAAAACAGGTACAAAGTTTATTGTTTCAAGTAGATAGATAGATCATCGGTTGATTAATGTATTTGACATCGTCCGATTCCTAATAGCCAATTTTGAAGGTCCATCCAATCTCCTGGTTGTAGATGTTTCTCCTTCATGCATAAATACCGGTATATTCCCTGACTCCAGGAAGTTTTAGGTCTTCCTCTGCTTCGTCTTCCCTCAGGTTTCCATTCCAAAACACATTTTAATAGCCGATTCGCTTCCATTCGCTGGACATATCCGTACCATCTTAATTGCTACGTGTTATTGTTTTAAATATCTTCCTTAAACGATCAACACTTTTTGGCGTAGAAATTTATCTACTATGGGGACACATCAGTTCTGTAGGAGGACTGGAGGAAGTATAATAATAATAATAATAATAATAATAATAATATAATAATAATAATAATAATAATGATAATGATAATAATGATAATGATAAATGATAACAATGATAATGATAATAATAATAATGATGATAATAATAATGATAATAATAATAACATTAATAATAATGATAATAATAATAATATTAATAATAATATAATAATAATCTAATAATAATAATAATAATCCATATTATTATGTAATCATTATATTATTATTAATAAACTTACCTGTCTTTCGGAAAGGTGAATAATATTAACAACAATTAACACGTATAATAGTAAAGGGTGACATTAATTGAGGGTAGGGATTTTTGGAAAACTTATGTCCATCCAGTGATAACCTATTCAGCGGGTGATACAAAAGCGTTGGCTCAGGTAGGGATATATGGAGATCTTATGTTCGCGCGGCCATGACACTACGGGATCGATAATACCAGTGAACTACTTATTATTATTCGTAATTACATTTATTCTTCTCATGAAAGCACATTTAAATATTGATGAACATACACATTTTCTAATCATGTTTAAAAGTTTATATTTTACATTCTTATCAGTAGACTGCGGGGAAATAGTACCAAGATGTAAAGTTACGAAGAAACGAACAT
The DNA here is from genome assembly GCA_030220185.1 of Diploptera punctata. NCBI lineage: Eukaryota > Metazoa > Arthropoda > Insecta > Blattodea > Blaberidae > Diploptera > Diploptera punctata. Next base: position 1,177,404 of record JASPKZ010000014.1, read on the forward strand.
ATTTTGTTTACAAAGTGCTAGCGACTGGTTCAGGCAAAGTCAAGATAGGGGGGAAACTAGTGATGCCTATTGCTTTATGTGCATGGTATAGTCTGCTTACTCTGACAACTGTTATATACTATAAACTTCACTCACAACTGTTTTAATTCACCTGTTGTTCAACACTGAAGTGAATAGTTTTATTGGCTATGTCGATTGTAGATGCTATGATCGTAACGTAATTGCCGTACTCCCCCTATTTCAGTCTGGTGTTAAGTCGCACATTTAGCTGTAAGTAGTAAGCATACTATTTCCCCGTAGTCTGCTCATCAGCATCTTAAGAATTTAAATATGGTATGATGTTATAATGTGTCACGTAGCAGAACGGTTTAGATCACAATAAACACTATAGTCTGTTCGTGGAATGTTTAGCTTTCCGATTTGATATCTTCCTCGCTTGAAGCTCAAGAGCGAAATGAGTAATCTCACGTGTTCTGTTCTTCCTCCTGCACTTTCTTCCGCGGCCTCATTTGCCGTGCATTTTTCCGCCTCTTGCATAGATGGCTGATTTCGAACAGCTTCTCTACTGATTCTATGGACAGACTATTTTTTTTTCACTCTAAAAGCAAAACTAATAAATGTCTCATGATTTTTTTTCTCCACTGTCACGAAGTTGTCTTTTGACATTTCTGGTTTTCTCCACTGGCATTGGCGGAATTGTAATCAATATCTTGGGTTTGGGCACCCAGAAGGAGGAGTTACATTACCCCGAATAATTAGTTAATTTCATAACATTAGGATGTCAGACTAAAATAATAATTTTATGATATTCTTCTATTCCTCAAATAATACCTTAAGTTGATTAACCCTTTTTACATTTTTTATTATTATACTCACTATCTTCTCATTTATAAATTATTACTCTTTCCGAAAAATGTTATAAGTTCTAAAATAATAATCTGAAAATGATAACAAACTTATTCTCAGTTTTTGACCCTTCAACACGTTGATAAGACGGGTAATAAATGATAATGAAGCGTCAGGAGAGTTCTTAACCTAAATTCTAGACCATGGACAACCACAGGAATAATTCCTTTTAAGGAAAAAATCCTATGATCTTACCAGGAATAGAAACCATGACCTCATGTACTGTAATCAGAAAGCTGACCATAAGCCCATGAGGCTGGTCTGCTCACAAAATTGCGTTCTAATTGTTACGATAGCTATGATGGAACGCCACCGATTACTCTCTTTGTGTTATCCTTCACCTTGACAACATATATTCAGGCGTAGAAGTGACTGTTGTAGAGGAGCATTTGTTTGCTCTCTCTGCAATAACTCACAAAATAAAGTAAATTGATCCCACGACAGGCTTCGAGAGGCACTTGGAGTAGTGGGAGGTTAAGGCTCCCACTTTTACTGGATAATTGGCACTTGATGTCAGCCCTGCGTGACGGCCGCCTTTACATCCTAGAATAAGCATCTGGTACTCATTTCAGTTAGAGGCTGAGTCGACCCCAGGGTCATTGTGCCGCCAGAGGGTTTGGGTAAGTTTAAAAACCCTGACCCCACCGGGACTCGAACCCTCGACCTTCCGGCTTGTAGCGCAGTGCCTTAACCACTACGCTACGCCGTGCCCCCAACTCACAAAATTATATATGGAAAATAAAATTCGTGAACATATTACGGTTAATTTTTAGATGTAGCTCAAAACGAAGTGAAACAATACTTCTGCCTTTCTCATATAACATTCAGATTTAAAAATTAGGAATTTAAAAAAAATTAATTTCGATATACTTGATTCAACTACATACAGGCCTAGCATATCTCATGTCACACTTTGATTTTATTAATTTTAAAATGCAATTAAAAGTGCAGTATTACATTATAATGGTGCATTCCGTTAATAAATGACATATGTTCTCGTCTTAACCTGCATACATGTACATGGAGTCCGTTCCCCTGCGCTTCATTGCCGAAAATTAATTTTTATTCTACACTTATTAGTATATATTACTAAATAACGAAAATCTCGGCAATTAAACATTAAATACTGTTATTATTATCACCTCAATATGGTAGGTGTCCAGCGACTCGCTTTGTTTCCTCGCATCTATTACATATAATTAAATACAAAGATGCCAACTACCGCCACTATAATAATTCCGCATGTTAATCATTGTCAAGCATTGTCGCACGGCACCCGATGTTATATTAAAGGACAACCCATAGTGAGGCGATAATATATATATATATATATATATATATATATATATCCATCCATAGTAATTCTGCCCGAGGGCAAGTCTTTCACTGCAATCATAGCATTTTCATGGTGATGATAATGATAAGGATGATGATGATAATGATGACCGGATGATTTTTGGGGACCGTTGGGTCCTAAGCTTCCTAACATTTGTCTTACAGGTGAGGAAAAAACCCGAAAAAAATTCTTACCCAGGAAGCTTGTCCCGACCGGGGATCGCTGCGTGACAAGGCAGCGTGCTACCTCGAGATCACAGCAGTGACATATATATATAATGTTCACCACGCCAGGAGACTCCCTAATCCTAAGCTTAATCTAAGATGAATATGAATGATGATTGCGAGGCCATATGATTTTGGGGACCGTTTGGGCCTTAAAGTTTTCCTGACATTTGTCTTACAGGTGAGGAAAAACCCCGATAAAAACCTCACCCAGAAAAACTGTCCCTACCTGAGATCGAACCCGGGCCCGCTGCGTTTCAAGGCAGCACGCTACCACGAGACCACAGCGGTGGACATATATATTAATTACAGACCTATATTACATCACAAAAGAATGAAAACTCGTCACTTTAACGTTAAACGATCTATGTATACTGAATTCCGAGAACAATCGACAATTAAACAGTAAACTAATTAAATGATACGTTTCACAATAATGTTGGTCACTCTGAAACTATAAATAGCTGCAAACATAATTCCAATATAGAGTGACAGCTTACTGCGCATGCATTTCCCTCCATATTCCGTTCATTTATTCTGTGCGCCGTGCGTCATTCATAGCCCCTCATTATGAGTCGGCGGGCACGCGTTACCACGGCAATCGTACTTGCTTTAAGCTCTGTAGAAGTGGTGGATAAATAACTTGTTCCAAACGCTCTCCACAATAGTAAAACCAGACACCTATAAGCGACGCACTGTTTGTGTTTAACCCCAAAATAAAGGATCACGATGTAATATTAGTAACAAATAAATCATGTTAATTTTAACCAAACTATTACAAATACAAATTTAAATTATAGTTCCTTAAACAATTCTAAAGGGTAAACGACATGATTTTATAATTGTAAATGTACATGCCCCCACAGAAGATAAAGATGACAAGATCAAGGATGAGTTCTATGACGAATTAGAATGCTTATTTGATAGCCTTTCACGATATCATATGAAAATTGTCTTAGGAGATTTTAATGCAAAAGTGGGGCGGGAAGATATATTCAAACAAACAATAGGCAAATTCAGTCTTCATGAAGATAGTAACGACAACGGGGTTAGATTAGTCACATTTGCCCCATCAAAGAATTTCATTGTTAAGAGCACAACATTTCAGCATAAGGATATTCATAAATACACCTGGACGTCCCCAGATGGAGAAACTCGGAACCAGATAGATCATGTATTAGTGGATAAACGCTGGCACAGTAGCATCATCGATGTTAAATCAGTTAGAGGGACAGACTGCAATTCGGATCATCATCTGGTCAGAGTGAAAATCAGACAACGGCTATCGCTTATGAGAGGAACAAACGCTAAAGATGATTCTGTAAAATATGAATTAAAAAACTTGAAAAATGATGAAATGCGGCAAGAATACCAAATCAAAATTGCTAATAGATTTGAAGTACTGGAATCTTCAGATGACAATGTGGCAAACGAAGAAGAAAAACTGATATAAATAAAGAATGGGAGGCTATAAGAGATACTATTAAATTGTCAGCATCAGAAAGCATTGGTTGTTTAAAAAAGAGGCAAAACAAGAAATGGTTTGATGAGGAATGTGCCGACATTGTAAAGAAAAGAAAGCTAGCAAAAATGAAATGGTTACACGAGCCAAATGAGGTAAATTTAGAGCAATTGGGTAGTGTTAGACGGGAAACCACCAAGTTACTAAAGAGTAAGAAGAGGGAATATTTGAGAGAGAAGATTAATGATCTTGAAATGAATGCAAAAAATAGGAACATTAGAGAATTATATCAGGGAATTAGTATAGAGAAGAAAGGGTTTCAGGCTAGAACAAACATAATTCGGAATGAAAATGGGGATATGATTGCAGATTCCAAGAGTATATTAAATAGATGGAAAAGTTATTTTAATCAGCTATTAAATGTACATACAGAACAGGACATTGAGGAGGATAAGTTACAGACAGCAGAAATGCTAGTCGCAGAGCCAAGTGCATTAGAGGTTGAAATGGCAATTGAAAAATTGAAGATGTATAAAGCATCAGGTTCAGATGAGATCCCAGCAGAACTGATAAAATCAGGGGGAGAAAAATTGATGCACAAGATACGCTGGTTGCTTACTATGATTTGGGAAAAAGAAGCTCTTCCAGATGAATGGAAGGAATCAATTATCGTACCAATTTATAAGAAAGGAGATAAAACTGATTGCAACAACTATAGGGGCATCTCATTACTTTCAACTTCGTACAAAATTCTAACAAATATATTAGTAAGCAGACTTACTCCCTATATTGATGACATTCTAGGAGATCATCAATGTGCATTTAGAAGAAACAGGTCTACAACAGATCAGATTTTTAGTATAAGACAGATTTTAGAAAAGAAATGGGAATATAATGGTACTGTACATCAACTATATGTAGACTTCAAAAAAGCATATGATTCAATTAAGAGGGAGAAGTTATATAGTATCCTGCTGGAGTTCGGAATTCCTAAAAAGTTAGTTAGACTTATACGAATGTGTCTAAATGGCTCAACGAGTAGGGTGCGTGTAGGCAAACAGTTTTCAGACACTTTTGAAATCCAGAATGGGTTGAAGCAAGGAGATGCACTATCTCCTCTACTATTTAATTTTGTACTAGAGCATGCCATTAAATCTTTAGAGAATGAGGAAGGCCTACAACTGAATGGTATTAATAAGCTGTTAGTTTATGCTGATGATGTAGTACTACTGGCCGATAGCGAGGAGATACTAAAGGCCAACACGCACACACTATTGAGTAACACTAAGAAATTAGGACTGGAAGTAAATATCAGTAAAACTAAATATATGGTCACACGTAGAAATACATTATATAATGGAAATGGACAGCTAATGACAAATGAGGGAAATTTTGAGGAATTGGCTGAATTCAAATACCTAGGAACAATAATCACAAATAGGAATGAGATGCACAAAGAAATTAAACATAGGCTCAATTCTGGAAATGCATGCTATTATGCATTGCAGAGACTTTTGATGTCCCAACTCCTTTCAAAAAACGTTAAGCTGAAAATATATAAAACTATTATTCTACCAGTTATATTATATGGGTGCGAAACATGGACTCTTACTTTAAGGGAGGAAAGGAGATTACGAGTATTTGAGAATAAAGTTCTTAGGAAAATTTTTGGACCAAAGAGAGATGAACAGACAGGTGAATGGAGAAGACTACATAACAATGAACTACATGGTCTTTATAGGAAGCCAGATATAATAAGAACAGTTAAGTCCCGTAGACTGCGATGGGCAGGACATGTTGCGCGTATGGGGAATGGAAGACGTGCATGGAAACTTCTTGTAGGAAAGCCAGAAGGAAAACGCCCAGTTGGTAGACCAAGAATGAGGTGGGAGAACAACATTAACTATGATTTGAGGGAAGTAGATTATACAGGGAATGATTGGAAAGCATTAGCTCAGGATAGGGATGTATGGAGAGCTTATGTCCGTGCGGCCATGAACCTACGGGTTCGATAGTGCCAGTGAGTAAGTAAGTAAGTAAGTAAGTAAGTTCCTTAAACAAATTAATTCAGTACATTCAAATGCTAGAGGGCAACGTCCTTCGATCCCCCTCAACAGCCAACCCTCCACAATAGTAAGACAGCTGTAAGTGCCGCCCTGACTATGTTTAACCCCGAAAGAATATCAGAATGTAATATTAGTAACAAAGGAAATTATTACATATAAACATTATAAATATAGTTAGGCGTACTAAATAAATTGACTTAGTAAACTTAAATGCTAAGGAAGCGAGACACCGTAGCTATTCCCTCATTACCCACTCTACTAGATAATAATAATAATAATAATAATAATAATAATAATAATAATAATAATAATAATAATATTTTATACATAGATTTTTAATTTTTACACATCTTTCTGTGCATAAAGTTTTATCTTTCTTCTCCACTCGGCTCTATCCATCCACTCCATGTCCTCCAGTCCTCTTGTTCTCATTCCAATTCTTATTTCTTGCATCCACAAGTTTTGAGGTCTTCCTTTCCTTCTTCTTCCAGGTGATAGATAGATAGATAGATAGATGCGTCGTACGTGCACATACAAATTTAATTGCTTATATCTTACATAATCTACTATTAATATCTAATATTCATTTTTTCTCGTATGACAGTATTTATTTTTTTAATCATTTTGAACATCTTGCTGCTCTCCTCAAGAAATCCATTTCCATCGACATAAGTTTTTTGTTGAATTTCCAAACTTCCACTCCATATGTGATAGTACTTCTCACTATTGAATTATATATTTGTAACTTGTTTTTCTTGTTATATGTCTGTTCCATAAGACTCCATTCATCATTGCTGTTATTGCTCTACCTTTATTTATTGTTCTTAATATTACTTTGTTGTTTATCCTCTTTATCTACTTTTACTCCCAGGTACTCAAATTCTTCACATACTCTAACATACTCCTTTTGATCTTCTTCTTCTAATTCTAATAATAATAATAATAATAATAATAATAATAATAATAATAATAATAATAATAATAATAATGATTTATAGGTAAAGAAAAAAATTGGCAATCAATGGAGAATATTTTAAAGCCGTGCTAAGTGTTTGGATGAAAGGAATGCGGGCGATTGTTACAGTAACATTTCTCCCACTTTCAATTTTTAGCAGGTGTGAAACTAGCGCTATGGGCGATTCAGAAAGAAGCTATCCGATTGTTATTAGTTACACACGAAAGCAGTTTTCTGAACCTCTTTCGTTCAATTCATTGTTTATTTCTTTTCTTAATGATCTATCTTATTCTCTTTTTATATCTCTTTCGGTCTTTCAGCGTTTTTCGGAATATTTTCCTTAAAATCTATACACAGACTTTTTCACAAGTAACGCATAATATCAGAAAAATAAAAACTATATTTTTTTATATTTAGACATGCTAAATGTAATATTTTAAGAGATGTTAGAAAGAAAGTAACGTTTTTTAACCATTATTGTACAGGATCTGACATCATCGACATTTTAAAATGGCAATTTATTTTTATTATATTTTATGAGTCCACCGTTGATGTTGTGGTCTCGAAGTAGCGTGCTGCCTTGTCACGCAGCGAACCCGGGTTCGATCCCCGGTCGGGACAGTTTTTCTAGGTGAGGTTTTTATCGGGGTTTTTCCTCACCTGTAAGACAAATGTCAGGAAAACTTTAACGCCCAAACGGTCACCGAAATCATATGGCCATCATCATCATCATCCCTATCATTATAATCATCACTCATCACCGGTGTGGAAAACAACGGGAAGCTACCACACCTACAATTCCCTAGTAAAGCTGCAAGCATAGCATGAAAGTGCAGAATTACTGTGGATATTCTATGAAAGGTAGTTAGTTACTTTTATCAGTTGCAAGCATAAAATGCCATCTTTTTCATTTCATTTCTTAGCTGATACGGGACAATTTTAATTGTTATCTGTGTTTCATTTGATTTATCCAAGATTAATGCAACTGTCCATCGCTGTGGTCTCGAGGTAGTCTTGTCACGCAGAAGGCTCGGGTTCGCTACCCGGTCGGGAGAAGTTTCCTGGGTGATGTTTTTTTTTTCGGGAACTTTCCTCGCCCCTAAGACAAATATCAGAAAACTTTTAAGGCCCAAACGGTCCTGGAATAACATCTGGCCATCATCATCATCATCTTCAACATATTCATTAAGTTTAGGATTAAGGCCTCTTCTTGTGCATCATTACCATAATCATCATATATAATCGGTGCAGCTTAACTCCGCCTTCCAGGTGCCCCAACCTCAGAATAATAACGCCATGCCAGGAAATAATATCAAAATGTCGAAATGACAATGTGGTGGCATTGAATAAAACATATTAACGCAACTATTATAACAAATAATGATGTCATAGCAGGCTTCATAGGAACTAAAAGACAATTGCATTCCTTTTTAAATTTTATTAATGACATTCACAAAAGTATTAATTTCACAATGGAATTAGAAACAAATAACAGTATAAATTTCTTGGATTTATCAATAAAACACATTGATAATAAGTTTGAGTTTGGTATCTTTCACAAACCATCTCATACTGATACCACTATCCATAGTCTTCTCTTCACTCATATACTCATAAGATGGCAGCCTTTAATAGTTACATTCATAGCCCTTTTAAATATCTCTCTTTAACCCTTGGAATATAATAATGATTTGAATATTATTAAACAATTAGCTATTAATAATAACTACGACCCTAAAATTATAGAATATTTAATTAAGAAAATTCATTACAAAAAAGCAATTAACAAAGTTTTTCCTTTACCCAAAGAAAACATAAAGATATGTCATAATGTTATACATAGGCCCACTTTCAAATAAAATATCTAAACACTAAAAAAACAATAAAACCAAAATAAACAAAAAAAATTATCAGGTGTATATAAACTGAAGTGTGGCACATGTGACAATGTCTATATAGGACAAACTGGTAGACCTTTTATCTCTCGGATAAAGGAACACATGAGAGCATATAACAGAAATTTAGAATATTCAAAATATGCTAACCACCTACTCCAATTTAATTATTGTTTCGATCCAAATTTTGAAATATTATATGTTTGTGATAATAGTAAGAAGTTGGATCTTTTGGAGGCTGTAGAAATAAATAAATTGAAAAGCAGTAATAAACTGTTAAATTCTCAACTTGATTTGATTGAATCGCTTTTGTTAAATTAAAAAATTTAAATAAATTATTGTTGTATTGTTACTTAGATCAGTTGGTATGTATTATATTAACACAATTTATAATCTGTTAACATGTCTGAAGAAGGTACAGTGTACCGAAACAGCTGTCACTGAATTATATCTTAATAAATATGAAAATCAAATAAAACTAAGTTTTATTTTTATTTAATTAATAATGAGAAAAAGTGTTTCAAATTATTTAGTTTTGAAAATGCTACCCACTCACAATTTGGTAGGGGCTAAAGTCAAAGTTTGAAAACTTCTTGAACATTTTCAATTACCGCAGATGATAAATCTCTTCATTATTCCCTTATTCTCCCTTCCATCTCTTCTATACTATTAGGTCTCGTAACAAAGATTCTGCGTTTCAGCATCTCCATAAAAAGCAGCTATAATGTCCCACGACGTAGCCGAGTGGTTAAGGTAAGATGCCTTGGCGCAGAACTATGGAACTTATGCTGATTCGGGTCTCCATGGGGGAATGATTTTTTCATGAAATTTTGGCCGATATGGGACTGATGCATACCCAGGAATTTGGGAAACTACAATAAGTAGCGGCTCCAGGTTAAGTAAACCAGCTTTAACGGCTGGGGGACTCGACATGCTGACTACATGTCACTCCTACGCTGACTGGATAATCGTCTGCCTCTGTGATATAACATATGTGAATGTGAGGCCATCTGCCGTCTGGTAGACCAAGGACCTTCCAGGCCTGTCTCGCCAAGGAGTTTATTTAACTAACTCGCTGGCACTATCGAACCCGTAGGTTCATGGCCGCGCGGACATAAGTTCTCCATACAACCCTATCCCGAGCCAATCATTTCCAATCATCCCCTGTATAATCTACTTCCCTCAAATCATTGTTTAATGTTATTCTCCCACCTCATTCCTGGTATACGAACTGGGCGTTTTCCCTCTGGTTTTCCTGCAAGAAGCTTCCATGCATGTCTTTCATTCCCCATTCGTGCCACGTGTCCTGCCCATCGCAGTATACGAGACTAACTGTTCTCATAATATCTGGCTTCCTATAGAGACCATGTAGTTCACTGTTATGTAGTATTCTCCATTCACCGGTCTGTTCATCTCTCTTTGGTCTAAAAATTTTGCTAAGAACTTCATTCTCGAATACTCGTAATCTCCTTTCCTCCCTTAAAGTAAGAGTCCATGTTTCGCATCCATATAATATAACTGGTAGAATAATAGTTGTATATGTTTTCAGTTTAACGTTTATTGAAAGGAGTTGGGACGTCAAAAGTCTCTGTAATGCATAATAGCACGCATTTCCAGAATTGAGCCCATGTTTAATTTTTTTATGCATCTCATTCCTGTTTGTGATTATTGTTCTTAGGTATTTGAATTTAGCCACTTCCTCAAAATTTCCCCCATTTGTCATTAGCTGTCCATTTGCATTATATCCATCCATAGTAATTCTGCCGGAGGGCAGGTCCTTCACTACAATCATAGCATTTTCATGCTATGCTTGCAGCTTTACTGGGAAATTGTAGGTGTGGTTGCTTCCCGTTGCTTTCCACACCGGTGAAGGATGATGATGATGATAATTATTACCAAATGATTTCGGGGACCGTTTGGGCCTTAAAGTTTTCCTGACATTTGTCTTACAGGTGAGGAAAACCCCCGATAAAAACCTCACCCAGAAAAACTGCCCGACCGGGGATCGAACCCGGACCCGCTGCGTGATAAGGCAGGACGCTACCTCGAGACCACAGCGGTTGCATTATATGATGTATTTTTATGTGTGACCATATATTTAGTTTTATTGATATCTACTTCCAGTCTCAATTTGTTTAGATTGTTATAATTAGAGAGAGAGAGAGAGAGAGAGAGAGAGAGAGAGAGAGAGAGAGAGAGAGAGAGAGAGAGAGAAAGAGAAAAAAGAAAGAAAGAAAGAAAGAAAGAAAGAAAGAAAGAAAGAAAGAGAGAGAGAGAGAGAGAGAGAGAGAGAGCTGGTGATCTTGCAGGCTACTCTATAAATCGTCTTTGATAACAGATTGTATGATTCCGAATTCTATTCTTCTATATTTGGATGAGGACAGCAAGGTGTAGAATTCTGTGAACAAAACAATTAAATTCTTCCCGTAAGATTCATGAATTAAATAACACAGATGACATTATATATTACACAGATATAGCTACCTCGAAAAAAAGTTGTCATTTAAAAATGATAATGATGTCATACCAGAACAATGGCTGAAAAGGACTGTTACCATTTTGTAAAATATTTCTCATAAATTATTATATTTGAGATGTCCGTACATTAAAGAAGGTTTTTTATTTGTATTTCATGTTATTTATGGGGAAAAAACGTGTATATTGCTCTTATATATCATAATTAGTTATTAATTGAACACTATAGTACGCCATATATATATATATATATATATATATATATATTATATATATATATATATATATATATTAACATCGGTATGTATGTGTAGCATTACGTAACTAGACCTGTCAAGCTAATACAAGCTACAGTATATATTATGTGAAGACCCAATTATGCAATGTAATTATTCTTTTTGCTAGCACTTGATGTACTGATGGCAAAGAAGATACATATTAATAGATGCCTTCCAGCTTCTTATTATGGAATTGTAACATGAGGGTTACTCAACTATTATTCTCTAGAAATAATAGAATATAGATTTGTTGTTAACTGTTGAAGTATCAGTCAAATTTATCTTTTCCCCCGGATTTAATATTGCTGTTTCTGCTTCTAATATGAGTTCCTAACTCATTAGGGCTCTGATCTATAAAGACCATACTCATGGACATAAACACTCCACGTATATCTATTTTGAGCTTAAATTGTTCCATTCATTTCCTATATTACTCTCTTACTTCAAATCATTGAAGTATTATTATTATCGTATAAAATGTTGTTTGCATATTAAACTAAACTTACATTGCAACATTTAATATATTTTTCTTTTCTTCTTCTTCTTCTTCTTCTTCCTCTACGCATGAAAGCTGGCAGCTTGTTGCGTGTTCATTCACTACAGGTCCGGGGTACGGTGACATCCTTCAATCGTAATTGTGGTCTTCCTAATGGCCTTTTCTGCTGAGGTGTCCAGTCACGTACTTTCTTCACTAATCTACTGTTCTCCATTCTATCTATGTGATCGTTCCAATTTAGTCTTCTATCATGTATCCAAAGGTTTATAGGTTCAATTTCACATTCTTCTCTAATAACAGAACTGCGAATTTTCTCTCTCAGCGTTTTTCCTACGATTTTCCTTAAAACTTTCATTTCGGTTGTTTCATTGATTTGTTCTGTTTTCTGAGTTTCTGTTCGGCATTCACAGCCATATGTTAGAACTGGTCTAATGACAGATTTGTATACTCTTACTTTTGTATCTATTCTTAAATTTTTATTTTTCCAAACAGTATTGTTTAAACATCCCGATATTTTGTTTGCATTATTAGCTTGATGGAGGATTTCAGCTGTATTTTTAATTCTTTATAATTAGTATAGTGTATATCTATATTCATAAATATTTATTTGTATTTGTGCTGGTTGAGTGGAAGAGAAGGCCTTATGGCCTTAACTCTGCCAGAATAAATAAAGCATTATTATTATTATTATTATTATTATTATTATTATTATTATTATTATTATTATTATTATTATTATTATTATTATTATTATTATTATTATTATTATTACAGTAAAACCTCTCTATGAAGGAACATGATGGTTCCTTAAATATATTTCCGTCTTGGCAGTTTTCCTTCTTACAAAGGATTCCCAAATTACAAGCTTGAATTATCTCACGCTGTGTAAGGGTTTTACTTACACGGTTTAAAGACTGAAATACAGACAAAATAGTGTATGTAACACAGCTCAGTTTGCACGGCAATACAAAACAATTTTATTACAGAAAAGCGAGAAGGAACTCAACTACAGAAAGACTGAAGACTTTCCCAACTCCCTCGCAGGTAACGTAAGCAGGCAAGGAAAAGCGAGGGATTCCCCGCTGTCACACATAAGCAAGTGTATCCCCGCAATACAATGGCAACACAAGAAAGTAAAACGATATAATGTAGAAAGCGTCATATGCAGAATTTTCACGTGAGGTCATTAATACTGTAATTACAAAGTACTTAAAAATAATTTTCCGTCTTACTGAGATAAAAATTAACTATTGGTACTTTAAAAACCATTCCGTTTCCGCGTTATGAAGGTTTCTGACTTATACAGGACGATTTTACACATAAAATCGTATCGTTCTGGAGATTTTTTCAGTCTCTACAGGTTTCCCCTTCTTGTAGAGGTTCTGGCTAAGACAGGTTTTACTGTATTATTATTATTATTATTATTATTATTATTATTATTATTATTATTATTATTATTATTATTATTATCATCATCATCATTTTATTATCATGGTTAATGTTTTTCTCGCTCTTCAATCTTGGTCTACATACCAGCGCTTTCATGTTGTTTTCCTACAATAAATTTCTATGCCCCATTTTTTATTTCCTATTCGTGCCACATGTCCTGTCCATCGCCGTCTACAAATTTTGGCCGTTATTGTTATATCAGGTTTCCCATAGATACCATGCACATCACTTTTACGTAGTTGTCTCAATTCGCATATCTGTTCATCTCACTTTGGTACAAATATTTTTGTAAACACTTTATTCTCAAATAGGCCTACTTGCGTTTCTAACTAGCTAACTAACTAATTCCACGACGCTACAGACCTAGAAGGCGCTTGGCTTACCGGCCAACTACTGCTGCCATATCCACATGTGTTAATCACAGAAGTAGACCATCTTCCAGCTAGGAGAGAGTGACATGTGGTCAGCATGTAGGGTCCCCCGGACATTATAGCTGGATTTCTCAACCTAGAGCTGCTGCTTACTGTAGTTACTCAAATCCCTAATTAAAAATGGGAATTTCAGGTACGAACGCACATTTCTGTTGTGTTCTAGGGACAATTGGTTTTAACTTCCCTTCCAAAGAAAATAGCGTTATGGAAATATTTCATCCTAAAAAATCATCAACCTTTTTTCGGAGAGAGACTCTATCACGCAATCAGTAGGCAGGTTTCTAGTGAGATAGGGAAAATATTTTTTTATGTCTGTCTTTTATTAGCCATTCCTAAGTTACAACCATGTAACAAACTTCACCATTCTTTTTAATAGTTTTGAGATAGACATACAAGAATCGCTTTTTAAATCTTTTACTAACAAAAATAACTAACTCACTGGCACTATCGTACCCGTAGGTTCGTGGCCGCGCGGACATAAGCTCTCCATACACCCCTATCTTGAGCCAATGTTTTCCAATCATCCCCTGTATAATCTACTTCCCTCAAATCATGGTACTAACAAAAATAACGATCAACATATATCAAAACAAAAGTCATACAATTTTAATGTCCCTTAAACATAGTTAGATTTACGCAATCCTAAATAATCCTCCATTGAAAACATAATTTATTTCTGATTCATTATAAAGTTTGTACATATTTCACATAGTATATCTATACAATAAAAGCATTTAAGGAGAATTTGGAAATAAGAACCAGAAGTATTTATTTTAGAAAAGTAGAAATATTTGGGATTGATTTGAGTTCTTTAAAAAAAACTAAATTGCGATGAATATGACGTAATTTAGAACATAACTGTTACACCTCATAATTTTGTTTTGTATTCAAAGAATTCTTTTTCTTTCTTCTTCAAGACAATTTGAATTTGATATAAACCGTGTTTAAAAATTATGGACAGGGTTTCAAAGTTGATTAATTTCCCTTGCATGAAATATATAAGAACAAAACTTACATGGGATTAAAGAGAAACTCTTCGAGTTTTTTCATAACATACTTTATAAGTGTTCGATGTGAGCGCCTTTCGTTACACGGCATACATCTAGCCGATAGTCGAATTCCCCCCAAACCTTGGTCAGCATATTTGGAGTAATGGATTCAACAACAGCAACAATCCTCCTTCTAAAGTCTGGAAGGTGGACGGGAAGTGGTGGTACGTACACATGGTCCTTCACTTACCTCCACAGGAAGAAATCACAAAGTGTGAGATCGGGAGATCGTAGAGGCCATCGGGAATAAACCATATCATCCGGACCGGCGCGTCCTATCCATTGTCGTTCAACCACTGTTGCACATTATTAAGAAAATTAGTTGTTTCTAACTGTTTATATCATAGACAGATACCTTATCTGTCGGAGGATCAATTCCAAATTGCCTTCGGAAAGCTCCCTGCACTGCAACTATGGAATCAGACCTCGTAAATTGCAACACACAGAATGACTTCTGTACAGGAGTCGCCATTTTCACAAATTTAATGCTGTGACGTAATAATGACAAGAAACAAATTACTGCGTACAGAATATGAAATTTTCACAGTTTTTGTTTCATTATAGCAAATTGTCATGCATCCAATTTCGTTTGTAAAGCTATACCAACTACTTAAAACCCTATCCGTTATATTGGAACACAGTGTATAATTGAGATCAGAACTGGTTATCACTTACTTAGTTCTTTTCACGTTGTCTGAGGACGCAACGATGAGAGTGACGATTAACCCCTAAAATTATCCTTTTCAAAGAAACAAAAATGTATTTTTATTTTGTTTTCTCAAAAGCCTACGATTTTAGTATATCAAATTTTTAATACAATTTTATTTCATTCTGCAATTTTTTCCTGGATCTAATCACGCGTAGTTCTGCTAAAAAGCCAACTTCGGCACAAAAGTTGTACTATTGCATCTCGGAATTCTGTTAATGATGAAATTATAATTTCTATATCCTAGGTCCTTACTAATATCCAGACAAAACAAGGATGAGTATTTTATATTGACTATTTAACTCGTGCCCCAAAATGGGAGTCAATGACCAATCACGAATCAATGAATTTTGTTTTAAACCAATGACAGTCGTGTTTCACTTCGATATTTATCTACTTCTGCTTATGATATTAAAGATAGCTCCTCCATTTTAATATTCTGAACAGGTCAGAGCATTATTTTGTAGTGATTAACTCTCCAACAAATACGTTGAATATAGTAAATAATGAACAGATTTCTTCGAACTACACATTTGATAATTATGTGTTCAATAATTGTGTTTCTAAATAATGATTTTACTGAGTTGTTTGTTTAAAATAATGTTGATTATAATATACAGTTTAATGTGTTTCTTTATTCTCCACTAGGATGCAGCCTTACAATGTTGCGATCCTATTTGGCAATGCATAATATAATCTAGTCGCAGTGGATGAACAAATTAAACATAACGAAACATTTCTACTTTTTTAAACATCGCCGTTTACATTAAATATATACATATTTTAAAATAACTATATTTAAATAATGAGATATGAGCAAAACAGTTTAATTTTATTCGTTAAATAGCTCTAACAAATTTAATGACACTTTTGATTTCCAAATCCTCTAGATAAATTAGAAATCACTCGTGGCATTCATTCATAGTGTTCTGCTCAAGAGCAGGTCTTTCACTGCAAACTCAGCATTCTCCACTCTTTCCTTGACTCAGCTTTCCTTTTTGTACCTGCATACAAACCATTTATTTTAATATTGCCTATCAGCTGATGTCTTTTTCTGCCTCTAACTTTCTTTCCGTTGACCATTCCTTCTAGAGCATCCTTCAGCAGGCAGTTTCTTCTTAGCCAGTGGCCAATCCAATTTATTTTCCTCTTCTTTATGAGTTCCAGCATTGTTCTTCTTTCACCCACTCTGTCTAGCACATCTTCATTTCTTACTTTGTCTGTCCATTTTATACGTTACATTCTTCTCCATATCCACATCTCAAAAGCTTCCAGTCGCATTTCCTCATTCCGTCGTAATGTCCACGTCTCTGCACCATATAATGCTACACCCCACACAAAACACTTCACTAGCCTCTTTCTTATTTCTCTTGCCATAGGTCCGCAGAAAATGCTTCTCTTCTTGCTGAAAGCTTCTTTCGCCATTGCTATCCTCTGCTTTACTTCTTGACTGCAGTTCATGTTACTACTGATAGTACAACCAAAGTATTTGAAGCTCTCCACTTGCTCAATGGCCTCATCTTAAATCTTCATGTTTATCTTCCTTTGTTTCTTTCCTATAATCATGACCTTTGTCTTATTTATATTTATCTTCATCCCATAATCCTCGCACTTATCATTCAGCTCCATCAGCATGTTCCTCAATGTCATTGCATCTTCTGCTAGCAAAGCCATATCATCAGCAAATCTTATGCACTTTATTTTTCTTCCTCCCATGTTTACGCCTCCCGTATTACTGAAGCAGTTCTTCATTAGGTCTTCCAGGTAGATGTTGAAAAGGGTAGGTGATAGAGGACATCCTTGCCTCACCCCTCTTCCAATTTCTCTTCCCTCTGACATTTCTTCTCCTATCTTCACTTTTATTCGCTGTTTCATATAAAGACTGCTTACGAGCCTCCTCTTCTTCCAGCTCACGCCAATTTTCTTCAAGATCTTCAGGAGTTTATTCCAATTTACCCTGTCAAAGGCCTTTTCCAGGTCAACAAATACTGCATACACGTATTTATCTTTTTCTACATATCTTTCTCCTATTGTTCGTATCAATCCAATTGCATCTCTTGTACCCTTTCCCTTCCTGAAGCCAAACTGTTCTTCTTCCAATTTGCTTTCCATCGTAGAACGCAAACGCGTCGATTTAGTGTTCGCAGGAGAATCTTTGCAGAGTGTGATATCAAGCTGATAGTCCTGAACTCTTTACATTTCTTCGCATTGTTTTTCTTCGGTATTGGTATTAACACTGTCTCAGTCAATTCTTCGGGCCATTCACCTTCTTTATATATCTTGTTGCATAAACGCAAAATTTCCTTCTTTCCTTCGCACAAGCATTTAACTAATTCAATGGGGATTCCATCTACCCCTATTGTTTTACCATTTTTCATTTCCTTAATTGCTAGTTCAACTTCTTCCTTCAGAATTGAAAATCCTTTTTCATCTTCTGATATGTCTTCTTCATTTTCTATATCCAAGTTAGCCGGACGATTTCTTGTCTCATATAGCTCTTCTACATATTTTTCCCATGTATTCATAATTCCCTGTTTGTCTGTTATTTCTTCATTATTTTCGTCCTCAATCAACCACATAGTTTTCCTGCTCTTCTTTCCATAGTCCAAGCCTTTAACTTCCTGGTACATTAAATCATATTTTCCTTTCCTCTCCAGATTCTCTAGTTCCTCACATGTGGCATTACTTATGATAAATAAATTTTACTTTAGGTCTACTGATCTATTCATAATAACAATATAAATATTAATAATAATAATAATAAATTATTTAAACTGGACAATAGTTACTTATGTATGTTATCTAAATTTACAAGTAATGTCCCCCGCTGTAGTCAAATGAATTAAATCATCTCTTGTTGCAGAACTATTCGTCTTGGCTTATTCGAGTTTCTACGAGAGAAGAAATTTTCCCATGGAATTTCGACCACTGTTAGACCAGTGCCAACCAGAATCGTGAGAAACTAGGGTAGCTACAGTAAGCCCCAGGATATGTAGGGTAGCTCCACGTTAAGGATACTACCTATAACGGCAGAGGTCCACTCACCCTGATACATGTCAGACGTCCACTCACCCTGATACATGTCAGAGGTCCACTCACCCTGATACATGTCAGACGTCCACTCACCCTGATGCATGTCAGAGGTCCACTCACCCTGATACATGTCAGAGGTCCACTCACCCTGATACATGGCAGAGGTCCACTCACCCTGATACATGCCAGAGGTCCACTCACCCTGATACATGTCAGAGGTCCACTCACCCTGATACGTGTCAGAGGTCCACTCACCCTGATACATGTCAGAGGTCCACTCACCCTGATACATGTCAGACGTCCACTCACCCTGATACATGTCAGACGTCCACTCACCCTGATACATGTCAGAGGTCCACTCACCCTGATACATGTCAGACGTCCACTCACCCTGATACATGTCAGAGGTCCACTCACCCTGATACATGTCAGACGTCCACTCACCCTGATACATGTCAGAGGTCCACTCACCCTGATACATGTCAGACGTCCACTCACCCTGATACATGTCAGTGGTCCACTCACCCTGATACATGTCAGACGTCCACTCACCCTGATACATGTCAGAGGTCCACTCACCCTGATACATGTCAGACGTCCACTCACCCTGATACATGTCAGAGGTCCACTCACCCTGATATATGTCAGAGGTCCACTCACCCTGATATATGTCAGAGGTCCACTCACCCTGATACATGTCAGACGTCCACTCACCCTGATACATGTCAGAGGTCCACTCACCCTGATATACGTCAGAGGTCCACTCACCCTGATACATGTCAGAGTTCCACTCACCCTGATACATGTCAGAGGTCCACTCACCCTGATACATGTCAGAGGTCCACTCACCCTGATACATGTCAGACGTCCACTCACCCTGATATTTGTCAGAGGTCCACTCACCCTGATACATGTCAGAGGTCCACTCACCCTGATACATGTCAGACGTCCACTCACCCTGATACATGTCAGACGTCCACTCACCCTGATACATGTCAGAGGTCCACTCACCCTGATACATGTCAGAGGTCCACTCACCCTGATACATGTCAGAGGTCCACTCACCCTGATACATGTCAGAGGTCCACTCACCCTGATACATGTCAGACGTCCACTCACCCTGATACATGTCAGAGGTCCACTCACCCTGATACATGTCAGAGGTCCACTCACCCTGATACATGTCAGAGGTCCACTCACCCTGATAACATGTCAGAGGTCCACTCACCCTGATACATGTCAGAGGTCCACTCACCCTGATACATGTCAGAGGTCCACTCACCCTGATACATGTCAGACGTCCACTCACCCTGATATTTGTCAGAGTTCCACTCACCCTGATACATGTCAGACGTCCACTCACCCTGATACATGTCAGAGGTCCACTCACCCTGATACATGTCAGAGGTCCACTCACCCTGATATATGTCAGAGGTCCACTCACCCTGATATATGTCAGAGGTCCACTCACCCTGATACATGTCAGAGGTCCACTCACCCTGATACATGTCAGACGTCCACTCACCCTGATACATGTCAGAGGTCCACTCACCCTGATACATGTCAGAGGTCCACTCACCCTGATACATGTCAGAGGTCCACTCACCCTGATACATGTCAGAGGTCCACTCACCCTGATACATGTCAGAGGTCCACTCACCCTGATACATGTCAGAGGTCCACTCACCCTGATACATGTTACACCTAAACTGGCTGGATGATCGTCGACATCTGTATTGATGTGAAGTCAGCAGATGGATGGTTGGCCAAGGGCCTTCTAGGCCTGTTGCGACAATTGAGGAATTTCATTTTTTTACAACTACTACTAATACTGCTGTTCCGGGCCGTTGCCGAGTGGTTAAGGCAAGAAGCCTTGGCGCAGTGCTATGGGACCTGCGCTTGTTCCAGTCCCCATGGGGGAAGAAATTTTATCATCGAATTTCTGCCAGTATGGGACTAGTCCCCACCCAGCATCGTGAGGCATTTGTGTAGCTACAATAAGTAGTGACTCCAGGTTGAGAAGTCCAGCTATAACAGCTGAGGGACTCGACATGCTAACCACATGTCACCCCTACACTGGCTCTATGATCGTCTATCTCTGTGATTAACACATGTGGATGTCAGGCCAGCAGCCGGCTGGTAGGCCAAGGGTCTTCAAGGCCTGTCGCGCTTGGAGTTTTACTAATACTGCTAGTACTCTTGTCTCTACTTTATTATTATTATTATTATTATTATTATTATTATTATTATTATTATTATTATTATTATTATTATTATTATTATTATTATTGTGTGTTGTTGTTGTCGAATCAAAACAAGCCAAGAAAACAGAACTGTTATTTTTCTCCCCAAAGATCCCTTTCATTATCTTTTTCATTTTGAACTAAATGTAATTTATTGGGAATCCATCATCTGATAATAAATTGAAGAGGTTTTGAATATGAAACGCCAATAAGTGTAATTGTGACCTGGACTCCAACGATGTAGTGTTCGAAGCATTCCTGCTTCCTTCATGTTGAAACTGATCCTAAGGCACATTAAGCTATTTGAAAATTAATGCCAGGACATTCATTAGCCGAAACATAAGGCTAGTCACCTTACCTCGTCTTCGTCCATGTTTCCACTATCCCTAGGTCCTTTCTTGGCCGGTTGTAGTAATTCAATAGCTTTGTTTTTTTTATTTTAAGAAGTAGAGTCCCGAGAAAATCCTTGGTAAAAATGAGTCCTATACCATAAGGATTGTCACCTTATCTCCTTCCCGCCGAAACTTCCACTGGACATACGGGATTAGCAGCCTATTAAAAGAGTTCAATAAACTTTTTTATGCCCCATTTCGTTAAATTCCATTCTGCAGCTTCACATAAAACAGGTGTTACGCTATAAAAGTTATGATCATTGAATGCAATAAAAGATTTTCAAATGTTTTGATAAAATATGTAATTTGCTGTACAAAATACTAAACAGCATATATAATCTTTTCGACGAAAATCTGGTAATAAAATTGTTGAGAAGCTTTTTGGGACCGTTATATTTATTACAATTTTATAAGGGTTTATTACCATTTTAAATAATTACTTACCTTATAAGGGTTGAAAGAGAAGTTTTTATGGAAGAGTTCAGATGTTTTCTGCCGAAACGTAGCTGATGTTGGAATTTTTAAACAAATTCGTAAAACATTTCCAATTCTCTTAACGTATAAAAGTTTATCTTATAATATGTCCAATTTTATTCATTTTAATACTTGCTGTAAGTATTAAACGACCTATACAAAAATAGGCCCTACTTTCCAAAAATATGATCAGAGTAAACTGCTCTTTATTTAATGCTGAAGTTAACAATTCAAGATGAAATAGAATGTTCAGTATTCTAGACATAGTAATATAATGCACGGTTAAAAACTATAATATAGATACCTTGTAGGTACGTATCCTCAACTTAAGTTCTTTTAAAACTCTGTAGGCCTTTCGGGACTAGTCCCATCATCAGCAGAATGCATTAGGTCCGTTCTTGTTGACCCTTGTTGAAGCACTGACTGCTGATGATGGGACTAGTCCCGAAAGGCCTACAGAGTTTTAAAAGAACTTAAGTTGAGGAGACGGACCTACAAGGTAACTATATTATAGTTTTTAACCGTACATTATATTACTGTGAACTAATACCTCAACGGAAAATCACCATGAATTTTACTAGTATTGATTCTAGACATGTGTTAAACCTTAAATTGGCAAAACTGGACTAGACTAGACTATGTAATGGAAGTGGATCACTTTTCCAAAACGTATCCCTCCCCCGAGCCGGCCAATGATGAATCCAGTTTCCTGGATGCATCCTCGGCGACCGAGAAAGGAACCGTATGGTCCATGAGCCATACTTCCGGCTACTTAGGGATATTTGGGAACCCTCTTTAGCCCTTTAGTGTATCGTCAGTGGTGATAACGAGCGTATATTTGGGAACCCTCTTTAGCCCTTTAGTGTATCGTCAGTGGTGATAACGAGCGTATATCCCAGTGCCGACCATAACCAGCCGCAGATCGGGAGACAAAGATCCAGTGGTCGGACATTAACAAGCCTTGTCGACGCTGATGATCCTGTTGATGTTCTGGCCGATACTCCAAGCCGCCAACAGAACGACCGCCACCGCCGCAGAAGCCTTCAACCCCTAAAAGGGCAAGAGCGGGAAGCCAAGTCGGCATTCCAATCAGAAACGATTCTTTTCGGATTTAGCTGATCTGTTGAATATTTTAGAATTTTGAAAATTGTTGGACATTTATATTTTACTGGTGGACTCTAGGGGACCACTCCGACATTTGTCTTAACACCAAGGGAAACCACTGAAAACCTTGGTAGAGTGGATTAAATTTAATAATAAAATAAAGCCAAATTGATCAGCATAGACTCCAATGCTAATTAACTTTAGGAGTCACAATAGGGCACTTCCTATTTTCATTATATGTAGTCATACACTCTCCTATGAAACCACCACCACCACCACTATGTATTGGAAATTGTATCAGTTCTCAAACATTCATTTTCCCTCTATGATATATCTCCTTCATTTATTATTTCGTCGTTGATATTTAATATTATATCCTCTGCCCACGATAACTAGCCGTAGTCCGGTATCAAAGGTCCAGTGGTTGGACACACCAATTCTGCTTTCAGTTTCTAGGTGAGTTTAATTTTCTGTGTTATTCTTGATATTCTTCAGCACACTGAGACATGCGAAAAGACATGACACACCCTCTCTAGCTTTGGAAGCAAAAAATTAAATGGTTTGATTTAATGTATATCAAAGGTATATTTTCTCATATAAATGTATCCGTGCTATTGTGATTTCTATTGATATTGCAATTTTTATCAATATATGAATGGTTTCTTCTGCTTGAACATGTTAATGCAATTTTTATCTTTTACTGATGATAATTTCATTTTGAAGTAATATAAATTATTATGTTTTTTGTTTATAAGTTAATTGAAGTGTTTTTTTTTTCGTCGTCGTCATTATGTAATGGAAATTGTGTCCCTCCTGAACCTCCCTTTTTTTCACATCAAGGAAAACATCCATTTTTATATGGAAGTTGTCCTCGACCTATGGGAATCTTCAATCATGAACAGCAACTTCCGGCTATTATTAGGGATTTCCAACCCTCTTTAGCCCTTGTGAATTAATTATATCGTCGTAGTTATTTTATCATTTGCATTTACGAACTTATTTGTTCGTATTCTGATTTTTATAATGTACATCCTCTGCCCACGATAACTAGCCGCAGTCCGGTGCCAAAGGTCACAAATTTCTTGCGTCTGTTATTTAAATGTGGCGGACCGCAGTGAAAACGGAATTTTGTATAACTACTATTATTAAGTATATTGTATAATTGGACACACATTTAAATGGTTTCTTCTTTTTCGTTTTATTCAGATTTATTAAAAATATTAAATTAATTAATCCAACTCATGTATCATATAGGATACATTATGAATTTAAGGGTTAACAAAATAAATAATAAAAATTTAAAACTCTTCAAAATAAATTCAGATTTACATGAACATAACACTATAATATCTAACAATGTACACCTAAATTGTCACAGGCTTACCAGAAGTATTAACAGCATATCACATAGAGGTAGTAATCTATATAATCATCTCCCTTCCAATGTTAAACTTCTAACGAGCAGAAGATTTAAAGCTTGCTCTAAAGAACATTTTATTGTCTTACGTACCATTAAGTATAGGTGAATATCTACATTTAAAATTGTATGCAATATATGAGTCCCGCGCCCGTAGCCGAGCGGTTAAGGTAGGAAGCCTTGGCGCAGAGCTACGGGACTTGCGCTGGTTCGAGTCTCCATGGGGGAAGAAATTTTCTCATGGTATTTCGGCCAGTATGGGACCGGTGCCCACCCAGCATCGTGAGGCATTTAGGTAGCTATATTAAGTAGCGGCTCCAGGTTGAGGAACCAGCTATAACGGCTGGGGGACTCGACATGCTAACCACATGTCACCCCTACACTGGCTGTTGATCATCTACCTCTGTGATTGACACATGTGGGTGTGAAGGGCCAGCAGCCGGCTGGTAAAAAGGCAACCGCTGAAAAGTGGAAAGACCCTCAATCGGAATGTAGTATATGATTGGAATTGCATCTCCATCTTTTCTTGTGAAAGTGCTGCCCCTTGGTATTGTGGTGTATTTTAATTGCAATGTAAATTAGTTTCATTATATATTTAGCATGTGTGTATGTGTTATATTTTATATTGTTGTTTATGTACAGATTGTAATCAGGACACGTCCTAAAACATCTGTGATGCTCTAATGGATGTTAAAATAAAAATAAAATAAAATATCTATATATGATTACGAATATCTGTTATTCGTTCTAACAATTAAATTTATGAAGATTGATTGCGGTGAAACGAAAATTAGGCTATAAAATGATAATATATATATATATATATTATATATATATATTATATAATTTTAACAATGTTGACACATTTTTCCGGCACCAGTGATTTGTCTTCAATTTCGTTTTATAATTTTCTTCCATTCGTCTCTATTATAACACAGCTCTTCCTCTATTTCCCAGTCCTTCAAAAATTCTCTAATCCCTTGGATCCACGTGAGATTTGGTCGTTCTTTCCTTCTCGTTCCTGATGGTGTCCATTCCATTATTTTTGTTAATCTTTCATCCTCCATTCTCCTAATGTGCCCGTACCATTTTAGTTGCATTTCTTGGATAAATTCTAAAATCGAGTTTTGCACATTCATGTTCTCTTTTATAACATCATTTCTAATTTTCTCTCTCCTTTATATCTTAGCAGACCTTCTCCTATTGTCCATTTCTGCTACCATTAGTTTTCTTTTCATCTGATACTTTATAGTCCAAACCTCTGAACCATAAATCATAATACTTCTAACTATTGTTTTAATTGTTTTTCTTTTTTGTAAGCCTTTTTCCTCTCAACAAGATTTAGGTGCTCTCCCCCTAAGGGAAGAAATTGAACCATACTAATTCAATTACACATGTTTTCGTATGTCACTGGAGTGGCCAGTGGTCAGCGTTCCGCCTCATATTGACATCTAGGAAACCAAGAGAGTACTAGGACGGTAAAATTCGGTAAATTTTGCTTAGATGCCTTTTTATTCAGACTTAGGTATCTTTTACGAGCCTGAAAATCTTCAGACTCGCGAACCGCGGCTTAGAGACCCTCCCGGAGGACTTGCTCCTTCGATTTTTCCATCGTAAAAACCCATCGACGCGGGACCAGAGGCAAGGAGCATACCCACTAATCTATAATAATAATAATAATAATAATAATAATAATAATAATAATAATAATAATAATAATAATAATCCATCCAACCATAGTAATTCTGCCCGAAGGCAGGTCCTTCACTGCAATCATAGCATTTTTCATGCTATGCTTGCAGCTTTACTAGGGAATTGTAGGTGTGGTAGCTTCCCGTTGCTTTCCACACCGGTGAAGGATGATGATGATGATAATGATAAGGATGTTAATGATAAGGATGATGGCCATATGATTTCGGGGACCGTTTGGGCCTTAAAGTTTTCCTGACATTTGTCTTACAGGTAAGGAAAAACCCCGATAAAAACCTCACCCAGAAAAACTGCCCCGACCGGGGATCGAACCCGGGCCCGCTGCGTGACAAGGCAGCACGCTACCTCGAGACCACAGCGGTGGACATAATTAATAATAATAATAATAATAATAATGTAATAATAATAATAATTTGTTCCCTTTGCGAATAGGCCTATTATAGTACAATGAAACCTATCGTATGTTCCATTGTTCGAATATTTTATAAAATCGTGAAAATACATTAATATAATAACAATTTGTCCTACCAATACTTATTTTGAATTAATTGTTTTATAATACATTGTGTTAACCTTTTCACTGCTGATATATTCCCAGCCTTTCAAACCCTCCTTGCTGAGTTATTTTTACAATTATTAAAATATTTTAAAAATTATACTTACTTACTCACTGGCACTATCGAGCCCGTAGGTTCATGGCCGCGCGGACATAAGCTCTCCATACATCCCTATCCTGAGCGAATGCTTTCCAAACATTCGCTGCATAATCTACTTCCCTCAAATCATAGTACCATGCTGAAAGTAATAAATATATTTAGAAGACTCGCCTTACATGATGTAGATGGTTATATATTTTCCAGATTCACAGAAATATCAATTTTAAAATGGCAGGGGAAAATACCACACGCAATACATCATAAAGGGTTGTCCACAACTGGCCACAAATGTTCAATATTCTGCTATAGTTATTTTTCTTATTCTTGCCATTAGCATAGTTGCTCCTAAAAATACGTAGAGTTCTTCTGGGGTGGTATTTTTCCATTTTTGTAAACGGGATCGGGAGTTTGGTGGCATTTTCTGACTTAAAAATAAATAATATTTATTAGTTTCTTCTGAAATAAGCTGCATAATACTTACAGGAAAAAAAATCAAAATAACTATACACTTTAGAATCATCACTTAAGCCTGCATTCACTGAAATTCCTGAATTAAAATTGTGAACAGTAGGGATAAAATTTCCGCTACGCCACTGGAATAAATCACGTGAACAACGATTTATTTTTGGCGGCTGCAGTACCGGCATGGAATCATTTTCTTCAATTTCACTATCACCACTATCTTCAGGAATTATACTGCGTCATTACAATCAGTAATATCCGATAAATCAAAATCTAATGTTTCCAAAACTTGAACTAACTCCGCGTAGCGCGGTGGCTCTCTGAGCGTTTTTCCGCTCACTGAGCACTTTACCGATCACTGAGCGCTTTTCCGCTCACTGAGTGCGTTTCCGCTCACGGAGCGCTTTTCCGCTCATTATTATTCTATCAGTTATATTGTACGGATGCGAAACATGGACTCTTACTTTAAGGGAGAAAAGGAGATTACGTATTTGAGAATAAAGTTCTTAGAAAATGTTTTGGACCAAAGAGAGATGAATTGACAGGTAAATGGAGAAGACTATCTAACTGTGAACTACAAAGTATTTATAAGAAGCCAGATATAATAAGAACAGTTAAGTCTCGTAGAGTGCGATGGGCAGGTCATGTGGCACGAGTGGAGAATGAAAGACTTGAATGGAAGCTTCTTGCAGGAAAACCAGAGGAAAAACGCCCAGTTGGTAGACCAAGAATGAGGTGGGAGAATAACATTAACAATGATTTGAGGGAAATAGATTATACAGGGAATGATTGGAAAATATTAGTTCAGAATAGGGATGTATGGAGAGCTCATGTCCGCGTGGCCATGAACCTACAGGTTCTATAGTGCCAGTGAGTTAGTTAGTTAGCATCTTAAAAAACAACCAGACTGGTATCGAAGGAGGAAGCTTCTACTATCTTCACAAAATCGCTGAAGCTGAAAAATATCATAAGTAAGGATTTGAAAATCAAGAGTTGCAATTGTTAGGACATTTAACGAAAAAAATTAAGATGTTTACTCACAAATCATCATTTTAATATAGTTATTTTAAAAATATTTATATATTTAATGTAAACGGCGATTTTCAAAAACCAATGAGAAATGTTTGATTATGTTTAACTTGTTAATCACTGCAACTTGATCATATTATTTATTGAAAATTTTGATCGCAATATTGTAAGAATGCACCCTAGTGAAACAGAAATAAAACGTATCAAACTGTATATTATAACCAACATTATAGGTTATTAATTAATTTTTTGTGAAACAACTCGGTAAAAATCATTATTTAAAACACGATTATTGAGCACCAAATATCAAATGTGTAAGTCGAACGAATATGTTTATTATTTGCTATATTCAACGTATTTGTTAGAGAGTCGGTGACTGCAAAATAATGCTCTGACCTGTTCAGAATATTAAAAAGTAGCTTTGTTCATTTTGGTAAATATAAGTTTAATTCGATAAATAACGAGGTGAGACACGTCTGTCATTAATTGTAAAACAAAATTCATTGAAACGTGATTGGTCATTGACTACCATTTGGGGCATGAGTTAAATAGTCACATTAAATTCTTAACATAACTTATTTTTATTTATATTGGATGTAGATAATTACTGATGTAGTTCTACAACACTTGAAGAGCCTTGTATAGAGTCTGTTGCATAAAATAAGTGGCAGGTGTTGCGTTTGCAAGTGTAGGTGTAATGCATATGATCGAAATTGAAATTTTGTCTGCCAATTAGCAGGCATGATCCTGTTTTCTTGCTCTATTAGGACTTCTTTAATCCGCACATCAGGAAGCGGAGGTAGACTATAGTTTTCACCTGTTGCGGTGTAGCTAGTAGATGGATTTTTTCGTTTTGTTAAATAAAACATCTGCAGAAACAAGTTTTGATTGTATTGCAGATTGCAAAATATCTTCCTTACAGATCCCGGAAGAAAGGAATTATTATTATCGAGTAGGATTCTAGTACTTTTATTTTTATAAAGACATGTAACAGCTTCCATTTTTCTATATAATTAGGTACCCAGCGCATGTGCCTCCACATTACTAAGAATCCTGAGGCTAATTTGCAAGCATAATATGGAGTCACAGTGGTGTAAGTCATTTCTGTCAACAGTAAAATAATAACTATTATATGCTAACTATTTTTATTATTACTTTATATTTTAAACTTTATTTACCAAGCCATTTGCTTAATCTAATTATTTTTGTTATCATTATTATTATTCAAACTCGATGCTATTCTTTTTGCAGACGATTTAGCTCTTCTGGCACTTTCCGAAAATGATTTGCAACGATCAATTTATAATTTACAAAAAATAGGTGCCAAATTTAATATGGAAATATCAATTAACAAAACTAAAATTATGGCATTTTCATGGGAAGGCCCCCATACAAAGTAAAATCTGTCTCCAGAATAAAATTTTAGAGAGATCTAATCAATTTAAATATCTTGGATATTATCTCTCTATCTGGGATGAAAAGGATATCCCTGAAAAAAAATACTAGTTATAATAAAAGTTTAGGAATTATTAATCAAGTTATCAAACCATCCCTTGTACAAAAAAAACACCAAGATCGCGTTTATATAAACACTTTGACTAGACCAGTGTTGACCTATGGTAGTGAAGCATGCACATTTAAAAGACAACATGAAAGCAGAATAAAGGCTTATGAAATGAGATTCATGCTCAGAACAGCGGGTTACACAAGATGGGATCGGAAAAGGAACGCCGATATCTTAAAAGAATTGAAAACTACGCCAATTTTGGAATATATTAAACAGTACCAACTAAATTGGAAACACCATCTTGAAAGAATGAGTTGAAATTGGATCCCCAAAGCTGTTTATTATTATATACCAAGAGGACGAAGATCTCTGGGCCGTCCTATGAAACGCTGGAGGGAAAATTTTCTATAGGATCGTAACAGGCCTTGGCCTAATACTTGGAAGGAATTATTATTATTATTATTATTATATTATTATTATTATTATTATATTATTATTATTGTTATTACTATTTTTCTTTCTTACCCTTGTTAACTTTATATTGTGTAGGGCCTAATCTATATATATTATGTATCAATAATAATTCTTATTGTATATGCAATTTAACCTTGTACTAGAGCATGTCATCAAATATTTAGAGGATGAGGAAGGCCTACAACTCAATGGTATTAATAAGCTGTTAGTTTATGCTGATGATGTAGTACTATTGGCCGATAGCGAGGAGATACTAAAGGACAACACGCACACACTATTGAGTAACACTAAGGAATTAGGACTGTAAGTAAATATCAATAAAACTAAATATATGGTCACACGTAGATATGCATTATATAATGGAAATGGACAGCTAATGACAAATGAGGGACATTTTGATGAAGTGGCTGAATTCAAATACCTAGGAATAATAATTACAAGTAAGAATGAGATGCACAAAGAAATTAAACATAGGCTGGATATGCGTGCTATTATGCATTGCAGAGACTTTTGATGTCCCAACTCCTTTAGAAAAACGTTAAGCTGAAAATATATAAAACTATTATTCTATCAGTTATATTATATGGTTGCGAAACATGGACTCTTACTTTAAGGGAGGAAATGAGATTACGAGTTTATTAGAATAGAGTTCTTAGGAAAATTTTAGGACCAAAGAGAGATGAACAGAAAAGTGAATGAAGAAGACTACATAACAATGAACTACATGGTCTTCATAGCAAGCCAGATATAATAAGAACAGTTAAGTCTCGTAGACTGCGATGGACAGGGCATGTTGCGCATATGGGGAATGAAAGACGTGCATGGAAGCTTCTTGTAGGAAAACCAGAGGGAAAACGCCCAGTTGGTAGACCAAGACTGAGGTGGGAGAACAACATTAATTATGATTTGAGGGAAGTATATTATACGGGGAATGATTGGAAAGCATTAGCTCAGGATAGGGATGTATGGAGAGCTTATGTCCACACGGCCATGAACCTATGGGTTCGATA
Organism: Diploptera punctata; assembly: GCA_030220185.1. Lineage (NCBI taxonomy): Eukaryota > Metazoa > Arthropoda > Insecta > Blattodea > Blaberidae > Diploptera > Diploptera punctata. Next base: position 1,208,643 of record JASPKZ010000014.1, read on the forward strand.
GTGCCAGTGAGTAAGTAAGTATATATAATTTAACCCTGGTGAAGTGAAAGAGAAGATCTTACGGTCTTAACTCCATCAGGTAAAATAAATATACTAACTAACTAACTCACTGGCATGACCGCGCGGACATATGCTCTCCATACATCTCTATCCTGAGCTAATGTTTTCCAATCATTCCCTATATAATCTACTTCCCTCAAATTATAGTTAATGTTATTCTCCCACCTCATTCTTCGTCTACCAGCTGGGCGTTTTCCCTCTGGTTTTCTTACAAGAAGCTTCTATGCACGTCTTTCATTTCCTATTCGTGCCACATGTCCTGTCCATCGCAGTCTATGAGACTTAACTGTTCAGATTATGTTGGGCTTCCTATAAAGACCATAAAGTTCACTGTTATGTAGTGTTGTCCATTCGCCTATCTGTTCATCTCTCTTTGGTCCAAAAATTTTCCTAACAACTTTATTCTCAAATACTCGTAATATCCTTTCCTCCCTTAAAATTAGAGTCCATGTTTCGCATACACATAATATAACTGGTAGAATAATATGCATTATACAAATTCAGTTCAAACCTCTAAGAGTTAATTTTTTTTCCAGGGAATGCGCCTAAAACGATAACATTACAATATTTTTGTTCCCGAATATATTTTTTTCATTCACTGCCATCATGTCATTTCTACATTTCTGGTATTCTCTCATGGCATTGGCGTATTGTAACCCACTTCTGAGATTGGGGCACCTAGAAGGCGGGGTTAAGCTGCCCCAATGTTATGATGAGTTATGATGATGGCAATGAAGCACCAGGAGAGGCCTTAATCCTAAACTTATTCTAATGAAGTGAATATGATATTGATGATAATGATGGCCAGATGATGTTCGGGAACCTTTTGGGTCTTAAATTTTCCTGGCATTTGTCGTTACAGGTGAGGGGAAACACCGATAAAAACCTCATCCAGGACACGGGGATCGAACTCGAATGCGCTGCATGACAAAGCAGCACGCTACCTCGAGACCACTGCGGTTTGGTCTGATGTTCTTTGATGTTAGTTTAGTTTTCTTAATTGAATTTCTAAAAATTAAAAGGAGAAATGAAGTCATTAGAATTGTTCAGCCTTGTGTATTATTAACTTGGCTTTTAGCGAATGTTTCAAGAATCAATATTTCTAAAATTGATTTATATCTCAATTGAGGTTATGTAGTAAAACTCTTAATATGTTATTATGAATACCCGATATACACATCACAAAAATATCATTTTTTGTTTATTTACTTTTTATTAACTGTTTCTTTAGGATCATTTTCATATACAATTTTTCATTGTAGGAGCAAAATTGAGTCCGTGACGTAAGAGTTTAAATACCTTTGCACATACGGTCAGCATTACTGTCTAAACTTTAATATGCGTTTTTTTCTGTTTCCATTTTTTTTTTTTTACTTTTTACAAAACTTAATGCTCCTTACAATTGTTATGCTATCAAAGTGAAATTTTGTGGTTAGACTAAGTGGCTGAATTCAAATACCTAGGAACAATAATCACAAATAGGAATGAGATGCACAAAGAAATTAAACATAGGCTCAATTCTGGAAATGCGTGCTATTATGCATTGCAGAGACTTTTGATGTCCCAACTCCTTTCAAAAAACGTTAAGCTGAAGATATATAAAACTATTATTCTACCAGTTATATTATATGGGTGCGAAACATGGACTCTTACTTTAAGGGAGGAAAGGAGATTACGAGTATTTGAGAATAAAGTACTTAGGAAAATTTTTGGACCAAAGAGAGATGAACAGACAGGTGAATGGAGAAGACTACATAACAATGAACTATATGGTCTTTATAGGAAGCCAGATATAATAAGAACAGTTAAGTCTCGTAGACTGCGATGGGCAGGACATGTTGCGCGTATGGGGAATGAAAGACGTGCATGGAAGCTTCTTGTAGGAAAGCCAGAGGGAAAACGCCCAGTTGGTAGACCAAGAATGAGGTGGGAGAACAACATTAACTATGATTTGAGGGAAGTAGATTATACAGGGAATGATTGGAAAGCATTAGCTCAGGATAGGGATGTGTGGAGAGCTTATGTCCGCGCGGCCATGAACCTTCGGGTTCGATAGTACCAGTGAGTAAGTAAGTAAGACTCTCCAATATATGTCGATTCACATTTGCTATGCAGCTACTAGTCTAAGACACATGTGGTCTTTTAAATTGAGATGGAAAAAATAATGAAAGTGATAATTTTTTTTCAAAAAATGAAAAATAAGCAGTATCCTCCCTCTACGATTGTCTTGCAAAGAAAATATATTTAGTGGAATCATAAAGACTCTGAATCTCAAATTTCATCAGAACATATTTAAAAAGTATCGTAAGGAGCATTTTTTAGAAAATATTAAAAAATGGTTTTAAAAATCACAATTCTGAGGCTAATGTTCTTATAAGCACGAAACTTCACAGAAACGTTTCTATTAGCACCTAATATATGTGATATACATTTAAAAACAATCAGATGAAAACTAAAAAAAAAAAAAAAAAAAAATGCACCATTCGGTCCCCTTAAAGCACCGTTGAGGTTATGTAATAAGATACTAGTAAAATTCATGTTAAGTTTCCGTTGAGGTGTTAGTTGACAGTAATACGGTTATAAACTATAAAATAGTTACCTTGTAGGTCCGTCTCATAAATATAAATATAGCCTACAGAACTGGTAATAAATTAAACAATTTAATAAAGAACAATATAGAAGAAATAAATTAATTCAACAATAAAGGCATCTACAAATTAACACGTACAGACTGCAATAAATTCTACATTGGGAAAACTAACAGAAACTTCAACATTAGATTCAAGGAACATTTCAGAGATTTTATTTATAATGGAGGAAAATAAAGTTACGCAAAACATGTAATTCAGGCTGGACACCATATGCATAACATCGATACATTCCAACGAGGATAAATACACTGGATGAAATCGAAATCCTAAGAGAAATCGACAACAGCCTAATTCTTAATGAAAACATACCCAATCCACACAATCCTCTGTACAAAATACTCACAACCAAGTCAGTGCTTCAACAAGGGTCAAAGAGCACGGACCTAATGCATTCTGCTGATGATGGGACTAGTCCCGAAATGCCTACAGAGTTTTAAAACAACTTAACTTGGGGAGACGGACCTACAAGGTAACTATTTTATAGTTTTTAACCGTACATTATGTTACTATGTAATAAGATATTAAATATAAAATTGGTACCTGGTAAGCCAGTCGTCCTCAACCAAATTTAAAGTTTCGTTAAAGTTAATTTTTTCTCGAATAATACTGTTTCTGATCCTGTCTGATTTATAGCATCGTGCAGATCTTTTTAAAAATAAATTTCTGTAGTTGCAATTTTGACTTTAATTTTGCATTTATATTCCATGTTTCTGCTCCATGCTCAATAGGCGATTAAAATTCTTACTATGAAATCTCATAGAATATAATTTAAAATTTTCCCCTATTTATACTACTATTGTTTTTTTACTTTCTTGGTCCGCCTTTCAATCCGAATTTTGTATTCTATGCCGTCTAAAATCCACATTTTTCGACAGAAAATGTGAATTTTTTAAAATATCTTGGATCAATAATTACAAGTTTAGGTACCTCTGAGAGAGATGTACAGACTAAAATTGCAATGGCAAAAAATGCAACTAAGACATTACATGGAATAATTTGGAACAAAAATATCACAAAGGAAACTAAAATGAAAATTTATAAGAGCATAATACAGAATATTTTGTCATATGGAAGTGAAACTTGGTCTTTGACGGAATTACAAAAGAATAAAATTAGAACAGTTGAATTTGATTATTTTAGAGGAAGCCTCCAAGAAACAAGACAGGATAAAATAAGAAATGAATTCCTTTGGAGAAAAATGAATGTCACCACATCTGTTGTTAAGAGGATTGAAAATCAAACGCTTAAATTGTATGGCCATGTACAAAGATTGGAAAATGAAAGATGGCCAAAAAATATATACCAATGGTCACCCCCTGGAAGAAATAAACGTGGCAGACCAAGATGGAAATGGAAAACTTTCGTCAGAACTATAATGGCTGTTAGGAATTTGGAAGAGGGTGATTGGAATGATAGAGATAAATGGAAACTGAAGACGACAAACCTACAAGGGGGGGAAAGCCGAAGAAGAAGAAGAAGAAGAAGAAAAATTCAACTACGCGGTTTTCTGCAATGGGAAATTTAAAAGCTTCAATCTTGTGTCAGATATACATGGAACCTTAAATAACCTTGAATAAGTACAATACTTGAAAAACTTCCAGCAGTAGGTGTTTATCTCCTATAGTCTCTATTAGTCTCTTAGCAGAAATAGACGTCATTAAACTCACTAAACAAATAAACGGAGTATATGCGCCGTAGTAGAAACTGCATGTTGCGTTTTTGTAGTCATTAAGTATTCAGGGAGTGTTGTTGCAATTGCATGTAAGCAGGAGCTTGTAAACTTGTACAATTATTGCACGCCCACAGGAGCAAAACAAGTTTATGAGATAATTATTAGTGGTGCAATGCAAATAGATTATAAAAATTGCAACAGGTGCTGAGACAAATTCAGAAGGTCTAGAATTCGGAACCCTGAGTTTTATAATTTGAATGTGTCCTGGAGGATATAAAATTTGTTGTAGCTACTTTTCAGTGGAATACACAGTGACTGCTAAAATGTTAGGATTGCTCAACATAAATCCAGATTTACTTTAGGAAAATTTCCATCTCTTATCTTAAGAGCTAACGTTATCTAATATATAAAAATTAATGTTTGTTTGTTTGTATGTTTGTTCGTATTTTATGCGCGGCCACACCGTTCGTCCTATTTTCATGGGGCTTTTTGCAAAACGTTCAGGAGATTCCTGGGATGAACATAGGCTATAAGAGAGTTGTGATTTTCAACCCCTTCACACCTAAAAATCCCCCTTTGTTGTGAAAAACGTAAAATAAAGTAATCAATTGAGTTGGTGTTTACTTGATGAAAATCCATATTTATTAATTAAATAAAAATAAAACGTAGTTTTATTTGATTTTCATATTTATTATATAATTCAGTGACAGCTGTTTCGGTACACTGTACCTTCATCAGACATGTTAACAAATTTGTTAAAATCTCTGAAGAAGGTACAGTGTACCGAAACAGCTGTCACTGAATTATATAATAAATATGAAAATCAAATAAAAGTACGTTTTATTTTTATTTAATTAGTAAAATAAAGTCCCTATTTTGAAGCTTAAATGGCTTAAGCTGCCTAAACCATAACAAATACACCAAATTAATGTACATAGAATTGAATATATCAAAACAACTCTACAAAAAAGTCCGCGATAGCATATGTTTATCTTTTAAGGATAACTCGCAATAACCATTTTTGTCTTTTCATAGATGCCAAGAAGATCGGGATAAGTCGATTCCCGGACAAGCGTGCTTTTTGAAAAGTATTCAGGAGATTCCGGGGATGGACATAGGCTATAAGAGAGTTGTAATACTCAACCTCTTCACCCCTAAAAATAATCCTTTGTAGTGAAAAACGTGGAATAAAGTACCTATTTTGACGCTTAAATGGCTTACGCTGTCTAAACCATAACAAATACATCAAATTAATGTACACAGAATTGAATATCTAAAAAAAAAACTCTACAATAAAGTCCGCGACAGCATATGTTTATCTTCTACGGATAACTCACAATAACCATTTTTGTCTTTAAAGAATATCGGAATAAGCAGATTCCCGGGCAAGCATAACAGCGCACGGCTGGTGGTAAAAACACATTAACATTTATTTAGGAGTAGCAGCGCACGCCGGGTGTTAGCTAGTATAAAATATTTAATAATCTTGATTAAATTAAGGGGGCGAGGATATTCGATAATGCTCATAAAGTAGGCCTATTTTTTTCAGAAACTAATAATAACGGGAGGATGAAACTTTTACTGGAGATTAATGAAGAATATTATTTGTAGTTTCATTAAATAATACTGCATTTTATTGTAACATAGCTCTACATTTCACGGACTAAAGATTAGTCTAAAACAAAATAAAATCTGTAATTTCAAAATAGAACTAAGCAAACAAACTCACTCACTCACTCACTGGCACTATCGAACCCGTAGGTTCATGGCCGCGCGGACGTAAGCTCTCCATACATCTCTATCCTGAGCTAATGTTTTCCAATCATTCTCTGTATAATCTACTTCCCTCAAATCATAGTTAATGTTATTCTCCTCCCTCATTCTTGGTTCTACAAACTGTGCGTTTTCCCTCTGGGTTTCCTACAAGAAGTTTGCATGCACGTTTTTCATTCCCCATCGTGCCACGTGTCTGTCCCGTCGTAATCTACGAGACTTAACAGTTCTTATTATATCTGGCTTCCTATAAAGACCATCTGGCTCACTATTATGAAGTATTCTCCATTCACCTGTATGTTCATCTCTCTTTGGTCCAAAAAAGTTCCTAAGAACTTTACTCTCAAATACTCGTAATCTCTTTTTCTCCCTTAAAGTAAGAGTCTTTGTTTCGCATCCGTATAATATAACAGATAGAATAAGAGTTTTATATATTTTCAGGTTAACGTTTTTTTTAAAGTAGTTGGTACGTCAAGAGTCTCTGTAATGCATAATAGCACGCATTTCCAGAATTGAGCCTATGTTTAATTTCTTTGTGCGTCTCATTCCTATTTGTGTTCATTGTTTCTAAGTATTTGAATTCAACCACTAGCAGGTAATAGGCCTACAGTTTTATTATCTAGTCAGTGTATTAGCATATCAACAACCGATCAAAGGTTTAAATTAAGAAATTAATTTTGATTTAACTAAGAAAGTATGGATGATAAGTGAAACTCATTTACAAACAAAATCCCGTGTGTAGACAAGATAAAATCTAATATATAAAAATGTTTGTTTATTTATTTGTTTGTTTGTTTGTATGTATGTTTGTTTGTTCATACTTTATGCGCAGCCATACCTTTGATCCGATTGTGATGGACTTTTTTGCAAAATGTTCAGGAGATTCCTTTTGTAGTGAAATACGTGAAATAAAGCCCCTATTCTGATGCCTAAATGGATTACGCTGCCTAAACCATAAAAAATATACCAAATTAATGTACATAGAATTGAATATCTCAAAAAAAACTCTATAAAAAAGTCCGCGGCAGCATTTATTTATCTTTTACGGATAACTCACAATAACCATTTTTATCTTTCATTGATTCCAAGAAGATCGGGATAAGCAGATTCCCGGGTAAGTATAACAACGCACGGCTGGTGGTAAAAACACATTAACATTTGTTTAGGAGTAGCAGCGGACGCCAATTATTAGCTAGTAATTTATAAATTATACTTTTTGAGTGCATAATATGTCTTGAAACTCGATCTAACAAAATTATAATTATCAAGACGGTTAGGAACGATAAATATAACACACAAGAAAATAATGTAACATATATTAGATGGAATATGTATGTACATTTAACAGCTTAATCAATAGAATGTTAAAACTTCCATTAAGCAAAGACAATTGTATTCAAGAACTTAACTACATTAAATATATGGCAAAAACCAACGGCTATAATGAAGAATGTATAAATAAACTCGTAAATAAACAAAAAACAAAGAACATCTAACATAACTAAGCTTGAAAGAGAATCTGATAACAACAAAAAACATGGATAATACTTACATATACAGGAAAAGAAACATCAAAATTAGCCAGTACATTAAAGAAAGTTGACAAAACATAAAAATAGCATACAGAACTAATAAATTAAGTAATAAGCAATAACATCGAAGAAAATAATTGCAATAGTAAAGGAGTATATAAATTGACGTGCAGAGATTGTAACAAATTTTATGTAGGAAGGACAAGCAGAAGCTTTAACATTAGATTTAAAGAACATTTTCGACACTTTATTCACACAGAAGGAAAATCAAGCTATGCAAAACACGTTATTAATAACGGACATCGTATGTGACAATAATGTACAGAGAAAATAATCCAGCTAAGATAAACGTACGCGAGGAGATAGAAATTTTGAAGGCAGTTAACAACAACGGCCATCTGATAAATGAAAACGCACCCAGTATGTGTAACCCCCTCTACCAGATCTTCAGTGGAACACCAATATTGAATCCTCCTGATGATGGAACTAGTCCCGAAAGCGTTACAGGAAAATAATCTTTAATTTGAGGAAACAGACCTTTTAGATAAATATTTCATAATTTTATATTTTAACAGAACACTAAATTGAAAACCGACATTATTTATGAGAGAACCTACTAGGTTATTTCTCTGGTAAATACAGAGTGTCCCAAATTGATGTATACACTCTTTGAAACATTATTTTTCAGCAACGAAATGAGACAGAAATACAATTTTTTGTTGTGTATGATCCACAAGACATTGGAAAAGCATAGCTACACGTTCATCGATCTTCACGTCTTTATAAACAACAATGGTGGCGAGATTAACATTCGATGAACGTAAGTGGATACTAAAGTGTTATTGGAAAGTGGAGAATGTTGTTTGAAGTGCAACGATGTTGGATGGTTGAATTTGGGATACCACCACCAACAAGGGTAACAATAACAAGAAACGAGACAAGTTTGAAGACAATGGAACGGTGCAAGATGTGTTGAAAGGTCGGTGCGGAAGAAAGAGACGTTGGACTGATAACGAGAGTTTTATTGCAGCCATGCACCGCCTTCAAACTTGTCTCGGATTCTTTTCATTGTTACCCTTGTTGGTGGTGGTGTCCCAAATTCAACCATTCAACGTCGTAGCACTTCAACAACATTCTCCACTTTCCAATAACACTTCACTATCCACTTACGTTCATCGAAAGATAATCTCGCCGCCATTGTTGTTTATAAAGACGTGAAGATCGATGAAGTGTTGCTATGCTTTTCCAGTGCCTTGTGGATTATACACAACGAAAATTGTATTTCTGTCTCATTTCGTTGCTGAGAAATAACGTTTCAAAGAGTGTATACATCAATTTGGGACACTCTGTAGATTTAATATCACATTTCTATTATACGGCTGATCCTAACACCAGAAGGTGAAGTCTTACAATTGAAAATTCTACAAGATATATATTTTTATATCTCAGTACAATTTTAAGTGGCCCACTTCTATGTGATGAGGCACGAATATATAATTATTCTGTACGTTTACTTGTCACTGAATTCCTCCTAAACAACTGGATCAATTTTGATGAAATTTTGTGTGTGAGCCTGATCGGGTCTCTCAATGGTTTAGATTCACAATTGGACCCTCTAAAAGCATTAGGTGTAGGAGTTCACCTGAAGTGAACATTTAAAAATCGCTCTAGCGGTCACAATTTTCGATGTTTCACAACAACGGAACTTAGTATATCGTATTAAAATAAACCGAGGTAGGTAATATCCGAAAATGAGCGAAATTCGACAATTAGAAGTGGAGCTTTACTTGAAACCCGAAAATAAAAACTGCCTTAACGACTGGACTGGTTTGATGAAAATCTTTGTGTTTGAGTGGGTCCCTGGATGGTTTAGATTCACAATTAGACTCGGTAGGTGGCGCTGCGATCGGGTTATAGGGATTTGTTTATGTCAGATGTGTAGTCATCTGCATTATGGACATTCCGCGCGACAACAATGTGACAACATTATGCACGTTTAACAGATGGCAGTGAGGAGTTTTCTATCGAACTTATTATGTCTTAATTAGTTAATTTTTTGGTAAAAAAGTAACTTTATTTTTATCGTCCGGCCATGAAACGATGTCGACCGCTGTGGCCTCGAAGTAGCGTGCTGCCTTGTCACGCAGCTGGCCAGGGTTCGATTCCCGGTGGGGACAGGCTCCTGGGTGAAGTTATTTCGGAGTTTTTCCTCAACTGTAAGACAAATGTCAGGAAGCTTAGGGCCCAACCGTCCCCGAAAATCATCCGGCTATCATCATAATCATCATACTTATCATTATCATCATCATCCTTCACCGGTGTGGAAAGCAACGGGAAGCTACCACACCTATAATTCCCTAGTAAAGCTGCAAAGCGTAGCATGAAAATGCTATGATTGTAGTGAAAGACCTGCCTCGGGCAGAATTACTATGGATGGATATATATGATAATACTTTATTTTAATATATTTTATTAAAACAATTTGTCCTTATTTTTGTTCCAAATTAACTTGTACGAAAAAAAAGACATGAAATTTATGGTTTTAGCAACCATAACACAAAACTTTTATTTAATTATGTATTTAGATGCTACTTTTTTAATAAGGTAAATATAAATTCTTTGATAATTGTGAACCCAATTTTCATCTAATATAGTCTAGAAGCGAAGGAACAAATATATTAATATTAAAATGAAATTTAAAAAAAAAGTAATGAAAGTTAAAGGCTAGATTGTTATTCTCAGTAGGCCTATAAAGTTTATTGGTTTACTGAAATAAAGGCGAAATAAAACCTCCAAGTTGGTTACAATTTTTAAAGTGTATGGAGGCCAATTAATATAATTGTAGTTTTTTTTACTAGCAACAGTATGTTGTTTACGGAAACCAAAACCTGAAACGTTTAATTTTGCGCGCTTTTGTGACATAAAAGTTTAAGCAGCTGACTTTATTTATGTAAAATCGTGACTGGCGGGACAGAGGCAGATGTGTAGTATATACACATACTCTGCATGAAGGATGTGAGATGTTATTTCATTTTGCAAAGATGTTGAAGAAACCAGTTACAGCATAATAAACGTATTACGTGCTAGGAATTATAATTTGTTACCGTTACCGAATTGATACTAGGAGGCACACAATGGGCCCAAAAGTACGCTTTTTTGTTTATTTCATTCTTAAATTATGATAGCTTTAAAATCTAAGACATTGTTTCCCATCCTGTTGTTCGCGAATCCCCAGGAGGTTCGCAAATTAATTCAAGGGGTTCGCCAAATCTTTTCCGTAATGGCGGGTTTCGAGGTTAGGCCTATTAATTGTTCCTTTATTTCTGCGACATTGCAATAATAATAATAATAATAATAATAATACTAATAATAATAATAATAATAAAATTAATAATAATAATAATAATAATAATAATAATAAAATTAATAATAATAATAATTAATTAATAAATAATAATAACAATAATAATAATAATAATAATAATAAAGGTAAAGTGTTCCCACTACAGGCCTCAGGAGGCCCTTGGGGTAGTAGGAGGTTAAGGCTCCCACTTATTCTTGACAATCGGCACTTGATGTCAGCCGGGTTGTCAGCCCTGCGTGACGGCCGCCTTTACCCCAGAACAAGCGTCTGGTACTCATTTCAGTTAGAGGCTGAGTCGACCCCAGGGCCATTATTATAATACAATTAATAATATTAATAATAAAATGAATAACAATGATTAAGGTTATTATTATTATTATCATTATTATTATTATTTCTGTTGTTATTGTTGTTGTGGAAGATGAGCGATGGCCGAAGCAAGTAGGCCTATATCAATGGCAACCGACCAGAAAGAAGAAAAGAGGGAGACCAAAGTTAACATGGAAGGAAAACATGAAGACAGTAATGCAAGTAAGAGGATTAAACATTGAAGATGCCCAAGATCATAGGCTTTGGATGTTTGGCAACGGGAAGACAGCAGCAGCTGTAAAAAAAACCCCGAAAATAATAATTATTATAGATTATTATTATCAGATCATTATTATATTATTATTATAATATATTATTTTATTTATTATTATTATTATTATTATTATTATTATTATTTTTAAATTAAATAACCAGATAATAACCCTTGTAACATATGTGTAACATCGGAAATTTAACACATCTTTTCAACAATAATTTAATATTTACCGCGAATCCATGAGTAAATTTTAACCGTTAAGGGTTAAGTTAATTTAAGGTTCGTAAACCTATAGCTTGGAATTAAATTGTATGCATATCTACTGTATGTATACTTTAAAGTCACTGGTTCACCCAACTCAGATCGTTGTGGAAGGGGTTCGCGAGTCGAAAAAGATTGGGAACCGTTGATCAAGGTCATAAATAGATACATTCAATCTAATGAATGGCACTATTAAACGAACCCTTAAAAACACAAGAAAAGAAAACAAAAAATGGCATTTTATAAGATAATGGCTGTTCCTGTATTGATATATGGATCGTAATATTGGACGATCACTAAAAGACAAGAACAAAGATTGGAAGCAATTAAGATGAGATTTTTAAGAAATATGGCAGGATAACTATGCATGATATATAATGAATGGATAGAAATAAATTTATATATATATATATATATATATATATATATATATATATAAGAAAGGAATTAAATATTTTTAAACTTACAGATCGAATAATGAAAAATAAGAACGCCTGGAAAGAACATGTTGATAGAATGCCAGAAGAAAAGTTTCCGAAATTATTGCTAAATTATAAATCACACGGAAGTAGAAATGTTGGACGCCCACACAGAAGATGGACCGAACAATTTTAATAATTCTAGCTTTCATGAAACCGGAACGAGCCAACAAGCTTAATCCCTGGATGATGATGATAAATACCTAAGGTCATATCATATTAATATAATATATAGATGTATGCAGTAGGATGTGTATTTCTATTATTGTATTTAGCAATTGTATTTTGAAGAATTATTCCATTTTGGCTATAGATGTTTTAACTTCTAAAGCCATGTCGCGTCTAATTTTTAAATATAGTTTGAAATTGTGAAAATGATTAAATGAATCCTGGTAGTGAAATTGCAAACAAGAATTTGGCTTGACGACTGAGAAAAAACAGGAAAAAATCTCAATCAGGTAGGTCGGCACCGGGATTTGAATCCGTGATCTTCCAAACACAAGTTTCAATCCTCACCGCTTGAACCAACGCACTCGGTTTGAAGAAATTAAGGCCATTCTGTCACTATGCCTCCTGTGAATATTCCACCGGACAACAAATGACTGCTAACATCATATTGGCCAATGTGATAACACACGTTCTCGCTAGAATCAATACCCAATATATGTACTTACATATAATGTGATTCTATATCAGGAGGTCGCCTTCATTAGTGGGCAAGTTAGGGTGAGGAAAGGGCAAGTTGGGTTGAGAAAATGGACATATTAATGTACATCATATTAGTTTAGCGTTCACTCGTTTGTTAGCGGGTTTTTATGATAAGTTGGCTACACTGTCAGAGCAATGAATAATACATATTTTACATTGTAAATATGGCCATTTTAGGTTATTTTGCGTTCAACTTCTCACTTCATTTTAAGTCGTTTCTCACATTTGTTTTTGGAAAAAAACTTAATATAGGCTATATATGTATTTCGGGTAAAAATAAATTGTGTATTTTTCCGTTTTTTTTATTTGAATTTATGTAGGAAGCACGGTGGCTTAGAATTCCCGAAATTAATTTTAACCATACTATGAATTGGTGATGCTAACCTGATATTTGGTTGGATAACTGAGGAAAATAAGGAAATAAGTCAGATTAGTCGAGATCGGGGATTGAACTCGGGACCTTACGAATACGGGTTTCAAACTCTAGTGCCTGACCCAACTCGTTCGACAATCCAATTTTTTGTACAAACACGCAAAGCGTTAGGTATCTGCAATAGTCTTAACTTCTATTCTGTAGTAATTCTGGCAGGTCTTTCACTGCAATCATAGCATTCTCATGCTATGCTTTGCAGTTTTACTAGGGAATTATAGATGTGATAGCTTCCCGTTGTTTTCCTCACTGGTGAGGGATGATGATGATAATGATAAGGATGATGATGATGATGATGGCTGGATGATTTTCGGGGACGGTTGGGTCCTAAGCTTCTTGACATTTGTCTTACAGGTGAGGAAAAACCTCGAAAAAATCCTCACCCAGAAGCCTGTCCCGACCGGGAATCGAACCCGGGCCCGCTGCTTGACCACAGCGGTGGAAAGTCTTAACTTAACGTATAAAAAATAGTAATGAAGAAACTTTGAGTTTCTAATCACTACTTAGAGATAGGATTTTTATGTATTTTATCCCTTGATAAGTGCCTGTCTAAAATTTTTAAATGTTGACGAATTGGATTATTATTATTATTATTATTATTATTATTATTATTATTATTATTATTATTATTATTATTATTATTATGGCATTTCAAGGTGTGAGATCCTGCCAGAAGTAAAATTGTACTTGACAATACCATTTTGGAGCAGGTGAATAATTTTACATATCTAGGATGCAATATCTCATATGAAGAAGAACAGGATGTAAATGCAAAAATATCTAAATTTTTAAGAATTTTAGGGTTAATAAATTCTATCTTCAAGCCACAGTTAGTCCAAAAGCATTCAAGATTAAAAGTGTATAAAACACTGGCTCTTCCAACTCTTTTGTATGGTAGCGAAGTATGGACGTTGAAACAGAAGGATATACAGAGACTTAGATCTGCTGAAATGAGATACCTTCGGAGGACTGCAGGATACACACTACTAGATCACAAAAAAAATGAAAATAATTACACATGGAACCTTTAGAAAACAAAATTTCTGATTATAAGTCAAGATGGATGCAACATGTTCATCGAATGGAAGATCACAGAATACCCAAACAAACGTTAAGATATCAACCTTCAGGAAGAAGAAGACCAGGACGTCCACTCAAAAGACTTTTGTATGGTGTTTCTCTTGAGGCCGAAACAGGTTAACAAATGGCCTAAATTCGTGAATGTACTATGATTATTATTATTATTATTACTATTATTATTACCATTATTATTATTACCATTATTATTATTATTATTATTATTATTATTATTATTTATTATTATTATTATTATTATTATTATTATTATTATTATTATTATTATTATTATTATTATTATTATTATTATTATTACCATTATTATGGCAGGCATCATGATGTATCGTTAGCCCACATGCCGGTCTCTGGGTTTCCCAGTAACGCTGGGTTTAGTTATTGCTTTTTAGAGCTGGGCATCGTATAAAGTGATTCTTGTCCATATCCTTATCTTGTCCATAGAGGGGACAGGTTGGTCATGGGTATAATATATTCCTAGTTGGTAAAGATGCTTCGCCTAGCAATCATGTTCAGTTCTTAATCTAAATTGTACTACTGCTTCACTCCTTGATCAATCTGACATGTTTCCGATTCTGCGTTTCCATTGTTTCTCTATTGTTCCTTTTTGGAGTACTAGAATTCGATTTTTTTTATTCAATCCCACCAGGTTATCATTAGATACTTCTGTTATTCTCTCCTGGCATTGATCTTTTTGTAACTCATTTTTTAGGTTGGGGCGTCTGGAAGGCGGAGTTACGCTGCCCCGATGATATATGATAGGATAGGTCATCGTTTCTCAACCTGCGGTTCGCGAACCGCTAGGGGGTTCGCAAAATATTTCACGGGGTTCGCCAAAACTTTTACGTCTTCTTCTTCTTGTTCTTCTTCTTGACTTCACGGGCTAGGCAAAATGCCTGTTCCGCCTCACAGTTGTTCTGTCCATCTCTTCACTGGCCTCCCTACATTCCTTGAACCTCTTTGAAGTTAAATGCTGCTTTTGGTAATCTTGTTACGTTCATTCTTTCTATGTGTCTAAACTATTTTTCTCTATATTCTTTGATTTTATCATTCAATGGATATATATTTAATTGTGTTCTTATATCTTCATCCTTTATCCGGTCCATTCTTGTGCAGCCTTTTGTTCTTCTAAGGAAGTTCATTTCTACGCTTTGTATTCTACTTTGTAATTTTTTGATCATTATCCAAGTTTCACTCCCATAAAGTAACGCAGGAACTGCCAACGTTTTTTAAAACTTCATCTAGTATAACTTCTTGTTTTGTTCTTTGATGTTCTATGTATATTTCCACATATAATTTGAAATCGTGACAGTTTCACATTTACGTCTCTTTCAGTTTTTGTGTTTATAATAAAATTACAACCCAAATAATTAAAATGTGTTACTTGTTCCAGAGGTTTGTTTATTATGATTTTTTACTTTATATGTTCACTTCCCCAAAATGCCGTTATTTTTTTTTTCCTTTGATATTTTAAAATTGTATTCTGGGCATAACTGATTTATTTGATGTAAAGAGTACTGTAAATTATTTTCATTTACGTAATGGCGGCTTTCGAGGTTAGGCCTATTATTGTTTCCTACATTTCTGCAGAATAATAATAATAATAATAATAATAATAATAATAATAATAATAATACTATATATATTATTATTTTTAAATTAGAGTAACGCTATAATCTCTCTTGTTACATATGTGTACATCGCGAATTTATCACATTATTTCCACAATAAATTTATATTTACCGCAAATGCCTGATTTACGGTTATGTAACAACATTAGGACTGCATTTGATTTCGCTACAATGAAAGTTTAGTCTTTGTTTAAAGTGTGTGGTTCCTGACTTCAAAGTTCTGTGCCATGGAAAGCAGGCGCAACCTTCTCACTGAATTCCAAGGAAGATGTGAGTATTTACAATGAAAAGTTGTATTATTGCAACTAGGCCTGCACGTTGTGTAACTTTTAAGCCCTAACTAGAGTAACTTTGTTTTAACCGTTAAGGGTTTAGTTAATTTAAGGTTATTGAACCTTTTTTCAAATTAAATATTATGCATATCTACTGTATGTATATTTAAAAGTCAGTGGTTCACCCAACTCAGATCGTTGGGGTTCGCGAGTCGAAAAAAAAGGTTGGGAACCAACGTGAAGGAAACGATGCGCCAGGAGAGGCCTTAATCCTATACTTAATTTAATGAGATGAATATGATGATGTTCGGTGATCGTTTGGGTCCTAACGTTCCATGACATTTGTCTGATAGGTGACGAAAAACCCCGAAAAAGCCTCACCCAGGAAAGTTGCCCCTATCGAGAATCGAACTCAGGCCCGCTGCATGACAAACCAGCACGCTACCTCAACACCACAACGGTGGACTCAAATTAGATAATTAGAGCTGTTATTTATTTAAATGTTGTACTACACATTTTTACGTATTTCATACTGAATCCATATGAATTAATACAATTAATGTCATGGTTTAATTACCG
The DNA here is from genome assembly GCA_030220185.1 of Diploptera punctata. NCBI lineage: Eukaryota > Metazoa > Arthropoda > Insecta > Blattodea > Blaberidae > Diploptera > Diploptera punctata. The sequence goes on from JASPKZ010000014.1 coordinate 1,225,733, forward strand.
ATGCGCTTTAACAACTTATGTTATTAGTATTTCAATTCAAATCTGGGCTTGAGATTAATAAAACATTTGAAATACATAATGCAACTAATATTAAATCTTCCTCATCTCAAAGTACTTGTTCTGAACATAATACTATATATATTTTTAAAATAATTAAATATTTTGCATATAATTATCAATCATGCTAAATACTAGAATTTTTTTGTTTAATGCCACCACGTTGTCATTTTCGACATTTTGGTATTCTCTCCTAATACGGCGTTATTGTAACCCACTTCTGAAATTGGGGCGCCTGGAAGGCGGAGTTACGCTGCCCCGGTGATATATGATAGGTGATGATGATGATAATGACGTGCCAGGAGACACCTTAATCCTAAACTTAATGAATACGTTAATGATGATAATGATGGCCGGATGATGTTAGGGGACCGTTTGGACCTTAAAGTTTCTTGACATTTGTCTTACAGGTGAGGAAAAAACCCACAAAAAACCATACCTAGGAAATTTGTCCCGACTGGGTATCGGACCCGGACCCCGCTGCGTGACAAGGCAGCATGCTACCTCGAGACCACAGCGGTGGACAGAAAATTAAATGTGCTATAAGAAATTATAAAATAGGCCTACTGTGACTATAGTTAATTCGTTGCTCAAATATCCGCATTTTCATTTCGCGACAACGGCATGACTAAAATCTTGTAAAGTAATAAGGGATTCGAATTCGGATAACAGGTCTCATGTGCGGCTCGCGGGCAATCTTTCCATATCTGTTTTCTAGAAGGATCGTTTTTCAGAAACGTGTATGCATATTTTTCTAAAAAGAGTCTGCCTCTCGGTGTTTCGATTCGATATAGGTCGAAAATGGGTTCCACTTAGTTCCGATTCTCGCATATGAAAGGAATAGCCTACATGTCGGCTGACAGAGAGTCATGCCCGAGAATTGGATTCTTGAAAATTATCTGAAGAGCTTCAAAGGAGAGAGTGTTCTAAGTGAGGACTTCTGTGAGTGTGAAGCAGTGTGATAAACTGTGTTTATATAATACTCAAACAAGAAGTACCATAAGAGATTCTATAGCTATTAATTGAATCGCTGAGTTGAAAAGGAAAGAAACTCTAAATACCCTCCTTTTGAGAAAACCTTAAACTACATAACATCTTATAGCTTGCTCTGACAACATTTTGACCAATTACAATATTGATTCTCTGATTTTTATGCAAAAAGTGATAAAAGTGTCGTTCATTTAACATCAGTTATGGTTAATGAATATTTTCCAAAGATGGCAAGCAAGTAATATCCAAAAAATGTGTTTCTTGATGTAATTGAGGTTTTGAATGTAGTTTTCTTGTCTTATAATTACTAATAAAGTTTATTTATGTAATAATGCTAAATTAATTTTTGGATGATTTGAAAAAGGAAGAAACTCCATTCCATTCGAAGAGCGATAAAACACGTACCGGTATATACTATAGAAATTATGAATTCTTGTTATATTTGAATTCCCTGTAAGCAGAGGATCATTATTGCAATTGGTCAAAAATTGATCAGAATAAGTTATAAGAAGTTATGTAGTTTTTTAAGGCTTTCTCAAAAGTAGGTTACTTGGAGTTTCTTCCCTTTTCAACCCAGCGATTGAATTGTGCATGAAATAAAGAAGATTTGGATCCGCAACTAGCGATAATATTTTATGTTAACTTATATAATAAAGTTCATATTGATTTTTTTTATTCGGCTTATGCAAAAAAGTTTTCAGTTTTCATAATGAATAAACTAACCAGAAAAAAAATCGGTACAAGATTTCTTTGTTTTTACTGTCATCTACACTTCTGGAGGAAGCCATTGAATGACAGGTCTCATGTAAAGGCAGATACCTCAAATTAAAAATTTAAATATAACATTATGAAATATTTACCTAAAATGTCCGTCTCCTCAACTTAAAGATTATTAATTATCTGTAGAGCTTTCGGGACTAGTCCCATCATCAGCAGAAGTAACAGGATGTGGGTTCTTATCGGAGGCTTTATTCACGCAGAAGGAAAATCGAGAAAGACACATTATCCATGCAGGACATCATATGTTAAATATTGAAAACACCCGAACAATACTGCACAGAGAAAATAATCCAGCTAAGTTGAACGTACTCGAGAAGATGGAAATTTTGAAGGCAGTTAACAACAGCCATCTATTAAATGAGAAAGCACCCAGTACGTGTTATCCCCTGTACCAGATTTTCAATGGAATACCAGTATTGAATCATATCCTGTTACTTCTGCTGATGATGGAACTAGTCCCGAAAGCGCTACAGATAATTAGTAATCTTCAAGGGAGGAGACGGACCTATTAGGTAAATATTTCATAATTTTATATCTTAATTTTGGATAATACTTGAACGGAACTTTGTTATGAATTCTATTAATGTTGGCCTTATATTTGTAAATACGTTGAAGTGAGAAAACATTAAGGGATTAGGGATTTTTTTGGAGGTGTAACTTTATGTTTATTATAATATTCCCGAATATGTCTGTGTTTAATAAGCTACAAGTTAATTTTATAGTTACTATTCTAGACAAACAGTTAACAGTATCAATTTGTACCAAGATGCCTTCAATCACAAGTTTCTTATCTGAAAATAACTGATAAAATATGGAGAAATATATTGTGAGGTTCTTTAGTATTTGAATCTTTGAATGACTTTAGGGCTATATTAAAAACTAGGCTGACATAATTTAAAAATATACCGGTACCTTGTGTCAAATTTATATATATATTTATATTTTTCTTTTTTTTTATTATATAAAACTTTCCTCATTAGAGGATTGCCTCAAGGACAAAGTGATACAGACAATTATTTTTTGTAATTGATGAAATACATTTTGTAAATATAATTTAAAAAATCAACTTGTAGGCCTAATTGAAGTATATATACTATAAAGCAATTTTGTAAATATGGTTTCTTAAAATTGAAATTGATCCTCTAATGGCAGCCATGGCAATTCTAGAAAGATAAACCCTGTCCAAATCTAAGGAATTCCAAAATTTGGCTAAGAATCCTGGTATAGTACCTCTTGCCCCGATCATCAATCCTGTGACAGTAATACTATCTAGTTGGTATTTATCTTTGTAATAGTCAATTGTTGGCTCATATATGGCTTTCTTTTCAGAGTCAACTTCCTCAGGTTGGCCACTATGAGTCTCAAAACGAATTGTGGGATCTAATATCATACCAATTTTAGAGGATGGTCTAAATGCAATAATATCTATTCGTCTGTTACTCCCACTAGTGGCCACACCATGAACTTCCTCATAAACTAAATACCAGAGAATATATTTTTTAAACAAATTGAAGTCCATCTACAATTTTGATATTTGATATTTAGTATATATTTTTAAATGTTGATATTTATGTACATATTTTCAATATTGACTAGTCCAGACTATATTACTGATACTAAATTTTGTGAAAAACTTGAATTACTTTAAACGTGTGTAGGAGATGTTATTACATTTACATGGAAGTGACGATGGCAGTAATATTTCCTGACATATACGTATCATGAGTAATTATGCACCGCACAGATTCTTGTCATCCCAACTTCTTGTAAAAAAGTTAAACTAAAAATAAAAAATGAATGTATATTCTTCCTATTATATCATAGGATTGGTCTCTTGTCAGATGACTGAAAACAAGTAATGGTCTCTTAAACCAATTTATAGTAAATTAGCACTTACTTCTGATTATGAAGAGTTAGTTGATTGTTAAATCCTTAAATAAGTTTATAATTGAAATAATTCAATATTTATACAATGAAAATGTAATGTTTTAATTAAACTAAGTTAATATATTTGGCGTGAAAAAGCTTTTTACATTTATCTTTAAATTATTTATTGTTTTTATGGGTTTTAAACTTTTTTCTCTAAGGAGGGAGAAAATTTCAATATTTCAGAATAAAGTATTTAGGAAAATTGTTGGACCAAAATCAGTCAAACATGCAGGTGAATAAAAAAACTACATAACAGTAAGCTGTACCGAAATGCATCACGTGGAGATAGGTGACCGATATTGGGAAGTTAGGGAAATAATGGGACAACGAAATTCATTAATCCTTATTTTCATCGTCCTGAAGAATACTGTAATAAATATTAGAATATACAAATTAATTTTGCTGACATGTAGCGCTACATTTTTACAGATATCTGAGGTGTATTCAATATATAAGTCTATCAAATGGACGAAAATAGGATAAGTATAAATCTGTTAGATTTCTTAACCGAGATATACATATAAAAATATATATGTTATAATTAAATTTTTGAGACCGAGCAATGCAAGCTTAATATGACATGATAAGAAAAATAAATGCTCGGACGGGCCTTGAACCCGGACCTCTGTATTGATACTCCAGTGCGCTACCGATTCGCCACCGAGCAAGTCTAGTACAAGCATTCATTTTTCAATCCAGAGGTCCGAGTTCAAGCATTTATTTTTCTTATCATGTCATATTAAGCTTGCATTGCTCAATGTCAAATTTTAATTATAACGTCGATAAAGCGTCACTGCTATAAAGTAAAAATATTCTTTTTAATTTGCTTACTTGTTATAGGAGCAGCTACTAGGTGGCAGTGGAGACCGAGTTCTCACTACATCTCGTAATAATAAGAGAATATGTATATATATATGGTTTAGATCCCCGGCCGGGGCAGTTTTTCTGGGTGAGGTTTTCATCGGGGTTTTTCTTCACCTGTAAGACAAATGTCAGGAAAACTTTAAGGCCCAAATGGTCCCCGAAATCATATGGCCATCATCACTATCATCCTTATCATTATCATCGTCATCCTTCACCGGTGTGGAAAGCAACGGGAAGGTGCCACACCTACAATTCCCTAGTAAAGCTGCAAGCATAGCATGAAAATGCTATGATTGCAGTGAAAGACCTGCCCTCAGGCAGAATTACTATGGATATATATATATATATATATATATATATATTATATATATATATATATAAGAAAAATTAATGTTTGTATTAGACTTGCTCGATAGTGTAATCGGTAGCGCACTGAGGTATCAATCCAGAGGTTCGGGTTTAAATCCCGTCCGAGCATTTATTTTTCTTATCATGTCATACATAATATTCGCTAATAGCAATTTATATTAGGTTCCACAGTGCCTTAATTCGCTAATATTAAAATGCTGCTTTTAAATTTTGCTCCCCCTAATGACCCACATAATGGACTTGTTCTATATTTTAAGGAAAGGATTAGGCCCTACTTGTGGAAAATTTAACACTAGATTTATCTTATTTGTGAGGAGTATTGAATTTAAAAAAATGTGTTTAAAATGCTTTTAAAATGCAACAAAATTGTATGTTGCTAGAAAAAATCTATATAAAGAAAACATATGAGCCCCCTAATTAAACGATAAATCTAATAAAAACGTTTATGTATCGCTTATGAAAGTTGCATCCTCCTGCTGATAAAAAAGATCACTCTCTGACGTTGGTATTCACCTAGAGTATGAAAAGATCCACAAAATTACATTTACACATATTCCTCTTACCAAAATGGTACGAGGGATGGTTTCTCTATATTGACATCAATCGAAACAAAAATCAGAAATTGCTTGAACCGAGAATCTTCACTAATATTCGCACTAACGAATCGAGGAGATAGTATGCAGAAACCATGCTCAACCATCTCATTAACCAGTCAGAAACATTTAAATTCATATTTTTCCCATGGTAATATATAACACAGTTACCGGTATGTAAAATTAATAACATGCTTTCAATTTTATAGTAATATCTGAATTATTTAATGAGTGATAATTTGCATAATTTACCTATTTTTAAACATTACGTAGAATTTGAAATGAAGATAAATCTGGGACTAAATGCTTGAGCGGAAAAATTGTCTTCTGGGATACCCTGACAGAAAGAGTTGATTATAATTGTTATTGACATTCTCTATCCCCTTAAGGAGGGTGATGGGTGAAATTTCTATTTTCTACATTGTTTGAGCCAGCGACTTGATGTTTTATACAAACATTCACTAAATAATACAGAATGGCGTGTTTAAGTTTCATTCTTCTGAGACATCTGTTTTAAGAGTTATTAAATATTATATTTTTTTAAATTTGCATATATTATAATTAAATGGGTTCCACAATATTTTAGTAAAATGTCTAATTTTTTTTACAATACCCCTAAAATATTTAGAAAAACATCATTCATTAGAATTCTTATAATGTGAATACAAAGGGAGAAAAAAATGTACCTCAAGCGTGGAACTACAAAAAAATTAATAATTGCATACATTGTATTCTTTATTTCTTAAAATACTACTTCAATCATGAAACCCATGCTCTATTTCGTTGCCCATCGTTTTATTTTTTATTTATTTATTTTAGGACATGCAGTAAAAATTTGAACCTTCTAGGACAAAATTTCTGAATTCCATTCAATTTTGAATGTACAAAAACGCAGTGAAAATAAAAGTGTGGAAAAATAAGTTTAAAAATTTGCATGCAGGTTGCATTTAACTGGTGCATTTAACTGACGTAATTTAGGGCACTTAGAAGCGCCATAGGCCTCTGAAACTTTGCCAACATATACATTAGATTACAGGCTATTTTTAGTACACAAAAAAAAAACAAAAAAAATATGTCAATTTTGATCTCAAAAGGTCAATATTTCACCCATCACCCCCTTAAGCAATCATTGGTAGCTATTTAAATTTCTACATAACCTTCACCTACTTATTCGTGAACAGGACATATGATTCTGTCACTTTAATAATAATAATAATAATAGCTTTATTTTACCTGGCAGAGTTAAGGCCTTAAGGCCTTGTCTACCACTCAACCAGGTAAGATTAAGTTTTTCTAACTGGTTGTTTAATTATTTAGCTATTGAATAAGATTATTAATAATATATTTATTCATGATAAGTCTAGACTTCGGATTTTTAGACTCAAAAAAAGTATTTTTAGGCACCTAAAATAGATTTTAAAAATTGTAAAGTATGTTTTAAAATATTATATTAGACACTTTAAAAAATTGTAATATCACATAATATCACTGTCATTGTCCACCTAAAATAGGTTTTAAAAATTGTAAAGTATGTTTTAAAATATTATATTAGACACTTTAAAAAATTGTAATATCACATAATATCACTGTCATTGTCCACCTTTGTGGTCTCGAGGTAGCGAGCCCGCAGTGGGCCCGGGTTCGGTTCCCGGTCAGGACAAGCTTCCTGGGTGAGGTTTTTCGGGATTTTTCCTCGCCTGTAAGATAAATTTCAGGTACCTTCGAGGACCAAAAGGTCCCCGAACATCATATGACCGTCATCATTATCATCCCACGGTGTGGAAAGGAACTGGAAGCTACCTCACCTATAATTCCCTAGCAAAACTGCAAAACATGGCATGAGGGTGCTGTGATTGCAGCGAAAGATCTACCCTAGAGCAGAACACTATAGATAGATCACTATCATCAATAGCAAAATGGATACACGAATAATGAAATTAATGAAATAAGTAGAGGTAGTCAAGTATGGAAATATATTTATTGACGAGAAAAGTTTCTCTAGACCAGATGTCTAAATTTCTAAGTGTTTCAAATTTTATATTTAAAATCAATTTTATAAATTTAAACAAAAAATCGGATATGTAATTCAATTTCGTATTTTACGGGAAGTTAAAAAAATACCAAAGATCTGAAATTTCCCGAGATTGTGATCGCTGAACTGGAACAAATTACGTAAATTTGAAATAAAAAATCAATTTTAGGCTCAAAACCAAAAAAATAGGTAGTAGGGGAAAAATTCTAGGCGAAGTTAAACACTTCCACGTGGTATAATGTCATCTTTGGTATATAATTTGATTTTTATTTATTCTTTCGGGGGGAAAATAGGTAAGGGGCATATATATCCTAAAATACAATTAGTTCATAACATTGAATGCATTATATTTTGCAGATGATGCCCAAGAATGAGGTGGGAGAATTACATTAACTATGATTTGAGGGAAGTAGATTATACAGGGGATGATTGGAAAACATTGGCTCAGGATAGGAATATATGGAGAGCTTATGTCCGTGGGGCCATGAACCTATGGGTTCGATAGTGCCAGTGAGTTAGTCAGTCAGTCAGTCAGTCAGTCAGTCAGTCAGTCAGTCAGTCAGTCAGTCAGTCAGTCAGTCAGTCAGTCAGTCAGTCAGTCAGTCAGTCAGTCAGTCAGTCAGTCAGTCAGTCAGTCAGTCAGTCAGTCAGTCAGTCAGTCAGTTAGTTAGTTAGTTAGTTAGTTAGTTAGTTTAGATGATACAGTATTAATTTTTGACAAAGAAGTCGGGCTACAAAAACAGTGTATCAATTAAATAATATATGTAAGAAAAATGATATAATAATTTCAACATTAAAAACTAAAGTAATGGCGTTCCATGGAAAGTACCCAGTAAGAACAAAAATAGTAATCGAAGATAAAGTGTTGGAACAGGTTTGACACTTCAATTATTTGGGCTGCGATATAACATATGAAGAAGAATAAGATATAAATAAGAAAATGAAGAAATTTTAACATATTTGTGGAACAATCTGACGAACACTGAGGAATAAAGTAAGAAAGGTTGGCAGCTAAGATTTTACTCAACGATGGCACTACCAGTGACGATGTATGGAAGTGAGGCCTGGATCCTGAAGGAAAAAGAAAGAAAGTAGCATTCAGGCAGCGGAAATGAGATACCTACGGGTTGTGAAAGGTTGTACTAGAGAAGAGCATATTAGAATTGAGAATATTAGAGAGGAACTAAAAGTACAACCACTTCTTCAACAAATAGAAGAACACAGGAACAATTTGATAGAACATCTGCAAAGAATGACTGAGGATAGGTTGCCAATGATGGCAATGATGTATAATCCTGGAGGACGAAGATCGGTAGGAAGACCAAGAAAGCGCTGGGCTGAACAGATGTGAGATCGGAACAGGCAAAGACCTAATCCGTGAAGAATGATGATGATGATGATGATGATGATGATGATGATGATGATGATGATGACCTAAAATTCGAAGTCTGCTTTTAAACAATTCAGGGAAAATTCTAAATTATTGAGTGATATGCCATAATAGTTAATTTAATACGGTTCTCCTGGTACTAACCATACTGAAAGGCTATGTGGTTTTCGTTAGTACAGCTTCATTATGTTGTTTTTTCCATGCTGGAAAGTTTTGTGGCAACCGTCCCGCTCGCCACTGGAAAGACTAGCACGTGCTCTGGAAACAGCAGGTGCAGGGGGGACTACTTTCAAAATGCTTCCTATTAATATGAAGACGTTGCGTTAAGCCTAACGATTTCCCCACCTGACTCTTGTGCTATTGTCGCTTGAGCAGGGAGGACAAATCTCCCCATCATCTCGCTACTCATATGGTCATTACACATTTACCACACTCCTCCATATTTCATTCCCTCAATTTCTATTATAAATGGGTATATTTATCATGTTTACTTACATCAAAGTTTTTCCGCCATTTTCTTCTTTCAATAGACACATAATTTAAAAATAATAATGCATAGAAAACATAAGGTTACTACGATAGAACTTCCTGCTACCCATCATAACATACTGTTGTGCGTTATAATGAACTGGTTGAACTATCATCCATATTAAGTTTTAATATATAAAAACATGTACATCCACGTAAACAGAGACAAATGGAGGGCATTCGTGAATTTGGTATTGAACCTAAGGTTCCCATAAGTAATGGATTTAGATACTTTCACTTAAACTAGAGAGAAAACTCTATTTTGTTCCTGGAAAGACGGAATACACGTGTTTCATACAACAACCATCATTTTTTAAAAATTGACATTGTAAATTTTTAAGGTGATTTTATGTATATTTTCACATGTCCCTAAGCTATTTATTTTCTTGATTTATACAAGAATGAAATAACTCCTGGTAATTCTGTCATCATTATTTTTCTCATTAATTAATGTAAAATAGAATTGCATACTTGGTTTATAGGAGCCTCTAATTTAACAATTTTATTTTACAATAACAGCTATTTATAAAGTTTACCTTTAATAAAATAATATAATACATACTAATTTGTTTAATGATTGATATTAATGAGTCTATAGAACAGAAGGGTTTTTATATATTAAATATATACTCTACTTTCCGTTAAATATGTTTACAGTCATATTAAATATTCTAATTACGTACATTTATTTAAGGTTAGGCTATTTAAAAATGCTGAGACATAATAGTACATAATAGTATCAATAACAATACTGATAATAATAATAATAATATTATTATTAAAAATAATAATAATATAATATATATTTCCAGTTGTAAAAATGTTGATACATTTTTCCGGCACCAATGATTTCTCTTCAATTTCGCTTTATAATTTCCCTCCATTCCTCTCTATTATATCATATTTCTTCCTCTATTTTCCAGTCCTTCAAAGTTTCTTTACCTCTAATCCCTTGGATCCAAATGAGATTTGGTCGTCCTTTCCTTCTCGTTCCTGATGGTGTCCATTCCAATATTTCTTCGGTAATCTTTCGTCCTCCATTCGCCTAATATGTCCGTACCATTTCAGTTGCTTTTCTTGGATCCATCCATAGTAATTATGCCCGAAGGCAGGTCCTACACTGCAATCATAGCATTTTCATGCTATGCTTGCAGCTTTACTAGGGAATTGTAGGTGTGGTAGCTTCCCGTTGCTTTCCACACCGGTGAAGGATGATGATGATAATGATAGCAATGATGATGATGATGATGGTGATGGCCATATGATTTCGGGGACCGTTTGGGCCTTAAAGTTTTCCTGGCATTTATCTTACAGGTGAGGAAAAACCCCGATAAAAACCTCACCCAGAAAAACTGCCCCGACCGGGGATCGAACCCGGGGCCGCTGCGTGACAAGGCAGCACGCTATCTCGAGACCACAGTGGTGGACTTTTCTTGGATAAATTCTAAAATTGAGTTTTGTACATTCATGTTCTCTTTTATAATTTTATTTCCAATTTTCTCTCCCCTTGATAACCTAGCAGATCTCCATTAGTCAATTTCTGCTACTATTAATAATAATAATAATAATAATAATAATAATAATAATAATAATAATAATAATAATAATAATAATAATAATAATAATAATAATAATAAAATAATAACAAATAATAATAATAATAATAATGCAATGATTCATTCTGTTTAACATAAATTATATTATTTAATTACAGAAATATTTAATTACAGCAGATACTGCTGAAATTGATTTTTAAGTTAGTACAATAGGACAGTCCGAAGCCTCTTGCGGTCAAATGAACGTAGATATTTAGAGGAAGTCATACGAAATATCTGGAGGTAGGATTTGATTGAAAATGCTCAATTGAAGTTCCACGTCAGTCATGATTAGAAATAAGTAATTTCCCTTCGACTTATCACATGGAGTGTTGCTTATGAAGCAACGCAATTCATTTAAGAATAAAATTATTTCAAATTGTGCCTTATTCATATGAACAATGTAAGAGTTTTTGGATTAATTAAAAAAATTACAACAAAAATTGTTTGTGTTTTAGCCAATTTATTCAAAATATGTATTTATATAAAACTATTACAGAAATATTTTTTATGTGAAAAAGTACTTCCTATACAGATTATAATATTCTGGTTCGGAATTTCAGTCTATACGTATCAGCATCGAGCCGTGTAACCTTAGGTCGATTAATGAATCTCTGCAGTTAATATGGCCGAATGGGGTGAAATTTGATGTTTTACTCTCACTTACGGATGATGTACGGTATATTAAGGCTGCAAAATGCCTTTCTGAAGCTTGTATGCAATAGAATATGTGAGCAGATACTTGCTTTGTATTGTGAAGTTATAAATTAATTTCAGACGGCAAAAAAAAAAAAAAAAATTCTGAAAGCTCCAACAAGAATAGATTTGTTCCAAGCCAAGAATCCAAATATTGCACTTCCACCTAGACCCATAATTACTCGTTGAGGGCATAGAAATAGTAGACTATTATGCAAAAAAATAAATAAATAAATAAGCAATAGATGAAATTGGAATTCCTCAGAACTTACTTAAGGACAATAGATTAAAACATATCTTGGATAAATGCAATTTTGAGTTTATTATGGCAATCTAGAAAATATTAAAAATATAAACCAACTTGTTGACTGAGACAATTAATGGGGTACATGACATTGAGAAAAAAAAAACATGCTGTCAAAGGTCCTAAAGTAGAAGATATTAAACAGAACTTTAAAAGTGTGTTCGAAAATAATGACTGATTTCATCTTCTTCTTCTTCTTCTTAAACTTAATTTGTAGGATTTTCATCCTGTTTATTTCCAAAATCACTCCTCGGAGGAAGACGTATTGGATGTGCATTCACTGTCTATCCATCTCTTGGCTGGTCTTCCTCTTGTTCTTCCCCCATCCATTGGTCTATCTTCTTTAGCTTTTTTTGCAAGCCGGTTTTCTTCCATTCTTTCTATATGACTCTTCCAATATTTTCGTCTATCTATAATACATTTTGTTATCACTTGAATATGGCATTTGTCCCTAATTTCCGTGTTGTGTATTTTATCAAATAATGTTTTCTCCTGAATAGTTCTTAAGATTTTCATTTCGCATGTGCTCATTATTTGTTTAGTTTTTGTTGTACCAGCCCTAGTTTCTGCTCCATATACGATAACTGGTCGAACTATCGTTTTGTATATGCGGGTTTTGCTTTCTATTGACATATGTTTGTTGCGCCAAATTAAATCTTTCATATACCCTGATATTTGTGCTGCTTTATCAGCTTGTTTCTTTACTTATTTTATTAAATTTTTAGTGTTTGTTATTAATACACCTAAATAATTAAATTCTGACACTTGTTCTATAATTTTTCTTTCCACTTCTAATTTGCATCTTACTGGTTTTTTTGATATTGTTAAGCATTTTGTCTTATTCGTGTTAATTTCCATATTGTATTTTTTTGGCATCTATATTAAATTAATGTAAAGATCTTTGTAAATTATCTTCAGATTCTGAAAGGAGAACGACATCATCTGCGTAACATATTAAGTGAATTCTAGTGTTTCCCATTTTATAACTCAAACGTGGTGGTATGTTTTCAATAATTTTATCCATTATAATATTAAATAAGAATGGATTTATAGAGTCACCTTGCCTGATGCCCTTTGTGGGGGTTATTTCTTCAGTTTGCTGTTCTTTTACTTTGATTACTGTTTTGCAGTGTGTGTTAATTGATATTATTGCTCTAATCAGTTCATTAGGAATTTTATTCTCTCTCAAGATGTGTACATCATCTTCATGCTGTACTCTATCAAAAGCTTTCTTCATATCTATGAAACATAATAATACTGGTTTATTGAATTCCCATGATATGTGTAAAATTGTAAACGTGTTGAAAAGGCAAAGTAGACGTTTGATGAAATTTAAAATTTGAGTGTCAGTGGCGTTCCTTTGATTAAATATGTAGGATTGTCTTCTTATGATGTTGAACAGTCCTCCCGATTTCGAGTTTATTTAACACTCCACTGTCCCAACATTAATGGTGAGTGATTTTTATAATACATATTCTTTTTAATACTGAATCACTTTTTTTTATTTTACATATATTTTCCATTTTTACTACAAAAAAAGTTTTTAGCACTCCCTACTTATAATAATTATACATAATTGCAGAAATTATGATTTTTAATAGCTAACGGATGCGAATACTTATTTTAGAATAATTTTATTCGTTAATAGTAATTGTAAAACTACTATAAGATAGCAACTTGAGATTTCTTGCAATGCAAATTATAACAAAAAAAGTACATTTTCGTTTTTCAAGGAACATTTTTTTGTTACTCAGAAAAAAATAAAATATGTAATTTTATATTTTACCCATAAATTGGTAAGTCACTACTTTCTCCGGTCAGATATATAAATGTGGAGGAACGCAATGAAAACGAAACCATTCATAACTGTTATTATTAGGTACATTGAGTAATTCGACACACATTTAACTAATTCCTACTCGTTCGTTTTCTTCTTTTTTACTAAGAATATCAAATAAATTAAACCAATTGATGCACTTATAAGAAACATTGCAAATTTAAGGGTTAAATGAGCTCCAAAGAACTGAAATTCAAAATTGCTACCCTTCTCTAGATATCCTATGAGCAGCTGGAGAACCCCATTTGTAGTGAACACAAATTAATGAAACTTTCTGATCTAACAGTTATTGGAATGCAGCAGTTTCCATTAAGGCGTAGTTTTATTACTATTAATGAATAAAATCAGCCAGAAACTGTATGTGTACTGTATATATCCTAAATAATGGTCTTAAAATAGGTGAATGAGAACATCATTTTTACTTTAAAAAAAAAGTAAACATTATTAAATCCGTTATATTACTAAAGAAGAATAAAAGTATCAAACTTGATAACCTTGAACTACTGTTTATTTCATCTTTCGGAAATGGATCTAGCCAATTAGTACTCTTGCATCTCTGTAGTTAGTGGCCATCCGCTTTCCTTGTTTTAAGGTTCTGAAGAAATGTACAGAACTTCCGCATTGATGATAATAAACAATAAAACTCTACACGAAGACTTCGACAGGTGGCTCCTGGTGAGGTAAGTGACATCACAATCCTTCACTTAAATCCCCGGAGGAGACGTTCTCGTGCCGGCTGGACCAACGGGTTCAAATACCTCGCTCACAAATTATCGTAATTAAGAGAATACCAAATATAATCTTACATTTATAGTATTTAAACTCTAAGATGAAATATATTTCCTTCATGATGTTTAAATTGGCTACTTTATTATAATTCATCTGCGCAAAATGCTAACATTTTTTGTTACGTTGCGCTATATAATTTAAACCAGCGCTCTCTGAACACCTGAAGTATTCTTTTTTTTTGGGGGGGGGATATAATTCCAGAAGAACTACGTACTTTTCCACTGTGTTTCTTCTTCTTCTTCTTCTTCTTCTTCACTTCCTGGTTTAGGCAAGAGTTGCCTGTTCCGTCTTCGCTAATAGATCTAAGACCATCTCTTCCGAGGACGTCCGACAGCTCTTCTTCCTCTTGGGAAATAATGGAAGATTTTATTTGGTAATCTACTTTCTTCCATTCTTTCTACATGTTCTTTCCACTGTATCTTGTTGTTAAATATCTTTTCTTTTATGGAGTAGATCTGCATTCTTCACGGATATCCTCGTTTCTTATCTGGTCCATTCTAGTGCAGCCTTTTACTCTTCTTAAAAATTTCATCTCGGCTGCTTGGATTTTACTTTCTTGTTTGGTAGTGGTAATCCAAGATTCACTCCCAAACAAAAGGACAGGGACAACCATTGTTTTATAAAATTTTAATTTTGTTTCTTTAAGGGCTTTATTATTCAATGTTCTATTTATTGTACCACAAATAGACTGTGTTTCTTTTCTTAGAATACTATATTTACTAAGAGAGAGGAATGACAATGATGGTTCATTAACTTCTTTGTATTTGAATTGGAATTTTGTTAATGGCAGCACTGGTTGGGACATGTCTGTTTTCGGTCAACGTGAGATGTTCCATGATTAATAATATTTTTAACAAACAGTACTGTCTTCAACACGATGAGGCGACTGATTCTCATCTCCCTCTCATCTGGAAAACCGATTTCTTAATTGTTTGATTGCAAGAGAATTTTAGTTTAGTGACCAGTGAGATCTCTTGATACTTTCACATGAAGATACATAAAGTCATTGATTATTAAACTTAGGTAGCCTAAATACCAAAAACATTATTGTCAAGGCCCTACTTCCCTGTATCGCTGTACAATAAATACCACGAGTACAATAAAAATAAAATGCTGCACAGTGTTTAACGCCATAGTACTGCACGTAGCGAGGTTAATTGTTTTAAATTCACTGAGAAGATTTTCAATTCTTAATATTTTTATTAACTATAAAAAAGGATGAGAAAAATAATGTGTAACAAAGAATCATAAAATGAGTGCAAAAAATATCCATTTTCATTCTCGTTGTCAGACATATAAATATTTATTGTAATATTTTCCATAGTAATTCTGCCCGAGGGCAGGTCCTTCACTGCAATCATAGCGTTTTCATGCTATGCTTTGCAGCTTTGCTAGGGAATTATAGGTGAAGTAGCTTCCCGTTGCTTTCCACACCGGTGAAGGATGACGATAATGATCAGGATGATGATGATGATGATGATGGCTGGATGATTTTCGGGGACCGTTGGGCCCTAAGCTTCCTGGCATTTGTCTTACAGGTGAGGAAAAACCCCGAGAAAAACCTCACCCAGGAGCCTGTCCCGACCGAGAATCGAACCCGGGCCCCACTGCGTGACAAGGTAGCACGCTACCTCGAGACCACAGCGGTGGACTTATGTACCGTAATATAATTGCTTTAATTATTCTAAGTTTAATTTTATTAACATCTGTATGCCTATATTTAATCTCATCCTGATTGAAGAAATGAGCAAGGCCAGTTCAATCATCTAATTACTTTTCTAAATTTCCTATAAACTATCTACAAAGGGATTTAAACTAAAGAAAAGAAAGGTAGAGAAAGAGGAGGGAGACAGAGAGTTAGAGATAGAGAGTTAGAGTGAGTGAGAGAGAGAGAGAGAGAGAGAAGAGAGAGAGAGAGAGAGAGAGAGAGAGAGAGAGAGAGAGAGAGAGAGAGAGAGAGAGAGAGAGAGTGAGTGAGTGAGTGAGTGAGGACAGAGGGAGGAGAGAGGGAGTCTTATATTTATGACGAACATAATTACTTATTTAATTCTGGAGAGATAATTTCCTTTAATTGACCAATTCGTTTTAATGATAATGATATATATCATAATAAACAATACTCTTTTTTGGCCACTACAATTATTAACTCATTTTAAATTCCTGGTGAAGTATATTTAAAGTCATTCAAATCGCGAAGAGAATAAATTGCATTTAGCGAAAAGAATATGAGGATGTTAACAACGTTGTTCAACATTGTTATCGAAATAACTTCATTAATTTCTTTATTTTGGTATACAATTATAATTAATTATATAATAAGAACAGTTAAGTCTCGTAAACTGCGATGGCAGGATATGTGGCATGAATGGGGAATGAAGAACGTGCATGGAAGCTTGTTGTAGGAAAACCAGATGGAAAACGCCCAGTTGGTAGACCAAGAATGAGGTGGGAAAATAGCATTAACTACTATCTCCTCTATTTAATTTTGTACTAGAGCATGCCTTCAAATCTTTAGAGGATGAGGAAGGTCTACAACTTAATGGTATTAATAAGCTGTTAGTTTATGCTGATGATGTAGTACTATTGGCCGATAGCGAGGAGATACTAAAGGACAACACGCACACACTATTGAGTAACACAGGAATTAGGACTGGAAGTAAATATCAATCAAACTAAATATATGGTCACACGTAGAAATGCATTATACAATGGAAATGGACAGCTAATGACAAATGAGGGAAATTTTGAGGAAGTGGCTGAAATCAAATACCTAGAAACAATAATTACAAATAGGAATGAGATGCGCAAAGAAATTAAAAATAGGCTCAATTCTGGAAATGCGTGCTATTATGCATTACAGGGACTTTTGATGTCCCAACTCCTTTCAAAAAACGTTAAACTGAAAATATATAAAAAATATTATTCTACCAGTTATATTATATGGGTGCGAAACATGGACTCTTACTTTAAGGGAGGAAATGAGATTACGAGTTTTTGAGAATAAAGTTCTTAGGAAAATTTTTGGACCAAAGAGAGATGAAGAGACAGGTGAATGGAGAAGACTACTAACAATGAACTACATGGTCTTTATAGGAAGCCAGATATAATAAGAACAGATAAGTCTCGTAGACTGCGATGGGCAGGACATGTTGCGCGTATGGAGAATGAAAGACGTGCATGGAAGCTTCTTGTAGGAAAGATAGAGGGAAAACGCCCAGTTGGTAGACCTAGAATGAGGTGGGAGAATAATATTAACTATGATTTGAGGGAAGTAGGTTATACAGGGAATGATTTAAAAACATTAGCACAGGATAGGGATGTATAGAGAGCTTAAGTCCGCACGGCCATGAACCTGTGGGTTGGATAGTGCCAGTAAGTTAGTTAGTTATTGAATTAGGCATATTATAATTGCTACATATAATTTATTTTTTATGCCCATAAAGTATTAATATATATTTTTTAAATTGTATAAGCCTGCATTTATCTACTGGTCTCATTTCTTATGAACCTCAAGTACAAAGATTCCATATGGGTAGTTCAGTGGAATTCCGGAAGTCTGACACCCATCTCGAGTATGATATTAAGGGCTTTATTTAAATTGGTAGATTGGTATCACAGGTATGAGGTAAATTGGATAATCTCGCTACAACATGTGGTATGGCCAGACTGCTAACATACGGGCGTGCCAGCAGCATGCCAAATATCCTGAATCGACATCGGGAAACAGGGCTTGCCCTAAAATCTCCCTGACATAAGTAATACATGAAAATCTAATAAATACAGAGACAGTGCATCGTTAAAATCTATGTTAAGGATTTAGTTAGACAATTTGAGCTGCTGCTTCTTACCTGATATTTCAGTAGTTTCCATACAGACAGATGAGCGTACGCTGTAGCGTAGATGGTTAAGGCTATAAGCTACAAACCGGAAGATCGAGGGCCCGATTCCCGGTGGGGTCAGGATTTTTAAACTGACCTAAAATTTCTGGTGGCATCATGGCCCTGGGGTCGACTCAGCCTCTAACGGAAATGGGTACCAAACTCTTGTTCTGGGGGCAAAGGCCGCCGTCACAACCCGGTTGATTTCAAGTGCCGATTGTCTAGAAAAAAAGTGGGAGCCTTTAATCCCCTGCTACCCCCAAGGGTCTCCTATGGCCTGTAGTAAGATCACTTTATCTTTACCTTTTTTTCATACATACAGAATTATCAGAATTATAGGAATCTAATCGGTGATACGATTCAATTAAAATTTTTATTTTCTGGTAGTTGGGATCGTCTGCAGAGAGGACAGTCAATCTTCACATATTTTACTGAATCCAGCTGTTGAAGTTTAGGTTCCTGTAAGTTCGCTAAAATAATTATTTCTAATGGTACTTACACTTCCATTCGTTGTGATAAACACGTATATTATAGACACTGTCGCTGCGTCGGTAAATTAATCTGATAGGCTAATGATTTTCATGTACACCTATGGTTCCAGGGTGTGGGTTCAAACACTAAAAAAATGTATTCCGTATAGTACAGACTTCTTCATTTATAACCTAACGGGCACACGGCGTTATGCCTGTGCATAATTGGGTATGCCACAACCGGCTTTGTTCCTACATAAACTCCGCGCGTAAAGCATGTATAAAAAATCTTACTTTATAGATGCTGGGTTACCTTGTTTTAAACAGTGGACACGTGTACCCTTATAAGGTTTTAGTTTTAATAATTTAGTTGCTCTATGTGCAGAAGACTTTGAAATTCCCATCTGTTGTGCTAATTTGGCATGGATTTTGTTGGTGTACTTTCAAAACTTGCGCCTATTTCGTCTAACTTTTCCTCTGTTAAAACTGCACGTTTCTACGTCGTCATTATCATCATCATCCATGCAAGTATTAGGCCGTGTGGCCTGTTACGGTCTCAAAGAGTGCTTTTTGGAAGTCCCAGCAACCTTTTGCCTTGGGGGCAGTAACGAAGCATGGCTTTTGGAATTCTATGAGACGGCATTTGTTGACGATGGGCTTTCCAGTTGTTCTGGTAGTTTTGTATATGGTGAAGAATGGGTTCTACATCGAACTATTCCATAATTTCCTCATTTCGTTTATGGTCCCACTTTGTATGGCGCATAAATTGCATATCATTTGCTGTTATTCGGCTTTCATCTCTTCTTCATATTGTCCATGTTAACCTATCTTAATACTGGTCTTGCGAGAACCTTATAAAGCCGTAATCTTGTGTTCTTCTGTACTAAAGATGGTTTCATTGTACTGTTAATTACCCCCGTTGTTTTTGTGAAGTTTGTTATTTTCTTTGATATATCAGATTCATCTTGAAATGTTAAATTATAACCCAAATAATTAAATTATTTTACTCGTTCTAAAATTTCATCATCCAAATCATCCTCATGAAATTATTATTTTTTCAGTAGTGGAACAGTTGATGATGATGGCGATGATGATGATGATGATGATGATAATAATAATATTTATGGTCCCACTTTGTATGGCGCATAAATTGCATATCATTTGCTGTTATTCGGCGTTCATCTCTTCTTCATATTGTCCATGTTAACCTATCTTAATACTGGTCTTGCGAGAACATTATAAAGCCGTAATCTTGTGTTCTTCTGTACTAAAGATGGTTTCATTATACTGTTAATTACCCCCGTTGTTTTTGTGAAGTTTGTCATTTTCTTTGATATATCAGATTCATCTTGAAATGTTAAATTATAACCCAAATAATTAAATTATTTTACTCGTTCTAAAATTTCATCATCCAAATCATCCTCATGAAATTATTATTTTTTCAGTAGTAGAACAGTTGATGATGATGGCGATGATGATGATGATAATAATAATAATAATAATAATAATAATTATCGGAACAATAGTAATAATCATAATAATGATAAATTATAGGTTATCAGCAATAAGTTAACTTCACAAAAATAACAGAAGTAACGAGCAATGCATTTAAATAACAAACAGAGTTAAAGAAAACAAGAATTAAAATATAAATATTACCTTGGTGACTCATACTCTTTTATATAATATTATCATAGACTATTAAAGAACCTAGATTTTTATACATACTTTACTCGTGGAGTTTATGTAGGAACAAAGCCGGCTGTAGCAAACGCAACCGCGCACAGGCAAAACGTCGTGTGCCCGTTAGGTTATAAATGACGAACCCTGTATTACTGCACGCGATATACCTTCAAGCCTAAAATAAGGGGCCCCTGAGGGAAATATTTCCTGCCCTTTCGCGCCCAGATTTAAAGTATGACGCTAATGACTCGAGTTATTAAAAGAGTATTTAAATATAATACTAACTGTAGACACTGCAATATATTTAGATTTTTGTTGTTGTCTGGGTGTCGCCTCGTCCGAAAGTTTTGAACTACTGTTTCCGCTGTCATGTTATGGCCTCCTTCAGACGCTCTGGACACGGCGACGCCCGGACAACAAAACTTTAATGCAGACAAGGACCGAGGAAGTCTACGAATTTTTACTGCAGTATTTTGTTGACTGTTGACAAACGGAGGAAGTGATCAGCAGGTCTTCAAATCTGTCTTCCTTGTAATGTAATTATTTTATTCTAGATTTGAATGTAAAATTTTATAACACAAACTTGACAGTTTACTCTCCAAACAAAACAGTTAAATTCAGATGAAGATATGAATAAAGTTAACATGGACACCTTTCTTTGAATTATCAGAGAATGCACTTTCCCATCTTATGACATAGTTTCCTTACCAGTGATTCCTCCACTTTTTAATATGATATGTTTAGAAACATGTTATGTTTAGAAACCTCATACGTATACAAAAAAGAATTGAACTACCAGTACTTGGTATCGTTTTATGCTAAATACAAATACATTTCATCATCATCATCATCATTTTCTTCCTTCACGGATTAGGTCTTTGCTTGTTCCGATCTCACATCTGTTCAGTCCAGTGCTTTCTTGGTCTTCCCACCGATCTTCGTCCTACAGGATTTTACATCACTGTCATCTTTAGTATCCTATCCTCTGTCATTCGTTGTAGGTGTTCTATCCAATTGTTCCTGTGTTATTCTATTTGTCGAAGAAGTGGTTATTTTTACTCTTAAAATTCAGGCTACAACATATTCGAAATACATATATCAGACAAGAAATGGATGCACAAGAAACTGTTATCGATAGGATAACAAAGAGAGCTCTACAGTGTATGGACATGTACAACGGATGTCGGAAACAGGTGTTGGATTGGATGGTGCCAGGCAGAAGGACGAGGGGGAGAAGTAGAAGAGCATGGTATGAGGGAATATATGATGCCATGAGGAAGAGGGGTATGGAAGATGGACAGTGGGAAGGTAGGAATCTCTGGAAAGCAGGAATCAAAGGCAAATTGCTGTAAAGTGGAAAGTCTGTGTTAAGTAAGTAAGTAAGTAAATTCAACGACCTGGAAGAATAACATTCAGAATTCAATGAGAAAATTTGGTGTAACGAATGAAGACACAGAGGACAGAGAACGATGGAGGACTTTAATTAAGGGAAATTTGTGAATGTTTGTTGCAAACTGATAGTCTGTAAGTCAATAGTTATTTATGTATTTTTTAAAACTCGTGTTATTTATTAAGATTGGATGGAAAAAACTCTCAATGATGAGGAAAATTCTCAAAAATTAAATGAAATTAGAAGAAGAGTCGGCCGAGGTTTGGCTTGTGGTTATGTTCCTTGCCTCTTATTCCGAGGGACGCGGATTCAAACCCGTCCGTGGATTTTCACGATAGAAAAATTCAAGGAACAAGTCGTCCGGGAGGGACTTTAAGCCGCGGGTCCCGAGTCTGAAGATTTTTAGGCTTGTAAAAAACTACAAGCCTGAATTAAAAAGCCTCTCTGCAAAATGTACCGACCATTTCCCATCCTGTAATACCTTAGTTACACACTAGATGTCTCATTGAGGCGCTAGTCCGGCCCCCTATCACTCGGTGACATATGGGTAAATGAGCTTAACTAAATTAACTTGATCAATAAGTTCCCATCGGCGCCCTAATCCCGGCACAGGGAAGGAAAAGGTTAAGAAGAAAGCTTCCCTTACAAAATAAACTATTCTTGCTATATTACAGCATCAATATTAAAAAAAAAAAGCAAAGTCTGTTTAAGTGTTTGTTTTTGTTTATCCAAGCGAGACAGGCATAGCAGGCACATGGCCTACCACCCGGCTACTGGCCTCACATCCACATGTGTTAATCACAGTGGTAGACGATCATCTAGCCAGTGTAGGGGTGACATGTGGTCAGCATGTCAGGCCCTCCAGCCGTTATAGCTGGTCTTCTCAACCTGGAGTCCCTACTTATTGTAGCTATCCAAATGCCTCACGATAGGTGAGCACCGGTTCCATATTGGCCGAAATTCCATGAGAAAATTCCTTCCTCATGGGGACTCGAACCAACGCAAGTCCCTAGCTCTGCGCCAAGGCTTGTTGCCTTAACCAGTCGGCTACGGCGCCATTAATTATTAAATAACACGGGTGTATTTTGTTAAGTTCTAATAAAGTTACTCAACAAAGGTAAATATAGTATAATTCTTAGATAGATGATGGAACATTTTGATTACTGTGAATACTAAAGAGATATTTTATGTCTTTCGGGCTAAATGGCCGTGGTCTAGTTTTATTAACATTCAACGTTTCGTCTACTACTGCGGTAGACATCCTCAGGAAATTCTTCGTTCTCTTTGACCTTCTTCTTCGGCTTTCCCCCGCTTACAGGTTTGCTGTCTTCAATTTGCATTTATCTCTATCGTTCCAATCTCCCTCTTCCAAACTCCTATCATCCATTATAGTTCTGACGTAGGTTTTCCATTTCCATCTTGGTCTGCCACGTTTATTTCTTCCAGGGGGTGACCATTGGTATATATTTTTTGGCCATCTTTAATTTTCCATTCTTTGTACATGGCCATACCATTTAAGCGTTTGATTTTCAATCCTCGTAACAACAGATGTGGTGACATTCATTTCTCTCCAAAGGAATTCATTTTTTTATTTTATCCTGTCTTGTTTTTTGGAGGCTTCTTCTAAAATAATCAAATTCAACTGTTCTAATTTTATTCTTTTGTAATTCCGTCAAAGACCAAGTTTCACTACCATATGACAAAATATTCTGTATTTTCTTTGTAATTATTCCATGCATTGTCTTAGTTGCATTTTTTGCTATTGCAATTTTAGTCTGTACATCTCTCTCACTCTTCAAATGTTGGCTGCAGACTGGCTGTGCATTGGAAATCGTGTCCTTATTTACAGTTATAGGACACGATTTCCAACGCACAGCCAATCTGCAGCCGACATTTGAAGAGTTAGAAGGTCAAGGAGAACGAAGAATCTCCCGAGGATATCTACCATAGTAGTAGACGAAACGTTGAGTGTTAATAAAACCAGACCACGGCCATTTAGCCCGAAAGACATAAAATACATGAATCAAAACGCCTGCCGTGAAAGTCTACAATTTTACATACTAAAAAGATAGTTTTACATGTGCGAATTAAACGTTTACAGTATTTAGAGATGGAATTTTACTTCTGAAAAGTAATGTTTTATGTTTGGATCATACGAGTGCCTGATACAGTGAGGAGTGAGTTTATCTAGAGAATTTTAAATTCAAGAGTGGCATTTGTTAGGACTATTTAACGAATAAAAGTAAGTTGTTTACTCACAAATCATTATTTAAATATAGCAATTTTAAAATATTTATATATTTAATGTAAACGGCGATGTTTGAAAACAAATGAGAAACGATTAGTACGCTTCATATGCTTATTTTGTTCATCACTGCAACCAGATCATATTATTTATTGCCAAAGGAACGCAATATTGTAAGAATTCACTGTAGTGGAGAAAAAATGAAACACATCAAACTGTATATTAATTCATTTCTGATGTCCTATGATGTAAATATTTTCATTATATTTTTCTGGAATGTTATTATCTGGGAAAATACATTTAAGAAAGTGCAAACGGTGGTTTATTTTTTTTTGTGGTATAATCAATTGCTACAAATGTTTTTATATTAACTCCCGCATACGCTATGTGTTGACATGCATGCACTATATATACAATCTGGTAGCCGTATTTCTTAGAGAGTCAGTCACTGCAAAATAATGCTATGACCTATTCAGAATGTTGAAAAGGAGGTGCTTTCTTTATTATGATAAAGTTTAGTTGGTAAATTCTAGACCAAACACGACTGTGATTGGTCGTAAATAAAAAAATCATTGAAATGTGATTGGTCATTGACTCCCATTTGGGGCATGAGTTAAATAGTCGGTCAAATTCCACATGTGATGTAGTGCGTGGGAGATTGTCCAATTCAAGTATTGAGTAGGCCTACATTTTATCAATTGATCACAAATACATTTTTGCACTGAACATCGAGTATGCGAGATTGTTACTTAAAGGATGTCAAAAATTACTTTAAAGTAACGTGTAAAGTATGAAAATGATAGAAAAAATAAGTACTGTAAGAAAAGGAACGTTCTAATCACTTTTAAAAGTTATAGCAGAATATATTTAATAGTTTATGAACTAATCAAAATACTCCCAAAACAGTTTCATACAGTTAAAAGTTTTCACAAAATAGGCTTCTTTATTTTCTGAAAGTTCACCGCTGTGGTCTCGTGGTAGCGTGCTGCCTTGTCACGCAGCGGGCCCGGATTCGATTCCCGGTCGGGACAGGCTCCTGGGTGAGGTTTTTTTTCGGGGTTTTTCCTCACCTATAATACAAATGTCAGGAATTTTAGGGTCCAACGGTCCCCGAAAATCGTCCGGCCATCATCATCATCATCATCCTTATCATTATCATCACCATCCGTCGCCGGTGTGGAAAGCAACGGGAAGGTACCACACCTATAATTCCCTACTAAAACTACAAAGCATAGCATGAAAATGCTATGATTTCAGTGAAAGACTTGCCCTCGGGCAGAATTATTATGGGTGCATTTTCTGAAAGTTCAAAGAGTATATATATTTATATATATCCATCCATCCATAGTAATTCTGCCCGAAGGCAGGTCCTTCACTGCATTTTCATGCTATGCTTTGCAGCTTTACTAGGGAATAATTGTAGGTGTGGTAGCTTCCTGTTGCTTTCCACGCCGGTGAAGGATGGTGATGTGATAATGATAAGGATGATGATGATGTCCATATGATTTCGGGGACCGTTTGGGCCTTAAGGTTTTCCTGACATTTGTCTTACAGGTGACGAAAAACCCCGATAAAAGCCTCACCCAGAAAAACTGTCCCAACCGGGGATCGAACCCGGGCCCGCTGCGTGACAAGGCAGCACGCATATGTTAATGACATATGGCAAGATTTGGGAATGAAAGAGGGGCATCAAAGCTTTTAGGAAAACCATAGGGAAAACGCCCAGTTGGTAAACCAAGAATGATAAAGAAGAATAGCATTAGCCATGATTTGAGGGAAGTTGATTATTGCGATGGGCAGGACATGTGGCACGAACGGGAAAAGAGAGAGGGACATGAAAACTTTTTATAAGAAAACCAGAGGGAAAATGTCCAGTTGATTGGTCAACTCTAAACTTAATTATTGCTTTGAAAAGTCAGCAAAATAAGATTTGTGTTTGTTCTTGAAATAGTGAAATAATCTTATTAAAATCATAACTATATAAATGTTTTGCACACTTACCCGGATATCCTTTGATAAAATAAGAATAAACAGGTGGGAATAAAATGACTACCAGTAATTAAATATCATGCTATGCACGTTTTCTATTTAGTGGAGAATGTTTTCTATTCCAAAAGTCCTTGGGCCTAAATAATAAATACATTTTACATAAACAATAATTTTGAGGAAGACAAAAGAAACAATCATAAAATAATACAGGAAAGCACGAATACTTCGAAAATCCTATAAGAAAAAACTTGAATTATATGCCATCTGACATGTTCATAATGAAATGGAATTATTCCTTAACTTCCTCCCCTTCGATGGCTGCCATATTGCATCTAGACATCATCAATGTGTGTACAATATAATACCTAGGTACATGTCCTTCTGTCAATTTTATCGAAGGGAATAAATTATTTAGTAAATAGCGTCAATAAATTACATTATAATGAGGTGAACTTTACATAATAAGTTCCTCTCTTTTCCACACAAATCGATACACCTTCTTAAAAAATAAAAGTTTCACTTCATTAAAAAATATAAGATTATTTAATACTAGCTAATACGCGGGCATGGGCTGCTACCCCTAAATAAATGAAAATTAATATGCTTTTATGTTTAGTTGAATAAGTAAGGGGAAAAATAATTCATTTATATTTTTTTAGTTACCCCGTACTGATTTCCCGGCGTTGCCCGGGAATCTACTTATCCCGATCTTCTTGACATAAATGAGCTGAAATACTAAAATTATAATGTTTTTATGTTTAGTTAAATAAATAAAAGGAAAAAAATTATTTCGTAATTATTTTTAGATACCCCGTGCTGTGTACCCGGCGTTGTCCGGGGATGTTCTCATCCCGATTTTCTTGGCATAAATGAGTTGAAAGACAAAATTATTGTACTTCTTATGATTTGTTGAATAAGTAAAATGAAAAATAATTATAAATGTATATAGTAATTATTTTAAGATTCCCCGTGCTGATTACCCGGTGTTGCCCCAGGAATCAACTTATCTCGATCTTCTTGGCATAAATGAGCTAAAAGACAAAATGCGTTATTGTGATTTATCCGTAAAAGAATGTCCGCCATATGCTACAATGCTTGCACAGGAATCTACGTACTTGACTCGATCTTCTTGGCATCAGTGAAAGAAAAAAATAGTAATTGTGAGTTATCAGTAAGAGATAAACGCATGCTGTCGGGACTTTTTTTGTAGAGCTTTTTGAGATATTCAATTCTGTATACATTAATTGTGTGTATTTGTTATGATTTAGGCAGCGTAAGCCATTTAAGCGTCCAAAGAACTAATTTTTGCACTTACTCCACTACAAAGGGCGATTTTTAAGGGTGTAGGAGATGGCTATTACAACTGTCTTATAGCCTATGTTCATCCCGGGAATCTTCTGAACATTTTGCAAAAAGCCCCATCACAATCGGATCAACGGTATGGCCGCGCATAAAGTACAAAAACATTCATTTTTATATATTAGATACATCTCGTGAACACGCCAATTCTATTACATATGCATTGAATTTAAGATATGTTTAATCTCTGTACAGTATAATCTTTGTAGGCGTACAAAAGAAAACCCACATATTTGGCTATTCAAATTCTACCCCCCTTAAAAATAAACGTAATGAATGCTAGGCAAAACCATGGATTCACTATAAATGTTATAAACTAGTGTACGGGGTGAATCATAAATATGGTATACGTTTGATCGCGTTGTGTGATGAAAATATTACCATTACAGGAAAAATGAAATTACCGTTGGAAAGGCAATTATTCAAATTACAACAATGGAATAAAACAAAACAGTATAGAACTTACGTCATTAGTCAAAATGGCGTTGAATATGCAACAGCAAATTACAATTGCTGCATGGGCAATAACGTATGCTAATGATCGTGAGGCTGCAAGACGGGCAAGACGTGAGTTTAACGTAGCATTGCAGCCGTCGACTATGGGGAAGTGGAGAAAACGACTGATGAAAACGGGAAGGATGCAGAAAATCAAACCCCTCGCATTAGCACGGATGCAGAAACAACGAAGAGAATTGTGGAGGCGTTCGACGCTAGGCCACAAAAAAAAAAATTCAACCTGCCAAGCTGCACGTGAGCAGTGATTTGTTTTCTTTTGTTCTATTGCTGTAATTTGAAGGATTCCCTTTCCAATGATAACATCATATTTCCTTTAATGATAATATTTTCGTCACAAAATGCGATCAAACGTATAGCCATATTTCTGAATCACTCTGTACTATACCAAGGGAATATTATTATGCTTAGGTTTAAATCGCAAACTAGCATTTTTATATTAAAAATACTAAGGCGTTCGATTGGCAACGCCGCTAATACATCATAAAACATTTGTTTAGGTTACTTTTGACATTACAAACTTCATTTGTAGTCTACTACACGTTGCCAAATCCTTAGAATAAGGTGAACTTCATCTGCAGTACCATTTCTTGATATCTCTTTCATCTGATCGATCTAGAGCTTTCTGTATACCAATCTTGATTGAAATCGAATGACTTATATAAGTTCTTTGATCTTTGAGAATAATTTTAGTCACAAGAGCTCCTGTCTGTGTATTTTTCTGGATGTTCTAGGACTTCCCAACTCCACATTCTAAACAAATTCTACTGAACTTCTTTTTAGAGCCGAATTACTTACTACATATAAGAAACAGTGAAATTATTCACAAAATATTGCTATTTCGAGACTTTTGATATTACAGATTTATACAACAAAAACTGCTCAGTTACATACTGCAAGATTAAAATGGCCACCACTAGGGTCGCTGATTTAGAAAGTGTTGTCATTACTTATCGAATACCCTAGTAAAAATGTTTCATGATAAACAAGTGCTCCATACTCATATTCATATATATATATATATATATATATATATATATATATATATATGTTATAATTAAATCTTTAACTTTGAGCAATGCCCTAGTATGCCCTTTTTTCTTATCATACCATATATATATATATATATATATATATATATATATATCCCGACTCAAGCATTCATTCTTCTTTTCATATCATATTTGCTTTTATTGCCAAATGTCAAAAATATAGTTATAACATCTAAATATACAAGCTTTACTGCTATAAAGTAAATATTCTCTTTAAAAAATTGCTTAACTGTTATGTTAGTCACTAGATGTCAGTCGGAACGAATTTCCGCTACCTCTTGTGTGAATTGAGAATACTACATAGGCCTATATAAGAAAAATGTATATTTTAATTGGAATACTTCTGTAGCTCAGGTCGTTAGAGCGCTAAACGTACAGAGTTTAGAGACTCGGGTTCAAATCCCGGCTGAAGCATTTATTTTTTTTTTCCATATATATATATATATATGTACATATACATATACATATATAATTTAGAAAGTTTTCTTGGGTTTTCCGCGTCATGGATTCAAGGAAGGCCTCTGGCCACTGATTCCGACTTTTCGATATAATCCCACAAGCCAGTATTATATTTCTTAATCATACTTATATCCGTGAAACTATGAAATATAATGTATGTATAAACTAACTCACTGGCACTATCAAACCATTAGGTTCATGACCGCGCGTATATAAGCTCTGCATATATCCCTATCCTGAACTAATATTTTCCGATCATCCCCTTTATAATCTACTTCCCTCAAATCATGATTAATGTTATTATCCCACCTCATTCTTGGTCTACCAACTGGGGGTTTTCCCTCTGGTTTTCCTATAAGAAGCTTTGATGCACCTTTTTCATTCCCCGTTTGTGCCACATGTCTTACCCATCGCAGTCTACGACGAGATTTGACTGTTCTTATTATATCTGGCTTCCTATAAAGACCATGCAGATCACTGTTATGTGGTTTACTCCATTCACCTGTCTGTTCATGTGTCTTTGGTCCAAAAAAAAGTAAAGTGATCCCACAACAGGCCTCAGGAGGCCCTTGGGGTAGTAGGAGGTTAAGGCTCCCACTTTTTCTAGACAATCGGCACTTGATGTCAGCCGGGTTGTCAGCCCTGCGTGACGGCCGCCTTTACCCCCAGAACAGGCGTCTGGTACTCATTTCCGTTAGAGGCTGAGTCGACCCCAGGGCCATAGTGCCGCCAGAGGGTTTGGGTCAGTTTAAAAGTCCTGACCCCAACGGGACTTGAACCCTCGACCCTCCGGCTTGTAGCTCAGTGCCTTAACCACTACGCTACGGCGTGCCCCCTGTCTTTGGTCCAAACGATATATATAACTAATATAAAGCTGTGTTATACAGGTGGTACCGTATTTATACATTCCCCTAGGACTATGATAACTGCGACACTCTGGAGAGAAGTGAAGCGAGACGATTTCTTTAATTGCTATCATAATTTAAGGATATTGTTACAGATTGTTAACAAAACTACTAAATATGTCGAGTTAACTCATTCTATTTCCTTGAAAATTACATTTTGGAAAACTTTATCAGATTATCTAAGAACAGATCTTGCTTATCATCAGTTTTCACCTTTATATATATATATATATATATCCTGTCAGAGGTAAAATTGTACTTGACAATAACATTTTGGAGCATGTGAACAATTTTACATATCTAGGATGCAATATCTCATATGAAGAAGAAAAGGATGTAAATGCGAAAATATCAAACATTTTTTAAGAATTTAAGGGTTAATAAATTCTATCTTCAAGCCACAGTTAGTCCAAAAACATTCAAGACTCAAAGTGTATAAACACTGGCTCTTCCAACTCTTTTGTATGGTAGCGAAGTATGGACGTTGAAATAGAAAGATATACAGACACTTAGATCTGCTGAAATGAGATACCTTCGGAGGACTGCAGAATATACACTACTAGATCACAAAAAAATTAAGACATCTTAGAAGAATTACACATGGAACCTTTACAAAACAAAATGTCTGATTATAAGTCAATGGAAGATCACAGGATACACAAACAAATGTTAAGATATGAACCTGCAGGAAGAAGAAGTTAAAACTCCCTCTAAATAAAGACAATTATAATAAAGAATTACAATACATCAAACACATGGCAAAAATTAACGGCTACAACAAACAAATAATAAATAGAATTATAAATAAACAAAAAAGAAAAAAACATTACCAACATAACCAAACTTGAAATAGAGTCCAATGACAACAACAAAAAATGGATAACTCTCACGTACACTGGTAAAGAAACATTAAAATTGGCCAACACACTAAAAAAGCTCGATAAGAATATTAATATATCCTACAGAACTGGCAACAAACTAAACAATTTAATAAACAACAACATCGAAGAAATAGATGAATTCGACAATAAAGGCATCTACAAATTAACATGTACAGACTGCAATAAATTCTACATTGGGAAAACTAACAGAAGCTTCAACATTAGATTCAAGGAACATTTCAGAGATTTCGTTTACAATGGAGGAAAATCAAGTTACGCAAAACATGTAATTCAAGCTGGACACCATATGCATAACATCGACAACACCCTCACAATAGTACATAGAGAAAACATTCCAACGAGAATAAATATACTGGAGAAAATCGCAATCCTAAGAGAAATCAACAGCAACCTGATTCTCAATGAATACACACCTAATCCACACAATCCTCTGTACAAAATTCTCGCAACCAAGTCAGTGCTTCAACAAGGGTCAACAAGAACGGACCTAATGCATTCTGCTGATTATGGGACTAGTCCCGAAAGGCCTACAGAGTTTTAAAAGGACTTAAGTTGAGGAGACGGATCTACTAGGTAACTATATTATAGTTTTTAACCGTACATTATATTACTGAGAAGATCAGGACGTCCACTCAAAAGACTTCTGGATGGTGTTTATCTTGAGGCCGAAACAGGTCAACAAATGGCCTAAATTCGTGAATGTACTATGATGACGATGATGATGGTGATATTTGTATTTACTAAAATACGAAACCTCGAAAAGGAACAAAAAATTTCCCATCACTAAAAACTTACATAAGCATGTTATTTATTAATATCCATGATCTTTTAGTTTGAAAATTGATACATATATTATCATTCTATAATCCCAAACACCAAACAGAAATTTAAAAATCGTCAACGCGTTTCAAAAGCAAAGCTATAATTTTATCAGTCTTGATGGCAGCTTTGCTATTGAAACACGTTGACGATTTTGAAATGTTTGTTTGGTGTTTGGTATTATAATGATAATATATGTATCTGTGACTTAAGCAGATTAAACTCAAATTTAGTTTAGTTCATGTTCTGATTTATGAATTGTAAAGGAAAAGACAAGTATTTCTGGCCATATCTTCGGTAAGAACAAAAGGAATATCAGAATTTTTGGAAGCCAAATACCACATTCTCGTCTCTTCAGTGAGTAGACGGCCCTGTGTTTAATACTGGGACTTCCCCCACTCAGGGGTTGAGTGTCAAATGCCTATTGGCGTCGACCAGGTTAACGGCATAACATTACTGTATTTCTTTAAAAAGATATTTAAGCGTTTTGTATTATTATATTTCGAATTCTGATTTTTCCAATCACGTTTATTGATCGAAGATTGTCCATGCAAACTTCAGGTTTCTCTGCCATCGAGAAGCTATGGCAGTATTTCGCCTCCACATCTACATGACATTATTGCTAAACATCTGTAGAGTTGAGATCTTGTAGCCTACGGCTTCCTGTAAATTGTGTGATCTCCAAGAATATATATGGACAGCGATCACCTTCAACACTAAACATTTCTACGATGCACTTCAAGAATATTCCAGGCACTTGAAGTCATATATTTGATGGATTAACACGATCAACGACTTTTATTATCGTGGTAGGGTAGCGTAATTGGTTACGAAAATACGCTACAAGCCGGATGGCTGGGGGTTCGAATCCCGGCGAGTTCAGGATTTTTAAAATTGCCTAAATCTTCTGGCAGCACCATGGTCCTGGATTAGACTTTAACTCTAACAGAAAAGTACCAGACACTTGTTCTGGGAATTAAGGAGAGCATCACTCAGGCCTGAAAAATCGCTGACATTTCGTGCCATTTGTCTACTGCCTCAAGGGCCTCCTAAGACCTCTAGTGGGATCTCTTTACCTTTACCTCCTTTACATTTGCCATTAGATATGATTGATCTCCAATCGTCCCACTACGGGACATGGGTGCTTCCTTAGTGGGAAGTTCCTTACGCAGACGAATTTTAGGTACATACGCTTATTTCCCTACATATGTCTGCGAGGGGCATGTGGTAGTAAATCGCCTCATGGCGACATCTTGCATTAAACTAAGGTATTACTCGGATGGATGGAGGTCGGTTAAATTCTGCCCAGAGGCTTTTTTATTTAGATTTGAGGTTCTTTTACGAGCCCGAAAAATTTCAGACTCGGTAACCACGGCTTAAAGTCCCTCCCGGAGGACTTCTCCCTTACATTTTTCTATCTTAAAAATCCAGCCATTCCGACTGGGTTTGAACCCGCGACCCTCTAGAATAGAGGCAAGAAACAGAACCACTAGTCCACCGCATTATTCATCAATTTAGAAAAAACCTATGATTAGTATACCAAGAAAATTATTATGGCAAGTATTGCAAAAATCAAAGATTAATGAATCAGTTATACATATAATAAAAAAGATATACTTTAATAAGAAATGTAGAGTTAAAATGGGCTCAGGACTAACAGAAGAGTTGATAATTACAAAAGGGTTACTACAAGGATGCACAATGTCACCGACATTATTTAAAATATACACAGATATTGTATTACAGGAATGGTCAAAGAAATGTAAACCAATGGGATTAAGATTAAATGAGAACAAATACATACATGCATAACTTATTAATTGCAGATGATCAAGTTGTATTCACTTCAGAATGTGAAGATTCTAAATATACGGGTAGGAAACTAAAGGAAGAATACGCAAGATGGGGTTTAACAATTAATTATAATAGAACAATATATGAAAACAGATCTTTCCGAGGAATTAGAAATAAATGGAACAAAGATTAAAACAGTGTAATATTTTAAGTATTTGGGATCAATAATTAAAAGAAAAAGATGGGCCATCTGAATTAGACAAAGAAAAAATAATAATAGAGACAAAAAAAAGTTATTGGCATATTAAATTCTTTTTCATGGAGTAGGAATATAATCAAGAGGACAAAATTATTAACGTAAAACACAATTGTGAAGAGTAATTTATTATATGGTGCGGAAACATGTACGTTGAAGCAAAACCACAGAACTAAATTATTAGTCATGGAAATTGACTTTTTAAGAAGGTCGGCAATAATATCAAAATTAGACATAATAAATAATAATACAATAAGAGAAATTATTAATGTAGAAAAGAATATTAAACAAGAGATTGAAGAAATCCAACTAAGATGGTATGGACATTATTATAATGAGACGAAGGACACAGAAACAAACAAAGACGTATTAAATGGATACATCCTGGAAAAGGGAAATATGGTAGACCAAAATCCAACTCGGATAAAGGGAATTCAAGACAACATGAAGTAGAGATATGAAAGAAGCAGTCACACAAGATCGGGAAGTGTGGAAGAAAAAAATTGTATATTTTGATTGAGGATATCTGTGTAAATAACAGAAGCAATCCTGAATAAAAAAATAATATATAATTTTCATTTTCTTCCATGGACTATTTTACTCATGCCCCAAATGGAAGTCAATGACCAATCACATTTCAATGATTTTTATTTACAACCAATCACAGTCGTGTTTCGCCTCGAATTTATCAACAGAAGTTTATCATAAGTAATGCCACGAGTGATTTCCAAATTATCGATAAATTCACGACTCACGAAGTGAGGAGTGAATTTATCTAGAGAATTTGGAAATCAAGAGTGGCATTTGTAAGGACTATTTAACGAATAAAATTAAGCTGTTTACTCACAAATCATTATTTAACTATAGTTATTTTAAAATATTTATATATTTAATGTAAACGGCGATGTTTGAAAACAAATGAGAAACGATAGGTACGCTTCTACTGCTTCATTTGTTTATCACTGCAACCAGATCATACTATTTATTGCCAAAGGAACGCAATAATGTAAGGAGGAGCTTTCTTTAATATGGTAATTATAACACTGATAAATATTTGGTGAAACACGACTCTGATTGGTTGTAAAACAGAAATCATTGAAACGTGATTGGTCATTGACTCCCATTTGGGGCATGAGTTAAATAGTCATATTAAAGAAAGCTCCTCCTTTTTAACATTCTGAATAGGTCATAGCAATATTTTGCAGTGACTGACTCTCCAAGAGATACGACTACCAGATTGTATATTTAGTGCATGAATGTCAGCAGATAGCGCATGCGGGATAAAAAAACATTTGTAGCAACTTATTATACCACAAAAAAACACTGTTTGCACTTTCTTAAACGAATTATTTTCCAGGAAATGTCGTTGCAGAAAAATATAATTGAAATATTTACATCATAGGATATCAGAAATCAATTAATACCTATAATGTTGGTTATACATTTCTTCACTACAATATTGCGATCCTTTGTCGATAAATAATATGATCTGGTTGCAATGATGAACAAATGAAATATAACAAACGTTTCTCATTTGTTTTCAAACATCGCCGTTTACATTCAAAGTACGAGTATAAATACGGTATTTTAAAATAATTATAGTTAAATAATGATTTGTGGGTAAACAGCTTAATTTTATTCGTTAAATAGTCCTAACAAATGCCACTCTTGATTTCCAAATTCCCTAGATAAATTGGAATTCACTCGTAGCGTTACTTATGACTATTTAACTCATGCCCCAAATGGGAGTGAATGACCAATCACGTTTCAATGATTTCTGTTTTACAACCAATCAGAGTCGTGTTTCACGAAATATTTATCAGTGTTATATTTACCATAATAAAGAAAGCTCCTCCTTTTAAATATTCTGAACAGGTCTGGCCATTATTTTACAGCGACTGAGCCTATAAGAAATACGGCTACCAGATTGTATATATAGTGCACATAGCGCTTGCAGGAGTTAATATAAAACATTTGTAGCAATTTATTATACCACCAAAAAAAGGAACCACTGTTTGCACTTTCTTAAATATATTTTTTCCCAGGTAATAATCCAGAAAAATATAGTTGTCATATTTACATCATACGACATCAGAAATGAATTAATATACAGTTTGATGTGTTTCATTTTTTTCTCCACTAGAGAGCATTCTTACAATATTGCGTTCCTTTGACAATAAATAGTATGATCTGGTAGCAGTGATAAACAAAAGAAGCAGTAGAAGCGTACCTATCGTTTCTCATTTGTTTTCAAACATCGCCGTTTACGTTAAATATATAAATATTTTAAAATAACTATAGTTGAATAATGATTTGTGAGTAAACAGCTTAATTTTATTCGTTAAATAGTCCTAACAAATGCCACTCTTGATTTCCAAATTCTGTAGATAAATTCACTCCTCACTTCGTGAGTCGTGAATTTATCGATAATTTGGAAATCACTCGTGGCGTTACTTATGATAAATTCAAATCCCATAGATGCGAACTACGAGACTATCAAAATCAATACATCGCTAATTGTTTCAATTATAAAACTAAACAAATTGATTCTTGTTCAGGTAATCTCTAACATCTAACTTTTTCAATCATAATATATTATCAAAACTTACAACAAAAATGACACACTACCTAATGAACACAAGTAACTAATTTCCTGAAACAGCATCACTTTTCATTACTTTCCGCGTGTTATCTGTCATATTCATCTTTAAAATCTATAAAATAATAATAAACAATACTGGTGACAAACTTTTAGTTACATTTAATATCTAATAATCCCTTACAACCTGCCCTGTTGGTGCTGATGGAATAAATCATACAAGCTGCATATCTTAATGAAGAAGTAATTAGTGTGGTATTTAAACTACCTTCACGTGCTTCGTAGCAGCTGCTTCTGTAAAAATCTCCTTTGTAAATAAATCACCAAGTTTTAATGCCCCCACAATTTCGACATTATGCATAGACTCCCATCAAGGTTTGTTGTTAAGGCAATGTTCTAATTTCTATATGTTAACGATCGTTAAAAATTCTATTTTTAAATGTCAATGTCGAAGCCAATATTTATGAGAGATTCATAATATAATTCTGAAATAGTAAAAACTAATCATAATATTACAGTAAAAACTGTCCTAGGCTGAACCTTTATAAGAAGGAAAAGTATAGAGACGGGAAAAATTATCCAAAACGGTACGCTTTTATATGTAAAATCGTCCTACATAAGCCGGAAACCTTCATAACGCGGACACGGAATGGTTTTTAAAGTTCTTTTTACCTTCGTTAGACGGAAAAATATTCCTAAGCACGTTCTAATTACAGTATTAATTACTACACGTGTAAATTTTCATATGACGCTTCTGCATTATATCGTTTTACCTTCTTGCGTTGCCATTGTATTGCGGGGATACCCTTACTTATATGAGACAGCGGTGAATCCCTCACTTTTCCTTGCCTGCTTGCGTAACCTGCGAGGGAGTTGGAAAACTCTTCAGTCCGGTTGAAGTCTTTCTGTAGTTGAGTTCCTTCTCGCTTTGGTGTAATAAAGTTGTTTGGTATGGCTGTGCAAACTGTGCTGTGTATGCTTGTAATTTGGGAACCCTTTATAAGAAGGAAAACTGCCAAGGCGGAAATATATTTAAGGAACCGTCATGTTCCTGTATAGACAGGTTTTACTGTATATTGAATTTATGAGTAGTCTAAAATTCACAAGTCCTCCGGGAGGGACATAAAGCCGAACACCCTGAGTCTGAAGATTTTCAGACTCTTAAAAGAATACCAAGCCTAAATTAGTGCCTCTGGGCAAAATTAAACCACACCTTCCCAATTCAATTAATACCTTAACTGCCTACTATACCCTGTCCGCTCTTAAAGTGATCCTTGTGAAAACAAAACTATGTGCCCTACTAGCTTTTTAATTGGTTATGGACACCGATGTACGTTGTAAAAGCAATATCCTTCCGCCATTCGCGTCACAATTACTGTCACTTTTGAAAGGGAGATGACGACACAGAAACAGATGACACGATATTTTCACCCATTTTGTTTCATGAGAATCGACCGCAGCATGACTCAAATGCATCACCCATATGTAATAAACTGTTTTAAGTTGTAATTATTGATTACGTATATTTTTAGAATATTTTGTATGTTTTGAATATTATTATTTTCGTTCACGAAGAATAACAAGTATATTCAGAGGACATATTTTTAATTGAATGAAGGGAACTACTTTTTTGCGTATATATTGCTTCTACAACGTATGTCGGTGTCCATAACCAATGAAAAACGAGCAGGCCACATGGTTTTGTTTTGACGAGGATCACTTTAAGAGTGGACAGGGTTTAGATATCTCGTTGAGGCGATGTGCTGCACACATGTCATTCACTGATATATGTAGGGAAATAAGCGTAACTAAATTAGTTTCGCCAAGAAAACTCCTGCTAGGGCGGCATTCATGTTTTCATGAGAGACATGGGTGTATACACATATGTGGACCTACAATATCCAAACCTAAATTTATAACGATCTCGCATAACGTCAAAATAATGTTTTAGTAATAACACTGGTAAACATGATTTTTGTCTCATGAGTACCAATAGTTGTATTTAATGCAGTTTCTTATCGTGTTTTCAAATATGTATTCGGAATTTCTCCATCGCCCACAGTTTTTTATTTCAATTAATGGATTTAAATAATTATTTTATATACACGTTTTTTCGTCCATTTGTCCATTGTAAATAAGACGGGGAACACTTTCATCAGGAGATTTCAGCTATGGAAAAGAGATATCAAGGCAAGTGGAATCCTAATATGCTGGCCGATTATTGTTGGAACATCAAGAGGGATGCTCCACAGGTGAAATATAGCAGAAAATCGTAATTTCTTACTTTCTAGGTGAGTCCGAATGTTCTAATATTGTGTAGTTACGAATGTAGAAAATATTAAAGTGTTTGAAATTATAAATGCCTGTCTCTCGGAAACCTTGCGTGATGGAGAAAAACCGATATCATATTTGAATTCAGTAGAAAAAATACTATCAGAATCACATATTTTTCTTTCTGAGAAAAAAACAATTTTTTGTTGCTCGGTGTAATTGGCATAGAAATAATCACTTTCGTTTGAGAGCTCCTTGATATTCTAAAATTCAGTTACAAACATACCTTATATAAGTCCATCGCTGTGGTCACGCAGCGGGCCCGGGTTCGATCCCCGGTCGGGACAAATTTCCTGGTTGATGTTTTTTTCGGGGTTTTTCCTACCTGTAAGACAAATGTCAAGAAACTTTAAGTCGCAAATAGTCCCCGAACATCATCTGACCATCATTATCATAATGGACAAAGTAAAAAATAAAGATGCGCTAGACAGAGTGGATGAAGGAAGAACAATGCTGGAACTCATAAAGGAGAGGAAAAGAAATTGGATTGGCCACTGGCTAAGAAGAAACTGCCTGCTGACGGATGCCCTAGAATGCATGGTCAACGGAAAGAAAGTTAGAAGGCAGAATAAGACATCAGATGTTAGACAATATTACAATAAATGGTTTGTATGTGGATACAAAAAAGTAAGCTGAGTTCAGGAAAGAGTGGAGAATGCTGAGTTTGCAGTGAAAGACCTGCTCTTGGGCAGAACACTCTGAATGAATCATCATCATTAACATATTCATTAAGTTTGGGATTGAGGCCTCTCCTGGCGCATCATTACCGTCATCATCGCCTATGATACATCATCGGGGCAGCGTAACTCCGCATTCCAGGTGCCCCAACCTCAAAAGTGGGTTACAATACCGGCATGCCAGGAGAGAATACCAGAATGTCGAAATGATAACGCGTGTCATTGTATATATATATATATATATATATATATATATAACTTCGACTTCATCATTACCCAGTGTAAGGTATATATATATATATTAATTGGTGTTTACCCGTGAATATTTATTATTATTTTTACACTGATTTCCTTTAAATCTCTTGATTGTATCATATTTATACTATTATTATTATTATATTATTATTATTATTATTAATATTATTATTATTATTATTAGTAGTAGTAGTAGTAGTAGTAGTAGTAGTAGTAGTAGTAGTTAGTAGTATTATTATTATATTATTATTATTATTATTATTATTATTGTTGTTGTTATTATTATTATTATTATTATTATTATTATTATTAGTAGTAGTAGTAGTAGTAGTAGTAGTAGTAGTAGTAGTATTATTATTATCATATTATTATTATTATCATTATTATTATTGTTATTATTATTATTATTATTATTGTTATTATTATTATTATTATTATTATTATTTATTATTATTATTATTATTATTATTATTATTATTATTATTATTATTATTATTATTATTATTATTATTATTATTATTATTATTATATTATTATTATTATTTATTATTATTATTATTATTATTATTATTATTATTATTATTATTATTATTATTATTATTATTATTATTATTATTATTATTATTATTATATTATTATTATTATTATTATTATTGTAAGTATTATTATTGTTATATGATACAAAATGTTGTTTGTACATGAAATTTACATTGCTACATTTAATGTATCTTTAACTGTTTATAATTAGTATAGTGTATATCTATATTTGTCAAATATTTATTTGTATTTGTGCTGGTTGAGTGGAAGAGAAGGCCTTATGGCCTTAACTCTTCCAGAATAAATGAAACATTATTATTATTATTATTATTATTAGTATTATTATTATTATTATTATTATTATTATTATTATTATTATTATTATTATTATATTATTATTATTATTATTGTGTTACGATCCTTTCTTTATACTATTTTTCCTTGAGATACATACTTCCAACGTACAGAGCTGAAGAAATTAGACTGCACTTTAATTTTAGGTTAGTTACTATACCAATTCCGAGTTAAGTTCCAGTTGTACTGTAAAAAAAAACTTGCAAAAGGTATTAGGGCCTACTTTGCCGACACCGTACTTTGGGAAACCGTGGTGCTACTTTTACCGACCATATGACTGAATTGTGTACGAAACTGTCATCGATAGAAACATTGTTCTCAGGCAACATCGCATTTTACGGGAAATAAGACTGAATACAAAGTAAGATGCTACCAATAATTAGGAACTTCCATTTCTTCATTATTTATGACTAAAAGTATATATGGCCTTACCTAATCAGATGTTTACACTTTTCCCATGATGTCGATAGACACCCTTTATTTACAATTTCATTACGAGCAGAATTTATGCTCTATGCTGACTCATGTGTAAATTCTGCTGTTATTTTCACCACATCATCAATGGCTAATGTAGGATATTTTTCGCTAAACTGTTTGAAAACATTCAAAATAATTTCTCTTCGGTGCTCTAATACTTTCCTATGCAATATCTTATAATTATACAGGAGCGGACATTTTAAACAACTGAAATTCCAACGTATTCTACATTGCGCATGCGTAAGAATAAAACAATGCTTATTCAATCTATAAAAATTGTTTATATATAAATATAATAATATTCTCCTTTATAACTTATATAGGCATGTGGTAGATAATATAGCCTATATATTTTTTTATCTATTTCGAGTATTAGAGTGGGAACTTACACGGTCAATGGTAAAATTCTTATTCAACCAAGAAAATGTAGTCATACATCTGCTTTGTTTACAACTGGAACTTAGATCAGAAAGGTTATAGTTTAAATTTAATTTAATTGTCAATTATTGTATCTCGGAGTAAATAAATGACAAATTACACTATAGGAAAGCCACTGGAATTAACGAAATTAACATGAAATTGTTTAAATATGGTGGACTGTTATCAGAACTTCAACTGCTACATTTCTACAATGTGTGTTGGACTGCTAACAAAATCCCAGATGAATGGAAGACTGTGATTGTTAAACCACTTTTTAAAAAAGCGTGACAGAACAGATTGTTCTAAATTTTGAGAGTTGGTACAGGCTGTATTCATATACCAGAATAATTTATGAGAGATTAAAACCTATTGCAGACGTCATGATAGCTGACAATCAGAATGGATTTAGGAAAGGTAGGTCATGTATAGACAGTGTTTTCACTCTAAAACAGATAATAGAGAACAGAAGAGAGATAAACTTAGAAACACACGTCGCCTTCATAGATTATGAAAAGACATTTGATCGCGTCAATAGACCAAAATTATGGAAAATTATGTCCAAAAAAGGAATCCCACAACATATAATACATGTTATTAAAGGCTTATATGATAATACTCGCATCTGCATTGATACGAGCACAAAATCGGGAAAAACTATGAGAACCAAGGTGATCAGCAAGGCTGTAGTTTATCTACCACATTATTTAACCTTTATTTAGAATATATGTTGAGTGAGTGAACCAACAAGTACGGGTAAAGCAAGTAACCAGAGGAATACATGTTAACAGAAAGAAATACATCAATACACTGCTGTTCGCGGATGACCAAGTTCTCATTGCAGTATCTGAAGACGAATTACAATATAGCATACATTCACTAAGCAAAGTGGCACAAGCATACAATTGCAAGATTTCAACATCTAAAACTGAGATAATGACTTTCAGAGGAAAGGATCCTGTAAGATAAAAAATTATAGTAGGTAATGTTTTACTTAAACAAGTATCACACTTTAATTATCTAGGAAAACACATATCTTACGATTACGACAAAGACCTTCAAACAAAACTTGATACCAACTTATGTGTGGCACAATAATTAGGCGAACACTTGGAAATAAAACGAGAAAGGAAACACAGTTGAAATATTACAGGATTATGACAGTCCCTGCTCTATTATACGGCAGTGAGAACTGGGTCCTGAGACAGAAAGAAATTAAGAATGTTCACTCGACAGAATTAAAATTTTTACGAGCAGTTAAGGGATGTCCTACAAGACGAGATCATATAAGGAACGAAACTATAAGAGAATAGTTAGGAGTAACACCAACTACACATCAAATCTATAATGACAAGAAGCGATGGACTGAACATATGCAACGAATGGATAACAACAGACTTCCGAAGCAGAACATTTTCCAATACTGTTATTTCAACACAGTTCCAATAACGGATCATATTATAATATTATAATGATATTGTGAAAAGAAAAATTGTCTGAACCAGGAATCGAACCGTGGACCTCTAGTTCTCCAGACTAGTGTGCAGCCCATTACACCATTCTAGAATTGGAAAATGTTAAATAACACCGTTTACTGCTTATAAAAGTAGTGGTGCAAAAATTCTCAAATATAAATACTTCTAAAACGAAGCCGGCCGTTGGCGATGGTAGTGACGCCTACCTGGCAGCGGACGAAACGAGAATTATAGATTTGTATATGTGGAAAGAATTGTTAATGTTTGTGCCAAGTCTAGAATGGTGTAGTGGGCTGCATACTAGTCTGGAGAACTAGAGGTCCGCTGTTCGATTCCTGATTCAGACATTAATTTTTCTTTTCACAATATCA
Organism: Diploptera punctata; assembly: GCA_030220185.1. Taxonomy (NCBI): domain Eukaryota; kingdom Metazoa; phylum Arthropoda; class Insecta; order Blattodea; family Blaberidae; genus Diploptera; species Diploptera punctata. The sequence continues at coordinate 1,269,693 of JASPKZ010000014.1, forward strand.
TTATAATATTAGGGTAAATCCTGCTATATTTCTTAAAAATCTCATCTCAGCTGCTCCCAATCTTTGTTCCTGTCTTTTAGTGATCGTCCAATATGTGACTTATAAAAGCATGTGACTTATAATTCTCTTTCTAGTACCAGCTTCATTAAAATACAAATCCATCGTAGCAATATGCCTGTTATTTAAATCCATCGCGCAACAGTCTTAGAACTGTCTTTTCTTATTAGCCCGTTCTTGACCTCACATCCATATGTATCAATCACAGATATTATCATCCGCCAGTTTAATAGTCGCATGTATTCAATATTTCACGTTTCCCTGCCGTTATACCTGGTTTTCTAAACCGTTAACTGCTAACTAAATCTCCATAATACTAGGAATTATTAATCTATTTGAATGTTACATGTGATACTCTTAGACGCCAAGGGGTATAGTCTGACAAATTGCTAATTTTGGAGTTAAGTGAAGATTTTAGTAGTAAAAGCAGATACTAATCCGAGTGGCCAATGGATACAAGTAAAAATCCGTCTGGTGCTGAAATCTAGTGACTAAAAAGAAAACTGCTAAGACAATCACATATGGTGCAAGTTTCAACATCATTTACTCAAAACTGATCTTTTGTTAGTTATACCTCTTGGCTTCTAAGAGTCTCATATCATGTTCTAGTAACTTGATTGACGTACAAATGTGAACTCTATGTCATAATAATGAAACTGCCAATAAAATTGATTTTTAATAAAGAAAGGAACTATAAGCCTTTAACAAAATATCGGAAGATAGAATAAACAATGGAAAGTAGAATATGCGATTAAGAGAATACAATGAAACGTAAGTACAGAATTAAGAGAGGAAAACAATAATATACTAGAAAATAAAATAAAGAAATATGTTAAATTATAAATTAATTAAAAAAGAAAGAAATAGGAATAAAGAACAAAAATTAAAAATATAATTGTAGACTATACCCCTCCTTGGCATCTTTATCTTGTCGTGGTGGAGTGGCTTGCGTGCTTAAATGATCCCGAGAGCTATGCCGGCGCGGCAGCGGCGGCGGTACCATTACTGCCGATAGGGTTACCCATGCCGGACTGGTCGAAGGTGATAAGCCAGACGAAAAAAAGTACCTTGGTCGAGAGAGTGACAATTTTTCACTGTAAAAAAAATACAACTGTCAAGAAATGCGGACATGGGCTCTATTGGGGTAAACTTTTCGGCAGGTCAAATAGTCCCCCATTCGGTTCTCCAGGCGGAGACTACTTCAGGGAACCCATGCCAAAGGCTCAAACACTGAGGCATGTTCCTAGGAACATGGAATGTTAGGATACCTAGGAACGATAATCACAAATAGGAATGAGATGCACAAAGAAATTAAACATAGGCTCAATTCTGGAAATGCATGCTATTATGCATTGCAGAGACTTTTCATGTCTCAACTCCTTTCAAAAAACGTTAAGCTGAAAATATATAAAACTATTATTCTCCAGTTATATTATATGTATGCAAAACATGGACTCTAACTTTAAGGGAGGAAAGGAGATTACGTGTATTTGAGAATAAAGTTCTTAGGAAAATTTTTGGACCAAAGAGAGATGAACAGACAGGTGAATGGAGATGACTTCATAACAGTGAACTACATGGTCTTTATAGGAAGCCAGATATAATAACAGTTAAGTCTCGTAGACTTAACATGTGGCACGAATGGGTAGTGAAAGACATGCATGGAAGCTTCTTGTAGGAAAGCCAGAGGGAAAACGCCCAGTTGATAGACCAAGAATGAGGTGGGAGAATAACATTAACTAATATTTGAGAGAAGCAGATTTTACAGGGAATGATTGGAAAACATTAGATCAGGATAGGGATTTATGGAGAGCTTATGTCCGTGCGGCCATGAAACTACGGGTTCGATAGTGCCAGTGTAGACTATACGGTCAACAAGAAAAGTAAAGTATGAGTCAATGAAGTAAAAAAGGATATATTGAGTGAATATAAAAAAAATAGAAGTTAACGAATACATAAACATCGATATAAAAGTTTAACCGAAATTACGGATATTAATCATAATTTTTCAGTGTCAGAGTTAATTAGCGAAGCAAGCAATAATTCAAATTAAGTTGTATTTTTCTCCATCGTCAGATGCTCTCTATGGTGTATAAGTGGTCATTTTATATTTAGTCCAAGTATTTGTGTCCACATGGCAAGACTGCATTCTTCCTCAGCGATAGATTTTCCCTTTCTGAAGGAATGTTGTTGGAACAGTTAAGTTGTTCACAAAAACAAGGGTGTTAGCTGTCCATTGATATTGTTACAAAGTTATTAAATGAATCTAGTTTTATTTTTGCGAAATGCAAGTTTAAGCATGCGATATCTATTGTAACTTATAATTTACAAGTTATTTAATTAGCTTTTTAGTCAGATATTTTGAATAATTAATGTTTTGAAACTCTTAATTATTATTCATTGTTAATAATAACGTTTTCATTATATGTGTGATAACTCATGCCCCAAATGGGAGTCAATGACCAATCCCGTTTCAATGAATTTTGTTTGATAACCAATCACAGTCGTGACACTTCGATATTTATCGAATTATGTTTACCAAAACAAATAAAGCTCCACTTTTTTAATATTCTGAACATGTCAGAGCACTATTTTGCAGTGACTGACTCTCGAACAAATACGTTGAATATAGCAAATAATGAACAGATTCCTTCGAACTACACATTTGATAATTGTGTGTTCAATAATTGTGTTTTTAAAGGTTTTTACTGAGTTGTTTCTCAAAAAAAAAAATTAATAACCTACAATGTTGGTTATAATATACAGTTTGATGTGTTTTATTTTTTCTCCACTAGGATGCATTCTTATAACATTGCGATCGTATTTGGCAATACATAATATTATCTACTCGTAGTTGCAGTCGATTAACAAATGACACACAACCAAACATTTCTCATTTGTTTTCAAACATCGCCGTTTACATTAAACGTAAAATATTTTTAAAAAAACTATGTTTAAATAATGATTTGTGAGTAAACAGCTTAATTTTATTCGTTAAATAGTCCTAACAAATGTCACTCTTGATTTCCAAATCCTCCAGATAAATTGGAAATAACTCTTGACATTACTTATGATAAATAAATTCACTAGCACTATCAAACCGGGATAAGCTCTCCAAATAACCCTATCCTGTGCTACTGTTTTTCCAATCATATCCTGTATAATATACATTCATCAAATTGTGGTTAAAATCTCTCTCACCTTATTCTTAGTCTACCTACGATCGCTTTTACTCTGGATTTCCTACAAGAAGTTTAGATACCCCTCTTCCATTCCTCATTCGTGCCACATGCCATTCATATTGCTGGAAAGGAAACTGAACTATTCTTATTTCAGGTAGTTTCCCATAAGTATCATGTTGCTCACTATTGTGAATTTTTCTCCATTCACCTGTCTGTTCATCTCTTTGGTCCAAAAATTGTCCTAAGTATACTTTATTTTCAAATGCTTGTAATATTTTCTCATATCTTAAATAAAAATACCATGTTTCGTACCCCTATATTAAAACAGAATAACAGTTTTATATAGATTTATTTAATATTATTTGAGAGATGTTGGGATGGCAAAAATGTCTTCAATGTGTAATAGCATGCAATTCCAGAGCTTATTCTATGTTTAATTTCTTTCTTCACCTTATTCATATTTGTAATTAATTACACTGGTAACATGATTTTTGTCTCATGAGTACCAATAGTTGTACTTAATGCAGTTTTTTTATCGTGTTTTCTAATATGTATTCGGAATTTCTCCATCACCCACAGTTTTTTATTTAAATTTCAATTAATGGAGTTAAATAATTATTTTTTTAATAAACTTAGATTTCTTCCCAGAAAATCTTGGCGCAGTGAGCAATGAGCACGGGGAACATTCAGCTATGGAAAAGAGATATCAAGGCAAATGGAATCCTAATATGCTGGCCGAATATTGTTGGACCATCAAGAGGGATGCTCCACAGACGAAATATAGCAGAAAATCGTAATTTCTTACTTTCTAGGTGAATCCGAATGTTCGAATATTGTGTAGTTACGAATGTATAAAATATTTATCTGTTTACGGGCATTAACTAACGCCCTTATAAAATTTAAAACAATTAAGGATAAACGTACATAAATCTGAAAATACAAGTTTTCAGGAGAGATTATTAAATATTAAATTATTAACGATAAATCGGAGATTTGCAATACTTCTGACCAAGGGATATCTACCATAAAAATGAGCCATCACTTACGAAGTTTTACCTTATGATAGAGAAAGAAAGTGATAATTTTGACATATTAATCTAAAAATTAAAAATTATGAATAAAATTATAAAATAGTTACGAAGTTTTACCTTATGATAGAGGAAGAAAGTGATAATTTTGACATATTAATCTAAAAATTAAAAATTATGAATAAAATTATAAAATAGTTGCCTGAAAGGTTCGTCCCCTCAACTTAAAAATTATTAATTATCTATAGCGCTTTCGGTACTAGTCCCATCATCAGCAGAAGTAACAGGATGTGGGTTCTTATCAGATACTTTATTCGCGCAGAAGGAAAATAAATCTATTCAAGGCACGTTATCCATGCATGGCATCATACGTTGGATATTGAAAACACCCTAACAATACTGTGCAGGGAAAATAATCCAGCTAAGATAAACGTACTTATTTAATTTAAAGGCAGTTAACAACGGCCATCTGTTAAATGAGAACGCATGCAGTACGTGTAATCCCCTCTACCAGATTTTCATAAGTAATGCCACGAGTGATTTCCAAATTATCGATAAATTCACGACTCACGAAGTGAGGAGTGAATTTATCTAGAGAATTTGGAAATCAAGAGTGGCATTTGTTAGGACTATTTAACGAATAAAATAAAGCTGTTTACTCACAAATCATTATTTAACTACAGTTATTTAAAAATATTTTTATATTTAAAGTAAACGGTGATGTTTGAAAACTAATGAGAAACGATAGGTAGCCTACGCTTCTACTGCTTCTTTTGTTTATCACTGCAACCAGATCATACTATTTATTGCCAAAGGAACGCAATATTGTAAGAATGCTCTCTAGTGGAGAAAAAATGAAACACATCAATCTGTATATTAATTCATTTTTGATGTCGTATACATTTAAGAAAGTGCAAACAGTGGTTTCTTTTTTTGGTGGTATAATCAATTGCTACAAATGTTGACATGTAAGCACTATTATATACAATCTGGTAGCCGTATTTGTTATAGGCTCAGTCACTGCAAAATAACGGTCAGACCTGTTCAGAATATTAAAAAGGAGGAGCTTTGCTTAATATATGATAATCCTAACGTTGATAATTATTTCGTGAAACACGTCTCTGATTGGTTGTAATACAGAAATCATTGAAACGTGATTGGTCATTGACTCCCATTTGGGGCATGAGTTAAATAGTCAGTGGAACACAGTATTGAATCAAGGGTTAACTGATAATCCATATCCTGTTACTTCTGCTGATGATGGGACTAGTACCGAAAGCGCTACAGAAAATCAACAATTTTTAAGTTGAGCAGACGGACCTTTTAGATACCATTTTATAATTTTATATTACAATTTCATATTTTGTGACTAATACCTCAAATACCTAGGAACAATAATCAGAAATAGGAATGAGATGCACAAAGAAATTAAACATAGCCTTAATTCTGGAAATACGTGCTATTATTTAAAACACAAGTGATCTTCTTGGTGATATAATATTAAAATATATATGTAGTCAATATGCCCATTTCACCAATTAATGTTTTAAAATGGTCAACAAGTTTCTACAGCCAAGCTGTCATTCTCAAGACCAGATATTGACCCAAATCTGGTCTTGAGAATGACAGCTTGGCTGTAGAAACTTGTTGACCATTTTAAAACATTAATTGGTGAAATGGGCATATTGACTACATATATATTTTAACGTGCTATTATGCATCACATAGACTCTTGACTTCCCAACTCCTTTAAAAAAAACATTAAACTGAAAATAGGCTATATAAAACTATTATTTAATCAGTTATATTATGTGGATGTGAAACATGGACTCTTACTTTAAGGGAAAAAAGGAGATTATGAGTATTTGAGAATAAAGTTCTTAGGAAAGTTTTTGGACCAAAGAGAGATGAACAGACAGGTGAATGGAGAAGACTGCATAACAATTAATTACATGGTCTTTATAGGAAGCCAGATATAATAAGAACAATTAAGTCTCGTAGACTGAGATGGGCAGGACATGTGGCACGAATGGGGAATGAAAGACGTGCATGGAAGCTTCTTGTAGGAAAGCCTGAGGGAAAACGCCCAGTTGGTAGACCAAGAATGAGCTGGGAGAATAACATTAACTATGATTTTAGGGAAGTAGATTTTACAGGGAATGATTGGAAAACATTGGCTCAGGATAGGGATGTATGGAGAGCTTATGTCCGCACGGCCATGAACCTACGGGTTGGATAGTGCCGGTAAGTTAGAGTTAATTAGACTAATATCTCAACGGAATTTTATCATGAATTTTATTAGTGTTGAATACTAACCTACAAAATTAAAATCACTAAAAAGTCACTGCTGCCTAATGTCACTTAAATTACATGGTATATATGGAAATATTGAAAACTGTTACATATTTAACACTTCTCGCAACACCTGTTAATGAAAAGAAACTTTTCAGAATTTTTTTTTGTCGGCGTATGTTTCTTACTCATTGGATATGCCATCGTTTTGGTTTTGATGAGTAATGGTAAGAAGGTAGCAGCTGACAAATCCAGGAGTGGATGTGCCTCCCTTTTCAAGTGGCTTTCTCCATTAATGCTAATCATAATTACTGCTGCTAAACAAACTGGTTCGATTTTTCATAACTTGACAACAGCAGACTTAATAATAATTGCTAAACTCATGACGATGCATCAAAAAAGAAAAGAGTGAAAAATTAAGAATTAATAACATTCAATCTTCATTTGAAGTGCGTTCACACGCACATGAGTCACGTGCGTGCTGTAATATCTGCATTTTAAAGAGTTTTGGCAGCGTGGTTTTATTCTGGCTAAAAACAAAATAATATCAAGGTATTTTTTTTAATATGTTTCAACATATTTGCGGCACAATTAGAAGAACATTAGCAAAGAAAGTTCGCAAAGAAACACTCCTATATTATCTAGTTCGTTTGATTTGCGGTGGTATCTTATGGAATTCTACAAATCTAGAAGGGAACTGTACGAAGTTCTCCGTGAAAAATTGGGTGAAGGTCAGAATAATAAAATCAAACGTTTGTTTAAATTCGTATTGAATTGTATAAACATTGACAGTATCTCCGAATATTATGTGAAAACAAATCGTGTATAGGTGACGCTATTCTACAACAAAATACTTAATAAAAGTGAAAAGCATGAAGTGTTTTAGTACCTAGTACATCTACCCCTACAGCTCTAAAAAGCAAAGAGGACGCCCGAGCGTCGTTTTGAAGATATTAGCCATAATAGTAAAAAGCGAGACTGTAGAACTTCGACAGGAAAACCCGTTCAAAGAACTCCCTTTTGCAACTAAGATACATTTAAAGGAGCATGGAGAGGAAAAGGCATCGGAACTAGTAAATGAAGCGGTCCTAAACAACTCAAACAAGAGCAGAAAAAAAACCCTTCGAGTTTCGAAATCATGAAAATCTCAACTCCAGGTAAAACCTTACAATGAAAGTGAAGTTATTTCGTTAATTATTGAAGCTAATTTAAGCCAAATGTAAAGTTCTACAATGTTTTAGTTATTCCTCTTCTGTTGTATGGCTCGGAATGTTGGATTCTCACCAAAAGTTTGATAAAAGATATCAGGGGTTGCCGCACACTTGGCACCTTCAAGTCACGCTTATACAGTTACCTGTTGTCTAATAATTAATTTTTCTCTATTTATTTAATTTTATACTATGTCATTAATCTTTTCCTCGTTTTTATATATATTGTACATATTATATATTTAATTCGTTAAATTTAGAGTAAATCAAAATACATTATAAATATTAATTGTATTGTATTCATAACTTGTAATCGTTTATATATATATTGTAATTTAGATTTAAGACTTTTCTTTTGTATGTTTTTAAACCTGGTTGAGTGGTAGACAACGCCTTAAGGCCTTAACTCTGCCAGGTAAAATAAAGCTATTATTATTATTTATTATTATTATTATTATTATTATTATTATTATTATTATTATTATTATTATTATTATTATTATTATTATTATTATTATTATTATTATTATTATTATTATTATTATTATTATTATTATTATTATTATTATTAAAAGACTGGAAGCAGCCGAGATGAAGTTCATATGATATGTGAAAGGATGTGCTCTTTTGGAGAAACGGAGGAGTGAAGATATTCGTGAGGAATTACAAATAACTAGCGTGATAACAAAAATAGAAGAATATAGAAATAAATGGTTTGAATGAGTGAAGAGAGGGTACCTTATAGGATGTTAAATTACAATCCACAACGACATAGAAGTCGTGGACGACCATTTAAAAGATGGAGCCGGAACAGATCAGAAATGGTCTAAACTGTAGACGGTAGATGATGATGATGAAGGAATATCTTCCGTCTTATCTTCATATATAAAAATGAATGTGAGTCTGTCTCATTGTTTGTCTGTTTTTCCTTTATAGACTCAAAGACCATTTGGCCGATTTGAATGAGGTTTTTACCATAATTTAGAGAATTTTTCTGGTACAATTAATATATAACTTATTACCATACGTAATACAGGACCGGAGCTAAATAAAAGTAATCGATCCACTAAAAAAGTCGCTTTTTGAACGTTGAAATGGCTAACGCGCCTAAACCATAACAAATACACCAAATTAATGTATACAAAATTGAATATCTAAAACAATAAATTTATATAAATACGAAATAAAGAAATAAGGAAAATTATTGGTGCACAAGAGGAGCCGGACATCATAGACATTATAGAAAAGAAAAGATTACAGTGGTATGGCCATGCCAAAAGAATGCCAGAGCAAAGATTGTCATAAGTAATGCCACGAGTGATTTCCAAATTATCGATAAATTCACGACTCACGAAGTGAGGAGTGAATTTATCTAGAGAATTTGGAAATCAAGAGTGGCATTTGTTAGGACTATTTAACGAATAAAATTAAGCTGTTTACTCACAAATCATTATTTAACTATAGTTATTTTAAAATATTTATATATTTAATGTAAACGGCGATGTTTGAAAACAAATGAGAAACGATAGGTACGCTTCTACTGCTTCTTTTGTTTATCACTGCAACCAGATCATACTATTTATTGCCAAAGGAACGCAATATTGTAAGAATGCTCTCTAGTGGAGAAAAATGAAACACATCAATCTGTATATTAATTCATTTCTGATGTCGTATGATGTAAATATGACAATTATATTTTTCTCGATTATTACCTGGGAAAAAATACATTTAAGAAAGTGCAAACAGTGGTTTCTTTTTTTGGTGGTATAATCAATTGCTACAAATGTTGACATGTAAGCACTATTATATACAATCTGGTAGCCGTATTTGTTATAGGCTCAGTCACTGCAAAATAACGGTCAGACCTGTTCAGAATATTAAAAAGGAGGAGCTTTGTTTAATATATGATAATCCTAACATTGATAAATATTTCGTGAAACACGACTCTGATTGGTTGTAAAACAGAAATCATTGAAACGTGATTGGTCATTGACTCCCATTTGGGGCATGAGTTAAATAGTCAAAGATTGTTATGGAATGGATCCCAATGGAAAGGAGGAAGAGAGGAAGACCGAAGAAAACTTGAATAGAAGGGGTACAAGCAGCTATGAATATCAGAGGAATGGAGGAACATCAATGGATGGACAGAGAGGAATGGCGTTTGGTTTCCGGAAGACGGCGGCAGCTGCCGTGATACCGGATGATGATGATGATGATGATGATGATGATGATGAAAAATAATAAATCTACAAAAAAAAATATACGGCAGCATATATATCTTTCTTTTACGGATAATGACAATTCTAGTATTCGTCTGAGACCAACCTCATCGGTTAGTGGTCAGCGTTTCTGACTACAGTGCATGAGATCCCGGGGTTCGATTCCCGGTCAAAGCATAGGAATCTTTCCTTAAAGAAAATTATACCTGTGGTTGCCCATGGTATGGAATTTAGGTTAAGTTTAGGTCAAGGGCTCTCCAGGCGTTTCATTATCATTTATCACCCATCATATCATCGGGGTAACGTAACTCCGCCTTCTAGGTGCCCCAACCTAACAAATATATTACAATTCCGCCAATGCTAGGGGAGAAAACCAAACCAAAAAGTCATAAAAGACAACCTGGTGGCATTAAAACAAAATCTTATTAAAAGTGATCTTATTAAAAAATGATCAACATGTCTCAATATACTACCTCACCTCCGATGTCGTTTTTTTTTGCAGCACCCTTTATATATATATATATATATATATATGTGTGTGTGTGTGTGTAGTGTGTGTGTGTGTGTGTGTGTGTTTGTGTTTGTGTTTGTGTGCGCGTGCGCGTATGCGTGTGATTAGTGAAAAATAGAAGATTTAGGTGGCCACGGCACATGTTCAAGAAAAAATCTCCATGGCGCGGCAGGACTAGAAGGCACTTCGTCTACCAGCCGGCTTCTGTCCTCACATCCACATGTGTTCATCACAGAGGTAGACAATCATCCAGCCAGTGTAGGGGTGACATGTGGTCAGATTGTCGGGTACCCCAACCGTTATAGCTGGATTTCTCAATCTGGAGCCGCTACTTATTGTAGCTACCCAAATGCCTCAGGATACAGAGTGGGCACCGGTCCCACACTGGCCGAAATGCAATGAGAAAATATATTCCCTAAGAGACTCGAACAAACCCAAGTGTCGTAGCACTGAGCCAGGGCATCTTATCTTAACCACTCGGCTACGGTGCGAGAGGCACATTTTAAGACGAGATTAAATAAATATTAACATAAATACAATGGAGAATAGTCCAGTAGGTATACGAGGCTTCTGGAAAGATCGGGACTATGATGGTATGACTGAGAAAAATGTATTTCTGCTATGAGGAAATATTATTACAGCCAAAGATACAGATCAATAAAGGATTTTCGTGAATGAGGCATTTTTTTTTTTGTATTAGTACGTTTTGTCGTACTTACAGGAATGACAACCATGATTGAAAGTTCAACTTCCTACATTTCGGGGTTGCCAACTTAAATAACTATACTGTAACCTAAATAAATATACTGTAATATTACATATTACAAAACCCGTGTGGGAAGTAAAACTCCTGCCCTCTATTTGTACTACATACACATGTAGGCTTAATATACAAAAAATATCTAAAAGTCAGTGTTAATACGAAACAAATCACTGCATTTTAAATGAACTGAACTTTATTTGAAACAATATAGAACAATAAATACGTACTTGCGCACTTTTATCACTAATTTGTCTCACAGCCTCGTGTAGTTTCAACTAATAAACATTGCCCACACTGTTAACGTTAGTCAATTGTTTATAATGAACGCAAATATTTCCAATAAAGATGTTGTTATTTTACTATTATTTATTATTTTGAAAACACCATCGCCTAAAAAATAATGTACAACGCACGTTTGTGTGGTGTTTTACAGAATCTCGGAAATTAAAAACCTCGCTATCGCTCGGTCTTTAAACATTATCTTCGATTCCGTAAATAGCACTTCCCAACCTCGCAACGTAATATACTATTTTTGAAATGTTCTTATAAATTGGTTGATTGATTATATAAAATGTATACAGCGTTGGTTATATTTTATGTAACAACCACAATGCTATTAAGTCTACAGTGACTGATATATAAGGGCGTGTTTTTTACAAACGTAGAATGATTAAAGGTTCCACACGTGTGGTAATTGTGTCGTGTAAACTGACCTCAAACTATTATATGCATTTTCTCCCATCTATAAAATAAGAAAAAATTATTTAATAAATGTTAGATGCATGCGGGATAGAAGTGCCGGCTGCAATGAACTCGATCAAATTGATTCGTCGCTTAATTGTATCATCACCTGGCAATAATTGCAAAAAAATACAATCTTCTGACCTAGTTGCATAAAATATACGATCTACTGATCTCACTTTTCAAAAAATGCAAGAAAAACTTATCAAAAGGACTATTTTAATGAGAATTTAATCTTTATCCCTCGTAATTATCCATCTTCATTGGAAGGAAGCCAAGGAAATTAGCAAAAAATTATATTTGCAGGCGATGTTAAAGTTACTTCCTGAAATTACAAATCTAAAAGCCCAAAAGGTCAATAATTAAATTTGCATTTATGACTGTATAAAGTTGTTTTATTCCTATACAGACATACGATAGAAATGAATAATGAATTATTATTAAGCTTAGAGCATAATTTGACAAAAATTGACAATTTAAAACAACGATACATCAGATTAGTTTTTGATTACGTTAGGTTCGCATGTATGTATCTACTTAATTAAATAAAAATAAAACTTAAAAGTTTTATATGATTTTCATATTTATTACAATATAAATTTGTAACAGCTGTTTCGGTACTTTGTACCTTCTTCAGACATGATTACAAATGAATTAATTTCGTTCTATATATATATATATATATATAGGCCTACTGTATGTAATTTTATTTACAAATAAAATATGGATGTAAAAAGAATAGAAGGTTAAATAAACTTTTTTTTGCGCGATAGAGCGTTTTGTCGTACTTACAGCAATGGCGACCATGATTGAAAGTTTAACTTCCTACATTTCGGGGTTGCCAACCTAAATAACTATACTGTAATAAAATAACTAAGCTGTAATATTACATATTACAAAACGTGTGTGGGAAGTAAAACCACTGCCCTCTATGTATACTACATACAATGTGTATACAAAAATATCTCAAAGGTAGTGTTAATATACATTATACGAAACAAATCACTGCATTTTAAATTAACCGAACTTTATTTGAAACAATATAAAACAATAAATATGTACTTGTCGCTATTTCATCACTAATTGGTCTCAAGCTCTCCAGTAGTTTTAACTAATAAACATTGCGCACACTGTTTACGTTAGTCAGTTGTTTTTAATCAACGAAAATATTTCCAACAAAGATGTTATTATTTTACTACTATTTATTATTTTGAAAACACTATCGTGCAAAAAATAATGTACAACTCACGTTTGTGAAGTGTTTTACAGAATCTCGGAAATTAAAAACCGAGCTATCGCTCGTTTTAAACATTTTCCTCCCTTCTGTAAAAACCACTTCCCAACCTCGCATCTTAATATACTATATCGTAACAATGTATTTTTCTTCGTTACACTCTATAATATCTTGCACAATTTGTTGCTCATTGTTAGATAATATTATGTTCCTTGTTGCCAGCCTCATGGGCTAGTGGTCCGTGTTTCTGACTGCAGTTCATGAGGTCCCGGGTTCGATTCCCGGTCAGATCATAAGAATTTTTCCTTAAAGGGAATTATCCCTGTGGTTGCCCATGGTCTGGAATTTAGGTTAAGTTTAGGTTAAGGACTCTCCTGGTGCTTCAATAATATATATCACTCATCACATCATGAGGGTAACCTAACTCCGTCTCCCAGGTGCCCCAACATAACAAGTGGAATACATTGCCAGGGTTTAATGCTAGAAATGTCATAAAAGACAACCTGATGGCATTGGGGGGGGGGGGTAGAATCCTTGTAGTCGAAGTGAAAAATGTGATTTCCAATGCCAACCCATTGCACTTTTCTTGCTTAGAGCGGATAGATGGCTTATATGAGTGGACTATTTTAAATTTACACGCCACATCTGCAGACTCTGTCACCCACGTGATGTGTATTTGCGTTGTGTACAGAAATAAGTGTAAGATGAATACATTTTTAAGAATATATGTAGAAAAGAGAAGGTAGAATCCAACGCATTCCTCCGAGGACTTTAATAAAACATTCGGCTCACAATCTACTGATGATAAATTGTAGATCACTCAGTCCTACCTCCGAGATGGAAAATTTTAGAGTTATATTTCCAACCCGCCTAGTATCAAAGCCGGACCTGCTAAGTTTATCATAAGTAATGTCACGAGTCACTTTGTGAATTTATCTAGAGGATTTGAAAATCAAGTGGCATTTGTTAGGATTATTTAACGAATAAAATTAAGCTGTTTGTTCATAAATCATTATTTAAATATAGTTATTTTAAAATATGTAGCGTAGTGGTTAAGGCGCTGCGCTACAAGCCGGAAGGTCGAGGGTTCGAGTCCTGTGGGGGTCAGGATTTTTAAAACTGACCCAAACCTTCTGGCGGCACTATGGTCCTGGGGTCGACTCAGCTCTAACGGAAATGAGTACCAGGCGCTTGTTCTGGGGTAAAGACGGGCATCACGCAAGGCTGACAACCCGGCTGACATCAAGTGCCGATTTTCTAGAAAAAGTGGGAGCCTTAACCTCCTACTACCCCAAGGCCCTCCTGAGGCCTGTGGTGGGATCACTTAACTTTATATATTTAATGTAAATGGCGATGTCTGAAAACAAATGAGAAATGTTTGGTTATGTTTCATTTGTTCATCACTGCAACTTGATCATGCTATTTATTGCCAAATAGGATCGCAATATTGTAAGAATGCAACCTAGTGGAAGAAAAAGTGAAAAACATCAAACTGTATATTATAACCAACATTATAAGTTACTATTTAATTTTGTTCTTAAACAAGTAAGGAAAATCAATAATTAAAAACACAATTATTGAACACACACTTTATCAAATATGTAGGTCGAAAGATCTGTTCATTATTTGCTATATTCAACATATTTGTTGAGTCAGTCACTGCAAAATTATGCTCTGACGTGTTCAGAATATTAAAAAGGAAGAGTTGTCTTTATTTTGATAATCAAAATTCGATAAATATCGAGGTGAAACACGACTGTCATTGGGTTCATTTAAACGTGATAGGTCATTAATTCCCATTTGGGTCATGAGTTAAATAGTCCATTTAAATGCAGTTAAATCATCGTTTAAGATTGAACTTCATTATATCCTCTTTCGGGTCAATTTCCCGTTTGAATTTTTTTTCGAGAAATGGTTTCTACTGCGAAACATACGTCACGAAATTAAAATTTCATCTGAAATTCCATGGACTACGAGTTCCCCAGTCTAATTATCATTTTTGTTTATAATAAAGACATATTTAACATATAGGTAGGTCATACAGCGTTTATTTATCTTATTTATATGTATTTGTAATAATACTTTGGCGGCTCCTTGGTGCAAGCGGTTAGACGCTCACCTCTCACCGCTGAGACCTCAAAATCGAATCTCGGTCACTCCATGTGGGTTTCGTGGTGCTAATGGTGGATTTCTCAACCGAAGACTAAACTACGACCCCGGTTTTCCAATATTTTAATGATTCCATAACACCTATAAAATGACTGAAAATTCACAGAAATTGTTATGAAACCATAGACATGATTCAGACATTTGTTTTTGTAATTAACAGCCGTAAGATAAAAGTTAAAAATTAAAATGTACCTGTTGGCAGGTGCCGTCGTCCTCAACTTTGTTAAAATGTTGTATATAAAATTTAACAGCCGTAGATTTTCAGTTTTTATGGTTGTTATGGAAACAATAAAAAAAATCGGAAAACCGCGGTCGTGGTTTAGACTTCTGTCGAAAAATCAGCCCAATATGTTTCATTTGTTCATCCGCTCCTGCGACGGTGCGTCAGATGTTACTTTTGTCGGCCGACACTCTTGTCGTTCACAGATCTCTATAAATATAGGGACTTCTTCTCATCTCAACTCTCGACCCGATCCTTAGTTGGGCATGAGTAAAGGATAAGATATTATCTATAATTAAATTTATATGTACTGTATGTCTATTTATATTTATTTAATTATATTATGAAATGATGAAATGAGTCGGTAGTCATTTTCCTACCCAACAGTTCCCTTGATGGTTGAGGAAAGTCAGGAAAAAACCTGAGTTAACTTGATCGGCACAAGTATTTGAACCCGGGATCTCCTGAATACGAGTCTCAAATGCCTACTGCTTGAGCAAAAAGTCCATCGGTATAAAAATGCGGTTAACACAGAGATAGATTAAGGGTCGGTTTCACCAACAGAGGTAACTGTATTACGCCAGATTAAGGAACTAATATTCCCTTTAACTTCTAATTACACTGGTCAACAGTGGTTTTGTTGCCCTTGATATAAGATTAATTTCGGATATATTTATACTCACAATTCATGAAACTATCAATGATTTTGGAATATTTCCTCTGTTTTTTTAATCTCTATTTTTATTTTACACTACAAAAATCGGAAAATATTAAAAAAATATATAACAGATATATTTATAATGTCAATTGTTTTTTGAAAAATTAGTATACATCAAAGTAAATAGAAAGAAAAATGTCGAAACCCCATGTTATACTTCAGTGAAACGCCTTTTGTAAGATTTTCTTCTATAATTTTGTAGGGGACAATCTCTTCTCAAAGACCAGCAGTAATCGCCATCATGTGACGGTCCCATCTACCCTGATACTTTTCCTCCATTACTTTTAGATCCTGGTGAAAGCGCTCTCCCTGTACATCGCTATAATTTCCTAAATTATCCGGAAATCTATCCAGGTGACTGTGGAGAAAATGTAACTTTATACTCACATTTGCTCCTATAATCTTGAAACTTGTCAACGTGTTTTGCGCAATTTCTTTATAATTTGGTGCTTTAGAGTTACCTAGGAAATGTTCTACTACCAATACAAAACGCTTCCAAGCTACACTTTCCGGAGCAATCATAACTCTGATAAAATTTGCATCTTTCATCAATTGCCGAATTTGAGGACCATCAAATATTCCGCCTTTTATTTTTTCCATACTGAGCTTAGGAAATTTTCTACAAATTTATTTGAAATATTCTCCTTCTTTGTCCAACGCTTTGATGAATTGTTTTATCATACCTAACTTCATATGTAATGGTACTCACTGGCACTATCGAACCCGTAGGTTCGTGGCCGCACGGACAATAGCTCTCCATACATCCCTATCCTGAGCTAATGCTTTCCAATCATTCCCTGTATAATCTACTTCCCTCAAATCACAGTTAATGTTATTCTCCCACTTCATTCTTGGTCTACCAACTGGGCGTTTTCCCTCTGGCTTTCCTACAAGAAGCTTCCATGCAAGTCTTTCATTCCCCATATGCGCAACATGTCCTGCCCATCGCAGTCTACGAGACTTAACTGTTCTTATTATATCTGGCTTCCTATCAAGACCATGTAGTTCACTGTTATGTAGTCTTCCAATCACCTGTTTGTTCATCTCTCTTTGGTCCAAAAATGTTCCCTACTTTATTCTAAAATACTCGTAATCTTCTTTCCTCCCTCAAAATAAGAGTCCATGTTTCGCACCTATATAAATGGTAGATGATATGTAATGGTGGAAGTATGATTTTTGTCTCTGCTCAGTAACGGCTTGTTTATTACTTTGGCTTTACCGACAGTTAAGCACTGTCTCAAAGGCCACACATCTTGTTCCGAATGAAGTTGTTTTGCTCTACTATCCCACAAACAAATAAAGCAAGGGTATTTTGTGTATCCACATGTATTTATGCATGGAAACTTATCCAGATCCACGTTGTGAGTACTTTAATTTTGTCAAATAACTGAAATCATGGTCGATGTGCGGAGTGAGGGGTGCGAGAGTGGGGATCACGTGATGTTCGTATCGCGGAAAAAAATGAGCACACATCAAGTCATGACTGGAAACATAAATTTTATTAGTAACAAGCTGTTTATTGTTTAAAATAAAATATACGTAAAAATCATAAAAACTAGAGCACATTCAGCACTTTCATGAATATATTCGTAAACTGTGCACTTGAAAACATAGACATTTGCAGAGATATCCAGGGCAAGAAAAAAAAATGTGTTTGTAGAGCTGTGTTATATTTCGTATTTTTTGCACCTACTTTAGTATACTTTTATCTTTATTATTATGCGTAATCTTCCCTTATTTAAGAGGACTTAATTTATTTGAATTGGGATTTTTATTTATTTATTGTCCACCGCTGTGGTCTCGCGGTAGCGTGTTGCCTTGTCACGCAGCGGGCCCGGGTTCGATTCCCGGTCGGGACAGGCTTCTGGGTGATGTTTTTCTCGGTGTTTTTCCTCACCTGTAAGACAAATGTCAGGAAGCTTAGGGCCCAATGATCCCCGAAAATCATCTGGCCATCATCATCATCATCCTTTACAGGTGTAAAAAACAACGGGAAGCTACCTCACGTATAATTCCTTACACTCTAATTCAACCCAGGAAGTTACTACAGACCTCATGGGCTACGCCAGTGTCCCCCTACGTACGAGGGTACATGTTGCCAAACTCATAATAACGGCATTTGTTTGTTCAGGGAGGGGTGGAGGGGCAAGTTTAGCAGTACTTTTTCCAAATCTATGCACTGTACATTAAAAAAAACATAGTTTTCTTTTACGGCATGCAAATTAGTTTTATAGTATATATGAGAGTCGACACTTTCACACAAGATAGTACAGATCCACACGAGCTCAGTGACAAGTGGTAACTGTTTTTTTCTTTAAGAGGGGGTGGCTTGGACGGTTATAACTATGTACCTGCTGTGTTGCAATCTTCAGCTTTATATAAGGGTTTCTCTCAAGAAAATACTGTTAAAATGGCAACCCAGTTCCATATTCCAAACACACAGTAACTTCCTGGGTTAAATCTGAGTGTAGTAAAGCTGCAAAGCATAGTATGAAAATGCTATGATCGCAGTGAAGTACCTGCCCTCGTACAGAATTACTATGGATGGATTTATTTATTTATTTATTTATTTATTTATTTATTTATTTATTTATTTATTTTGAGTTGTTAGTATTCATTGTAGCCTTGTAAGACAGTCTGTCTAGGAGAAAGACAACTCCGAAATTAAACTCTAGTCCTCCGGGTTGGGGGTTTTGCGGTTGGGCTAGTAACCCACCCAAGTAAAAAAAACTATCACTCAGAAGTCTCAAGTGCGAGTACGAAACTCGGACAGATTCAATGGATACGCATTTAAAAAGAATGGACAATACAAGTTTACCCAAAAAGATCAACACCTACAAACCACATGGAAAAAGATATTTGGGACGGCCAAGGAAACGATGGACTTGAGACCGGAACAGGTCGCATTGACCTAATCCAGGAAAGGAAGAAGAAGAAGTATTCATTATTTACATGTAAGGAAAAATCGCAGGTTTATTGAGATATGTATTACAAACGGAATTAAGTCACATTTTTCTTATGATCAGACGATATGCTGGTAATGCGGGTAGTGTCCACAGTGTTCCTTCTTAATAAGTATTGATTTATGACTCAAGAATGTAAATCTGTTTTTTTTTATGTTGAAGGGTAGCCAGATGATTAATTACTATGGATGGTCAACTCATAAAATGGTTAAAATGAGGTTATTGGAATTAAAACTACTTTTATAAACGATCATATGGCCGTACAATATGCATTTTGAAGAAAAATATATAACCTTGAATCAACGTTATGCGGGTAATGATTAATAACACTGTGGTTATAGGGGCAACAACAGCAGGTATTTATTATGGAGATAGAGATTTAACTGTTTTACAGTGATATACTGATACAGTATATGTATTTGTATGTACAGCCTTAGACACAAAAATAAACCAGTAATAAAGTCGCTTGAGAAAGTTCTTGATAAGGCCAGTATGTAATTAAGTTTGTTTCGTTTTCTTTTAATACGGAATATTTATTGTATTTTTTTTTTTCGAAAGAAAGGAAATATATTTTTATTTACACTGCGAACGGGCCTGTTTGGCCTTAAGTGCAAATTCTGTTTCATGAATAAAAAAATAAGAACATATAAACAAATGCATACGCCTATATGGTTACACACCTACACTCATTAATAAAAGGCATTAAACAATGAATATATGCAAGTATACATCTACAGTGCATAGGGCACTAGGAAAGTTTTGCAATACACAATAATCCATGGCCAGATAGGCCTGGCGCTATTAGGGGAAGAAAGAGCAGTTCAAACAGGTATAAAATTGGGGGAGCATTCTTCCGCAGATGCAGTTTTCTTTTAACAGCAGAAGTCAAAGTTTGTATGAATGTAAGGGAGGTCGTAACTTGAGTACCGTATCATTATTCGATACATCTTTTCTGGTGGTCTGACTGTAGATCAGTGTTCCGCCCAAGACCAAGGGTAGACACATGGATGCTGCATCATGATTAATACGCCTGCCCAAAGGGCCAGTGATACCGTGAAGTTCTTGAAGAAACAGAAACTTCCGCTGCTTGAACATCCCCCCTATAGTCCAGATCTTGCTCCTTGTGACATTGTACTGTTCCCAGAAGTTAAACTGAAGATAAAAGGAAAGCATTTCCCTTTGGAAAAGGTGCTTATGGTAGCATGGGACGATGAGGGCACGGAGCTGTCTGAATAAAAGGTTCAGCGATTGGTAACGACGTATGAGTAGGTGTATTGAGTGTGGTGGAAGTTATTTTGAGAGGTCATGGAAAGTATGCCCGTATTGCAAAACTTTCGTGCCCCTTGTTCATATACAATAATACACATCTAAACTCATACATATAAAGAACAATAATATAAAAATATGAAAAAAATCTCACTTGTAGCTATAATTATATAAAAAAAGAAGCTACAGAACATATTTAAAAAAAGGACCCACGCGCGCGCGCGTACCACTCCACCGCTGCAATACCAAATATTTATTAATTTTCATCGTCCCTAGCTCGACAATCCGCTAAAGGTATTAGCTGTCCTAAAATATTTTCCTCGCTCTTCTCTTTTCCTAGCCTTGAAAGTCCAGTTACGTGCGTCATTGACTTTACCATATCCTTCCATACTGCTCTCTCTCTCTAACTCTGCCAAATCCTGAATTTTAAAAATAACTCATTTTTATTACCCTTGAGTTTTCCATTCTTGCCAAGCGTCTAGCCTATCTTAAAATTTATTTTTTATAAACGTAGTAACATTTGTTTCCTTAAATAATTAATATAACCATATGTACAGGGCTTCCAATATAAAACCGGACACGCCTCACGGGGTTTCACCCATCAGGCTGCGCTCTCTCCTCGTCCGCATTTCACTCTGCCAGCCGCAGAGTGTCCGGCTTTATACTGGAAACCCTATATTTATATTACGAGGAATCCAATAAAAATTATAATTTTTTACAGTCATAATTTAACACACAAAAATTTGGTTTTACGATATTTGTTAGCTTAATTCGACATATAAAAGTTGTACAAGTTTCAAGATCGGGCATAAGCACGTCCTCGACTAGTAATATACTACTTGTGTCTCTTGTTGCGCACACAACTATTATAAAATAGTAGAAAAACAAACGAGTAGAAATTACTTATGTTTGTGTCAAATTACGTAGTAATCTACAATAATAACTTAGAGTTTTACATGACCTTGTTTTCTTTGCGGTCCAAAACATTTAAACACTGACAGGAGAAATCATTGCTTCGCTAATTTAAGATTATGGTTATTGTTTACAAAGCATCGGAATTTAATAAGACTATGATGGTTTTGTTAGAGTTGGCACTTATTACCGGCGACTCCCAAACAGTAAAATTGACATTTCTTCATAACTGATTAATTTATGGACACATGTTTAATGGTACTAAATAAACCTAAACATATCCAGAAATAAATAAATGAAAGAATACAAAATGCTAAGACATTTTATTTTTAATGAAGTATTTAAATTCAAAATATCCGACACGTGAAATAAAATCCAGGTTGCTTAAAACACTAAATAAACCAGTGTTAACTTACAGGAATGAAACCTTACTTCTGACTGAACATGACAAATCTCAACTGGCTGCTTTTGAAAGAATGATATTCAGGAGGATATATGAACCTGTTAAGGAAAATGGAAAATGGCGAATGAGATATAACAGGGAATTATGAATTACATAAATCATCATATATCATTACAAATATTATAGTAAACAGAATAAAATGGACAGGGCATACACAGAGAATAGTGGAATGCAGGCTTTCACGGCCGGTAATCATGGTAATAAAATATTCCGGGCTATGTGGCCGTGGTCTATAACTGGCGTTTCTTCCAGACGTTTCTCCCTCAACTGCGGAGGGCATCTTCAGTGGCGAGCGCTTACAGCTGTTGTTTCCCTGTCGTAGACTCGACTGCGAATGAAGATGCCCTCCGCAGTTGAGGGAGAAACGTCTGGAAGAAACGCCAGTTATAGACCACGGCCACATAGCCCGGAATCTTTTATTACCATACACAGAGAATGTTCACAAAATATGTAATAAGAAGAATGATAGATGGTCAACCATAAGGAAGACGGAAAAATGGAATACCGTATTTGAGATGGATGGATGGAGCACTACAGGATGTCAAATATTTAAAATTCAGGAATTGGTGAACGGTTACCAGAGATGGAGAAGCCTGGAGAAAAATTCTGAAGGAAGCCTTGATCCACCCAGAGTTGCTGTGCTAATGACGACGATGATGATTTGGTGCTCTCCATTTTTACATCTCATCCCTTTATTTCGGACTATCACATTTCAACATCCATCTACCCTTCTTGAAATATAACCGATTCTCCTAAGAGATGCCAGACATCATAAATACTAGGACATTCAAAACGTAATGGCAACACCGTTATTAATCAGCGGTCCTAATAGTGACCATTCTAATCTTGTGGTATGTTGTTGAGCATTCTTTGTTGTATAAATCTGTAATCTTGGCGCAGACTATTTCATATTAAGATATCACCAATAGCGTTGCTATGCAGTCACCACATTCTGGACTCGGTTAATCATAGCAAATCGAAAAGACTGGAAATGGTCAAAATTGCCTACCTCCGGAGAGTACTTAGGGTTTCAAGGTCAACAAGCTCCCGACTCATATACCATCTAACCAAGACTGACTTCTTCATCAGAGAAATAGTGTTAAAATATAGCCTGCCATACACCCCGGCCTACGAAGCACACATAAGAGAGAGAGAAGAAAAAGCAGAGGATATAGACCGCGGATTCTTCCTGACCCCAGCGATGAACACCGAAGAATGGAAGGAACCAAACTTCTCCTTAAGACACGTGTTCACGAGGACCGCCACGCATGGATTCCACTACAGAGTATGTACCATAAAAGGGTTCCACCTCGCATCGAACCAGTGCTTCTGCAAGTTATGTAACCAAAAATGTTAACAATGCCACCTTATTGACTGCAAGAAGAAAGCCTCTAAAGTTCTATGCGGACGATAATAACTTTCAGTAATTGTATTATAATGTACACAGTGTGTTTAATAAATCTTTATATATGAATCTGTAATGTTGAAAGTCTCGAAACAGCAATATTTTGTGAATACCTTCACTGTTTCTCACATTTAGTCAGTAATACCGCTCTAAAAATATGTTTAGTACAAATTGTTTAGCAGGTGGAATTGGGAAGTGTTCGAACATCCACCAAAGTTACCAGACAGACATTTTAATCTAATATATAAAAATGAATGTTTGTTTGTTTGTTCGTACTTTATGAGCGGCCATACGGTTGATCCGATTGTGATGGGGCTTTTTGCAAAATGTTCAGGAGATTTCCGGGATGAACATAGGATATAAGAGAGTTGTGATACTCATCTCCTGCACCCTTAAAAATCGCCCTTTGTAGTGGAAAACGTGAAAAAAGTAGTTCTTTGGATGCTTAAATGGCTTACGCTGCCTAAACCATAACAAATACACAAAATTAATGTACACAGAATTGAATATCTCAAAAAGCTCTACAAAAAAGTTCGCGACAGCATATATTTATCTCTTACGGATAACTCACAAGTTCATTTTTGTCTTTCATTTATGCCAAGACGATCGAGAGAAGTAGGTAGATTCCAGTGCAAGCATAGCAGCACATGGCGGGTATTCTTTTACGGATAACTCACAATAGGGATAATCCATATCAAATCGGACAGCAAAATATCTTGCAATTTATTTTTTTAATTTGATGTAGGCCTATCCCTAAATATAGTAAATACATTTATAAACGTATTAATATCGACATTTAATTTTTATCATTTATAAGTTCATAGTTATGATGATCTAAAATTATCGTAAATATGATAAACTAAAACGTATACTAATATTCCCGAAACAGTAAACAGCAAAAATTTGTTTCAAACGTATTTATATAGGTGATATCATGTAGTTTAAGGGTGTTATTTTTATAATTAGGATATTTATATTTTCGGTGTCAATTTTCTATTTTATGACGGTTTACATGCAAGTACATATCAAAAAACTGAAACGAAAAAATACAGGATACTACTCACTAACAAGGATTATTTTTCCAGCAATTACCTTTAGGAGAGTTGAATAGTTCAGACAATATAAATGTTTTTTATTCTATTATCGTTAAAAACTGGCGGATCCAACAGAGCAACTGGTTCATTTCACGGCCAAGGTCGCGCGCGTATTTAATTGAAACAGCTGACCGCGCTTCATCAGTGACTTTTTTTAACTGTCATTAAATCTAATAGATTATTATATGTTCTGCTTAATGGAACAGTACCATTAATTTATAAAAATCGCGATATTTTAATTCTTACGCAGTAGATGTTTATTTATGGAATTTAATTGCTGAAGCGAGAAGTAAAGAGCTCTGTTACTTACGTTTACTGTGAATTATTACTTACTTACTCACTGGCACTATCGAACCCGTAGGTTCATGGCCGCACGGACATAAGCTCTCCATACATCCCTATCCTGATCTAATGCTTTCCAATCATTCCCTGTATAATCTACTTCCCTCAAATCATAGTTAATGTTGTTCTCTCACCTCATTCTTGGTTTCCCCCCTGGTCGTTTCCTTCTTTCTTCCTTACAAGAAGTCTCAATGCACCTTCTTTCATTCCCCATTACGCGCAACAGGTCCTGCCCATCGCAGTCTACGAGACTTAACTGTTCTTATTATATCTGGCTTCCTATAAAGACCATGTAGTTAATTGTTATGTAGTCTTCTCCATTCACCTGTCTGTTCATCTCTCTTTGGTCCAAAAATTTTCCTAAGGACTTTATTCTCAAATACTCGTAATCTCCTTTCCTCCCTTAAAGTAAGAGTCCATGTTTCGCACCCATATATTACTGTGAATTATTAAACAAATTATTTATAACTAACTCACTAGCTCTGTCGAACCTGTAGATTCATGGCCGCGCGGACATAAGCTCTCCATACATCCCTATCCCGAGGTAACGTTTTCCAATGATCCCCTGTATAATATACTTCCCTCAAATCATGTATGTTTTTCTCCACCTCATTTTCAGTCTTCCAACTGGGCATTTTCCCTCCGGTTTTCCTACCAGAAGTTTCCAAGCACCTCTTTCATCCCCCATACGTGCCACATGACCTATCCATCGAAGCCTACGAGACTTAACTGTTCTTATTATATCTGGTTTTCTATACATATCATGTAGCTCACTATTATGCAGATTCCTCCGTTCACCTGTCTGTTCATCTCTTTTTGATCAAAATATGTTCCTAAGAACTTCATTCTCAAATACTCGTAATCTTCTTTCCTCCCTTAAAACAAATTATTTATTTTGTTACAAATTTTGCATTGCAATTAAATGAAATATTATAATAAAAACTCTTTCACTATTAATTGAATAAACTGGTATATATTTTTATTATGTTATAATTACTAATTTCAATCTTAAAATAATTTTTATTGAGTGTACTGACTGTATTGTACCCTGGAAAATATGACGAAATATTATTGTTACAAGATATCACTTGCAAATAAAACCGAATGTTTTAATATTCGTACCACTTCCTAACAAACGAATGAAATGCTGAATCAGCGCGTCTTCTTAAAGCATCTGCTCCTCTATCACAAATTCTCAAGTTCAGATTATTTACTAGATAATTGATTTAAATCAGTGATTGTGTTTAGTGTACCTCGTTTATCGTTTTTAACTAACAAGTTTGCAGATTGAAGTGTTTTATTTTATTACTATACATATAATTATACTGTCTATTATGAATAAGCCTAACTGGTGTTATGTGAATGGAAAGTGTTTCAATCCACTCGGACGACGACATAAGTGTAGTTTAAAAAATTTCAGATCTGTCCCTCCATGGATCTGTGATGAATTCGGGGTGCCCCAAGAATACTGGCTCTCGGCAAAAATATGTAGTAATTGCAGGCTAATTTTAGAGGGTAATAATAATAATAATAATAATAATAATAATAATAATAATAATAATAATAATAATAAGAGAAATGTTGAGGATGTACAGCCTAACAGATTAACTAATACTGAAAATGAGGAATCCGATATAACACAACCAAGTAGCAATAACGAAAGTAGTTCCGACATCGTTAAAGAATCGGCTATACCAACATTAAATGAATCATTTAAATTGATAGGGGAAAGTCCCATTAAGAGATCAAACATTTCTCACAATAAATATGTGAAAAATAAATACAAAAGTGTAACTGATGATGATGATGATTATGATGATGATGATAATGTAATATTGTAATAATGATAATAAAAATAATGTAATGATGATAATAACAATAAAAATATTTGTAAGTGCGCAAAGGCACTATTACCAAGTAGCTCCGTCAATTGGTGGTACGATCGAAGCGAAGTTTACTCACGCAGACGGTTACTTGCAGGCAGTCTAAACATAGGATTATTTTAGGGAAAATAATTATTTTCGGTAGTTTTCTTTCAAAATTCCCCTCTAATACTAATTACAACAAAAATTAACTGGTGTTCAGGTAATAATGTGGCACTTTTTGATCTTTATAAAATTTTTGGTGAGAACGGTCACTTGAATTATTAATTGCATTTCCACCTTCAGAAAAACGTAAATATTAACGTACTAATTTTCGAGCGATAGAGCATAAAATGTCATCTATAATGTGCACTATCTTTTTCAATTGTGGGGGAGTAGGTTATACTTCGAGAAATTTATTTTATAAAAGAGACTATTTAAAAAAATACTATAAATTCACAACTCTATTACTCGATAATTACATCCAAGCGAAGACTTGAAATTCGGTTCATATTTATTTCTAGTATATCAGTAAAAGTTTGGACACTGTAAAAAAAATTGTAAAACTTTTAAAAATGTGAGTTCAATTTAAACACTTTTTGCTGATTTCATATGAAATGTTCCCAATAACGAATGTAGTCACTTTTCTAGCTCATTGTGTATGCCATAGAAGATCGAGATAGAGTGGATTAGGATTCCCGGGCATACACCGGGTAATCAGCACGGGGAATATAAAAATAATTACAATATATAGTAGGTAATTATGTTTGGCATCTTATTCAACTAATCATAAGAAGGACATTAATTTTCGTTCTTTTCAGCTCACTTATGCTAAGAATATCGGGAAAGAGTAACAATTCCCGGACAGCGCGGGGTAAAACGCCAAGCACCGGGGTATTCTAAAAATAATTACGATATAGCATGGTTCCTACGAATTACTTTAACTAAACATAAACAAACACATTAATTTTCGTTTTCTGCTCAGTTATGGCAAGAGAGGATCGCGGACAAGTAGATTCCCGGGCCACGCCGGGTAAACAGCACGGGGTATCTAAAAATACTTACGTTATAAATGTTTCCCCTTACTTATTTAACTAAACATTTTAAAACACAGTAATTTCGTATTTCAGCTCATTTATGTCAAGTCAGATCGGTGGTAAGTAGATTAACCGGACAACGCCGGAGGTGTAATCAGCACGGGGGATATAAAAATACAGTTATGATATACATGGTTCCTCCAGACCTATTTAACTAAACATAAAAACACATTAATTTTCGTATTTCAGCTCATTTATGTCAAGTAGATCGGGGTAAGTAGATTACCGGACAACGCCGGGTAATCAGCACGGGGTATCTAAAAATAATTATGATATACATGTTTCCTCATACCTATTTAACTAAACATAAAACACATTAATTTTCGTATTTCAGCTCATTTATGTCAAGTAGATCGGGGTAAGTAGATTCCCGGGCAACGCCGGGTAATCAGCACGGGGTATCTAAAAAAATATAAATTTATAATTATTTTTCCTCTCGCTTATTCAACTAAACATAAAAACACATTAATTTTCATTTATTTAAGCGTAGCAGCGCACGCCGTGTATTTGCTAGTGTGTTTAAACATTTTTAACTTGGCGTGATATGAGATTTCTATGGCGATTTTCAAAATCATTCCAACTTTTTCATTAAGGTTACCGTATTTTTACCTCGGAGGTATGATTTTTTTTTTTTGTTGGGTAGTGTAATTAGAGACTGAACAGATGGAGACGTAAATATTGGTTACTAGCATATAATTGCAAACATGCTACAGTGCTGAGCTACGTGCTGGGGGGTGTAAAAATAGAAATAATTTGTGTATTGAGTGATTTACAGAGCGCATGAAGCAGCACATTTTGTGAACTGATTGATAGCTTGGGAAGATGAGGCACACGTGGTCATTTCTCACGGGCACGAGGATTGAGGCAGGACTTAATGACAGACATGATCCACTTCTTCACCTCATAATTCATTACCTCGTGACTCGACTTGTTTTGGCTTTCCCAGCCTTATTCATGACTATGCAATGTTGCAAAAAAATCTAGCGTTTTATTTTCTGCACGGCATGTTGTAGTCAGAAGCAAGAATACACTGGTCAACAGTATTTTTGTCTCATGAGTACCAATAGTTGTACTTACTGCAGTTTTTTCTTCTTCTTCCTTCCTTCCTTCCTTCCAAGTATTAGGCCAAGGCCCATTATGGTCCTAAAGAAAATTTTCCCTCCAGCGTTTCATAGGACGGTCCAGAGATCTTCGTCCTCTTGGTATATAATTATAAACAGCTTTGGGGATCCGATTTGAACTCATTCTTTCAAGATGGCGTTTCCAATTTAGTTGATACTGTTTAATACATTCCAAAATTGGCGTAGTCTTCAATTCTTTTAAGATATCGGTGTTCCTTTTCCGATCCCATCTGGTGTAACCCGCTGTCCTGCGCATGAATCTCATTTCACAAGCTGTTATTCTACTTTCATGTTGTCTTTTTAGTGTCCATGCTTCACTACCATAGGTCAACACTGATCTAGCCAAAGTGTTATATAAACGTAATCTGGTGTTTTCTTGGTCTCATAACTTGATTATTAATTCCCAAACTTTTATTATAGCTAGTAATTTTTTCAGGGATATCCTTTTCATCCCAGATAGAGAGATAATATCCAAGATATTTAAATTGATTAGATCTCTCTAAAATGTTATTCTGGAGACAGATTTTACTTTGTATGGGGTCCTTCCCATGAAATGCCATAATTTTAGTTTTGTTAATTGATATTTCCATATTAAATTTGGCACCTATTTTTGTAAATTATAAATTGATTGTTGCAGTTTTTATCGTGTTTTCAAATATGTATTCGAAATTTCTCCATCACCCACAGTTTTTTATTTCAATTTCAATTACTGTATTTAAATAATTATTTTCTGCTTAACAAACATTAAAGGGATTACGTCAAAATCAAAAACATACAGTGGTGTACCCAGACTTGCAATCTGCAATGAGACCAGTCCCACACTGCGAAGAATTGTCCATATCAAAGCCTCCAGAACATGTGACATTAGATGAAGAGAGCTCAGATTCTGATGGAAGTAAGGAAGAAGAAGAAGAAACAGATTTTGATGATACAACTTTTGAACAAAGCTGTTCATATGAGCCTCATTTATTGACTTAAGAAGATCTTAACGATCTAATACGAGATTTAAAGTTGTCCAAAAACCAGTCTGAAATGCTTGGTTCCCGGTTAAAAGGATGAAACCTCTCGGAAAACGTGCGTTATAGAGAAAAACCGATATCATATTTGAATTCAGGAAAACGATACTATCAGAATCACGTATTTTTCTTTCTGAGACAAAAAAAACTTTTTTTTCTCAGTGATATTATATTGTTTTTAAGGTTTTTAAGGCATATGAATAAGTTACTTATGAAATCAATTGTCTGGTCGTAATGATAAAATGGTACAGTATTATGAGGAGAGAGAAAATAGTGTGAAAAGCTTTTATATCAGTTCAATCTTGTGCTGGTTGATAAAATAGGAACGATTAAATTATTTCATCCCATTTTAAAGGTTTGTCTAGCAGAACCAGACACATTATCATAAGTAATGCCACGAGTGATATCCAAATTATCGATAAATTCGTGACTCATGAATTTATCTAGAGGATTTTGAAATCAAGAGTGGCATTTGTTAGGACTATTTAACGAATAAAATTAAGCTGTTTACTCTTACTCGCTTACTCACTTACTTACTTAATCACTCACTGGCACTATCGAACCCGTAGGTACATGGCCGCGCGGACATAAGCTCTCCATACATCCCTATCCTGAGCTAATGCTTTCCAATCATTCCCTGTATAATCTACTTCCCTCAAATCATAGCTCACAGATCATTATTTAAATATAGTATATTTAAAATATTTATGTATGTAATGTAAACGGCGATGTTTAAAAGCAAATGAGAAATGAGAGTTTCGTTATGTTTAATTTGTTCATCACTGCAATTTAATCATACTCTTTATTGCCAAATAGGATCGCAATATTGTAAGAATACACCCTAGAGGAGAAAAAATGAAACACATCGAACTGTATTTTAACCAACATTATAAGTTATTGTTTCATTTTTTTTCTTAAACAAGTCAGTAAAACCAGTATTTAAAAACACAATTATTGGACACACAATTATTATCAAATGTGTAGGTCAAAGGAATATGTTCATTATTTGCTATATTCAACGAATTTGTTAGAGAGTCAGTCATTGCAAAATAATGCTCTGACCTTTTCAGAATATTAAAAGGAGGAGCTTTCTATATTTTGGTAATCAATATTCGATAATTATCGAGGTGAAACACGACAGTGATTGGCTGTAAAACAAAATTCATTGAAACGTGAATGTCATTAACTCCGATATGGAGTATATGTTAAATAGTCGATGTCATTAAATAGTTATTCTTCCTCTCTCTCTCTTCCTCTCTCTCCGTCTCTCTCTCTCCACTCTCTCTCTCTCTAAGCTCAATTCCTCTCTCCTCCTCGTCCTCTCTCTCTTCTCTCTCTCCTC